>JAIUJO010000249.1:37500-533399 GCA_023846275.1 Vanilla planifolia | reverse complement strand
CCTACACACATGTACATGCACATACACACACGTACCTAGATGTACACACATGCACACACCACACACTCATTCACACAAACATAAACACTCACACACACAAGCACATGCACACATGCAACGTGCATGCACGCACTCACAAACACACTCGTGCCTACACACATACATGCAAATGCACTTGCAGCCACACAAACATGAACAAATACTCACACAGATGCACATGTGCAAACAAACTTACACATGCACGTGCATACAATCACACAAGCAAAATTCTTGCACACATGTATAACCAGGCACGTACATAAACACACACACATGCAGACAAATATACACACACACATGCACAAAAAAACACACATTAGACATGGACACATTCCCTCATACTCACACATGAGCATACACATACAAAAGTACACACAAACACTCACTCTCACACCAACAAACAACCCTCCCTGCTCCCATGCACACATGCATATACATACACACACACACATACATCGATGCATATGCACACAAACACTTGTACACATTACATGCACATACATGCCCATACACACACGTGCATGCTAAAATAAATGAACTCGCTTGCACACACACACATGGAAACATGCATGCACACACACATACATATGCACATGCGCACACATGCAAATACACAACCATGCAAAAACTGGCATGTACACACCCGCACCCACGTATGAGCACACGGACACACACACACACACACACACGAATGCACAACACAAATGCATAAGCACACACATGCATGTGCACATACACATATACACACACATATGCAACCACTCACTTATGCAGACATAGAATCACACAAATATATTTAAGCATTGACATATACACACGCACATACACAAACACATATAGCATATGCATACGAATGCATGCACACAAATACATGCACCTATGCATATGCATGCACATATATACACACATGCACACATTTACACACCCACCCAGACTCACTTGCAGACACACATGCATACACACGAACACAAACACAAGCACACATGCACTCCCCTATAAACAAACATGCACATGTCCATATGCATGCCCACACCTACACACATGCATATGCACATGCACACATACGCACACACACATAGAGGCACACACTTATGTGCACACACATAAACACACACATATGCACTCACATGCATATGCACACATGCACATGCACAGACATACAAACACACCCACATATACACACTCATGCATAGATACACATACATATTCATGTGAAAATACAAACATGTGCACACAAGCGAACACAAATGCACATGCACACACAAACACACACATGCATACACATATACACATATGTGCACACACACTAATATGGATGCAGATGCAAATTGACATAATCACACACAAGCATGTGGCCACCACAAACATGTACACACAAACACATAATTATACACATGCACAATGCCCATAAAAAACATGCACATACACACACAAGTGCCCACACATGTACACATATGCACACGTATAAGCACACATACACACACACACACACACAAAGGCACATCCAAATGTGTGCATATATGTACAGACATGCAAACCCATGCACACACACCCACAGACATGTACACTCATGCACACACACAAACACACATAAGCACATTTATACACATACACATACATGCACCCAAAAATGCTCATACACATGTATACATTCACACACACATAAGCACATGCACACACACAAACATGCACACTTAAACACACTTATACATGGACATACACACACATTCATCTACTAATAGACTTGCACACAAGCATAAATGTACATGAAATGCACACACACACATAAATGCACCCAAAGATAGTAACTCACAAAAACACTTATACACATGCACACACACATGCATGCATATACACTCACCCACCACATATAGGAAAACATCTATGCACACATGCACACACACATAAACACACACCCACACACATGTCCATTAATATAGACACATGCACACACACACAACCTCATATGCACTCACAAACACATGTAAACACATGCAAACATGCATGCACACACACACATGGACATAAACACACACACACACATAAACACACACAAGTACACAAACACACATACACACATGTGCACACCCCCACACTCACACGCACGTTGACAATAACATATCCATGCACATGCACACATAAACATGCAAATTTGAATAAACACATACACACACACACACACTTGTATACACAATGCACACACATCAATACACTCATGCCCATGCACATAGATACACATGCACATGCACACATGTATTACACACAAGCACATATGCATATTTACATACACACACATACACACATGTGCACACTTATGGACACCAATGCACATGCACACAAACACACACACACACATGCACACGAACACACTTGCACGTACATACATAAATACAAATGCATGCACACTTCCATACATAGACACAGGCAAACAAAGATACAAAAATAGACATGTAAACACATACACTTGCATGCATGCATTCTCACACAAACATACTGACCAATGCACACTTAACAATGCATACTTGCATACACACACTCAATAAATGCAGACAAGCTTGTAAATGCACAGACGCACATTGAATCACAAGCACTCGTGGGCATTGACACAAATACACATGCATATGAATACAAATGAACAAAAATGCACCCACACACACATGCACATAACAGATGCACACACTTTTGCACATGCACACATACACACAAATGCATGTGCATGCACAAACACAGTACCTATGTACCCACACATGCATAAACACATGCATGCATAGGCATAAGAAAACACACCCTTATCCACATATGCATTCATACAAATATGCACACACACATACATGTATATGTATAAGGCAAACACATATGCATGCACACTCCAATGTACACATACACACACACATGCACAAGTATGCGATCAAGCACAATCATGCATGCACGCACCTGCACACATACACAAATACAGACATAAGAAATGAACACATACATAATGCACACACATACATACACATATGCACGCATATACACACCTACACACAAACATTAACACGCCCACACACGCACATGCTTGCACACATGCATAAACACACAATGAAATGTATGCACACACATACAGACACACATACACAAACCTTAAACATATGCACACACACACACACATACAAACACATAAGAGAATGCACACCCACACACAAACAAATGTGCACACTAACCCACAAACCCCTACACACACAAAAACACATATATACACACACGAATACACAAGCACATACACTAAAGCATAAATAGACACATGCAAACACACACATATGCACATAGAATTTTACACATTCCATGCATACATACGTATGCACACACACTCACATATGCATACACAAGCACACGCACACCCACGCACACCCATACACACACATAAAACCACATATGCATGCATGCTTGTACACACACACATACACACACATGCACACACATACATGGATAAACACATGTGCATGTATGCACACACAGACAAATACATGCACATTCACACACACAAACACACTTGGACACACTCACACACTCAGACAAGCACAAAAAATATACACATACACTCACATGCACACAAACTCACACATGTGGATGTGCACACATGCACATGCACACATGCACACTTATGCAAAGTCATAGATTTACACATAAGCACATGCACATTAAAACAAATGTGTACAAATATATGCTCATTTAGACATATACTCACACATGCATTAGCACGTACATGTACACACATGCACACACATACACACATACACACATACACACATACACACATACACACATACACACATACAAACATACACACACATGCAAAAATAGCTTGTACACACTCACTCATATAGATACAAGCATGCATATAGGCATGCACACATGTGCACACACATGTAGAAATAAATGTAGGCTCACACATATGCATAATCACACATATGCACATGCACACATGCACATAGATATGAACTCACAAATAGACACTTGAACCCACACACACATATGCCTACGAGCACATACACACAAGATTTTTATTTCAATGGTTATCTAAAAGAGGAGAACATCAAGAGAGATGCAATCGATAACAAAGATACTGTAGGTAAGAGTGTAATGGAAAATTATTGTCAAGGTTAGAAAGAGGGACACTAATTAGATAAATATGGAAGTGCCATCACAAAAAATGAGGACTACTGTTGTAAGTTGAGACCAAATGATTCCATAAATAGATGGAATGGTCAAAACATATTGTAGAATAGAGATAGTGTCACTATCAAATGATAGCTGTTAGTTTGATTATCATTTTGAAGAGTATTTGATGGCTGATGTGTTGTGGTTTTGACCTTAGATATGATGCTTTTTTTGTGATAAAAACCTTAAGTATTACTAATGAATTTTCAAGTATAATAATTTACAATGTTTTCTTAAGATCTCAAGGATTGGTTCACATTTATTAGTCATTTCATGAATAAGGGATACATTATATAGAAAAAATTTGATCATAGAAATTAGAAAGCCAAGCAAATGTTGCTTAAAACATTGCTTTCAAATAGCTTAAAATATTTTTTCAAAGATGACTAATGTAATGGCTAGGGAATTAGTCATTATGTGGGATTGAATGGTGCCATTGGCTTCAATCTAAGAGTTTCTAAACTATCATATCAAAGACTATAAAGGTGGATGAGTTCTGGATGGTTAAATCAAAATGGATTAGATCTTGGCTAACTGATCCAGTAGGATAAGATCTAAATCATTTGACCAAAAAGATGAGAAATATGTCATTCATAAGATTGAAACATAGAGAAAGATGGGTTATGCAACTCAAGAATAAATTATTTCGAAGGGAAAAATAATAAAAAATTTTCAATGAAGTTGAATATGATCTTGGCTAGCCAATTTAAAGTTAGGTTCAAGTACTTATAGTGGATGAAACATTTATTGTCCAATCAAAGATCAAATGGTGAGGAATAGAGCACATTTTTAGCACTGAGTTGTAGATGAATGTTAGTCCCATATTATTGATAAGAAAAGAAGTCTACTCTTTATAATACCCTTCATTGGTGTATGAATAATTTCTTGGCCCAATCTAGTTTAGAATGCACCCTTACTAATTTGTTGGCTTATTTTAAACTGGCCTCCTAACTCGATGCTACTTGTCAAAGTTGGGCTTAGTTGGCCAAAGTGTTTTGTTCAAAGTTTAGCATTTGACATGAAATTTGATAATGATGTATTACATAGATTTAATAGAAAAAGGATTGAATGAAAAATGAAATCCTATAAGTTTCTTAAATCAATAAATGAATGAACATGTGAAATGCCTGAAATAGGATGAGAAAGTGAGATGAATGGAGATGTAACTTACAATAAATGAATTGATATTCTATTTTATAACAAAAATATAAAGCTTTTCAATTTTGATACATATGTCGATAATCCTTGAACTTAGTAAACACTTAAAGTTATTTTTTGTGAGCATTAATTCGCCATATTCAATAGTGTTAGGCTTGATCACTAAAACTAAACCTAACTCACACAAAAAAAATCTATTAGAATAAAATGTTAAATATTTATAGCTTGACTCATGAAACACAAGAGTGACTTAACAATATCTTCCTTTTCATGATTAAAAGGTATTAATATTGAGATAAAAATACGATAAGAAAAAACATATATTTTTATGATAATTGGTGACGAAAATGAAAAGTGTTTGCTCCAACTTAATTCATGTTCTCCATTATTGCATGTCGCTTCTCACTTATTTAAATCATGATAATTCTCCCATTTTAATATTATGAAATGGGAGGTATAATTCATAAAATTTCTATGACAACAAATAGATGTCTTATGATTTGAAACTGATCAGTTGGAAAGAATTTTATAATTATGTCTACCAATTCTTTTTTGGAAGGAACATATGCGAATTTTACTAGCCTTTAAGCTACCTAATAAACTGGTAACTTATTACATGTGTTTGCTCATGAAATGATGAACTTAGTTCTTCAGTAAAGCTAAGGAATTTGTATTATCAATTCTAATGGGAATATGCAAGAGATGTAAACCATAATCCTGAAATTGTTGTCTAAAAAATAACACTTGAACAACAAAACTTTTGGTCACTACATACTCGAAATTTTTTGGTCGATATGGTTATGCAATTTTTTCTTCTTTCTTAACTAGGAAATTAAAATATTTAATAATAATTAACATGTTCTTAAGGTTCTTTTTTGTCTACCTTAGAGCTTAAGAAGTTTGAATCTCTAAACCTTATAAGATCTCAAGAATGATTATTTTTAAGATGCCTTAAACCTATGTTCATTATACTTTGTACATATTTCATGATTAATTTACTCACCTTTAGATGGCTTTTTTAGGGTTTTATTGGAATCTAGCACATAAGCTAATGCTAAATAAGATGTTCAATCTACTAATTGTAAGATATAATAAAGATCTAACAAGTTCTTCGTAAAGTTTTTTGTCAATGTGTTTCCTAATTTTATCTAAAACTAAATGCACTGATTGATTCATGAGAATCTTCTGATGTTTCAAATTTTCATACCCAAATTTCTTAAATAAATATTCTAAATACATGGTTTATGAAATATAAATCTATCTTTTAGTTCCATAATTTGTAATTTGGAGAAGAAATATCTCACCTAGTATACTTATCTCAAAGTCCTATGGGACTAAATCACGAAGTTCTTTAAACACATTTTCATTTATGCTTCTAAACGTTTTGACATCAACATAAACTTGTATAAGCAACAAATGATTATTTAAGGATTTTAAGAGTAATGTGTTATTCATTTTTGCATTCCTAAAACCACTACAAACTAGATAATTACTCAATCCATGATATCATGAATGAGGAGCTTACTTAAAGCCATAAAATTTCTTCTTAATCTTATGTACATAGTCATCATATGCATGGGTCTCAAAACATGTGGGTTGTTCAATAGACATATCTTCTTTTGTTATCTCATTTTAAAATTGATGTTTTGCATCCATTTGAAATATTCTAAAATTTCTAAGACATAAATATAGTAAGAGAAGTCTAATTACCACTGATCTTATTACTAATTTAATAACTCCTCTAAATATATACCTTCAACTTGGCTACAACTCTTACCAATAGGTCTACCTTTGTTTCCAGTGATCACTCTATTTTCATCAAACTTTTTTTCAAATATCTAGTTTGTTCCAATCACTTATTTATCACTAAGCCTTGGAACTAGTTCCTACACTTGGTTTCCCTCAAACTAATTTGACTCTTCTTTCATTAGTTAAACCTAATTGTCAACCTTATGTGCCTATTTTCTAGATAATAGTTTTGTGAAAGATACGAATACACTACGATTCATTTCTATAATAAATGCTTTGTTCATAACTCCTTGATTAACTTCTCCTATAATTGATTTTATTTGATGTGAAGCACGGATTTTGAGTGTCCATGTTGTAAACTTTATAAGCTTTGCTAAAAGAAGAATACGCTATGAAAATTTGTCAACTACCATTTCATCAAACTTGTCATGTTGCTTCTTTCATTATTAAGAATGATGCATTTATATCCAAAAACATGAAAGTAGCAAACATTCAATTTCATTTTTTAAAATAACTCTTAAGGAGATTTTCTTAAATTTTGGTCTTAAATTAATTCTATTTATTGTGAAACAAGTTGTCTTAATTTCCATTGCACAAACATATTTTGGTATGTTGCATTAGATTAACATAGTCCTATCCATCTCTCCTAATGTCTTATATTTTCTTTCTATAATGTCAATTTGTTAATGTGAATAAGGACATGTAATTTGATGCCCCTCATTTTCAAACTCGTTACCATTATCACATTGAATACAACTTAATTTGAGACAGCTTTTCTCTTCTATCTCTCTTATCAAATTAACAAAGATTTCAAATATGTCACTCTCATGCTTAAGAAATATAACCTAAATATATCTCGCAGAATCGTTAACTATGAAAAATCTATTTTTACCTCCTAAAATCTAGCACTAGGTATGTCTAAAGAAGTCTAAATAAATTATCCCTAAAGGTCTACAAGTAGTTAAGTCATTTTTAGGTTTAAAAGAAATATTTAATTTTCCTTCCTTTTTTGTACTATTAATACATTTTAGCTAGTTTTGATTTGAGTAAGAAGATCTCTAACAACAACTACATTGCTTTTTTTTAATGTAGAATATCCTGTGTGACCAATTCTGATTATCATGTTCTTCGACTTATCTTCAAGTGTTACCCATCTATTTAGATAGCATTTTATTGACATAAATTTTGGTAGGTCTCTGGTCATATGTCTTGAGCATCTATTATCCAACTCTCAAGAGCAAGATTTTTATTTTTTTCTTTATGTATAGCTACATAAATTATAAAATGTTTAACTTTTCATAAAATGTAACTTTTATTTTCTTTATTTCTATGCATAATTCAAAAGTGTATGACTTTAAATTATGAATGACTCAAAATACTATATCTCTATAGAATGATTATGAAGACAATTTATTTTAAATTCTATGTTCTCCAACCTTTGGAATCCAAACAAGATTTGAATAGCCATTTGAAACAAACCTTCAAACTAAAAATATTTTTCGTAATTTTATGATCCTTGATAGCTTTAAGTTTTCTACAACTATAAAAGAATGTAATACTTGAAATGTTAGGCATATTAAAAAGAAAACATACATTTCTATTTAGAAAAATAAACATCATGTGAAACATTAGAAAATTTTGCATGTTGAATAGAATAAAGTTTTTGTTTTCAAACTCATAATTTCTTTTTTCAAAGCTGTATTCTCAATCATCATGGAATCCTTTTCATCACATTATATTTTTGTAGTCTCCTTTCATAAAAAAATTAAAAAAAAATATTTTTTTCTCTGTAAATCATTTCAAATTTTTTATTTGCAAATACTAAAGAAGTTAAAACACTAATAACTTCTATGTAATTATTTTCAAAAACTTCATAAGGTGAAGAGCTTATCTTAATCTTTTATTATTCACATGATGTACTTGATTCATCATGATTTGCCATGAAGCATGTCATTCCTTCCTCCTCACTACTTGAAGTTGTGAAGTCTAATTCTTCTGAAGCAACCAAGTAGCTTGAAAATCATCATTTTTCATTCTCCTTTTTCCTTTTTCTTTTTTTGGGTGTCATTGAGCTCTGGATAATTTTGTGTTATGTAGCTTATTTGGCCACAATCATAGCATGTTGGTGTCTTTATCTACTCCCTTCTCCTTTTTTGCAAATTCCTGTTTATAAAACTTTTTGTCAAAATTTTATTTAAACACTTAACATGTAAATATTCCTTTTTCTCCAAGTCATCGAAAAGATATATATTGTCTCCATATTATCTTTGCTAGGTTTAAAAGATAATGGCTCATTGTACCTTGCCCCATGCTTTTCTTGCTTATCGAGGCCTCTTTTTAACTCTTCTATTCATTTCAATCTATGTTGTTAATAGTTCTTCAAGTAACTCATCCAATATGAGCTTGTTACGTCTTTAGCTACCTTTATTACTGTGGTAAGAGGATCATACTAATTGGATAGAATCTTTGTCACTTTTTCAGGATTTTTTTAATGTACTAGTAATATTAGCAAATCACATAAGTAAGAAGATTTATCTTTATTTAATATTTGTCACTTTTAAAGGCATATTAATCTTTGTCACTAGCCTAGAATCATATGTAAAAAGATTTATCTTTATTTTTTTTAACTTACTACGCATCTTAATAAGTTATTTCTAACTTTTTAAGAACTTAATGTGTGATATAATAATTCATAACTTGATTAAATTTGCTAAGAGATGTGCCATGAAGAGGATAGTTTAGTGTTATGGTATTTAATTGTATCATTCTCCTTTGATCACTATTAAGTACACTAAATAACTTGATTTCTTTTGTACATTAATTTCTAAGTAAATCTTAAAGTTTTTGGTGCACTTTCTAATGTTTTAAGTCAATTGATTGGATAAAAATTCTAATTCGATCTTTCAAATATTAATAAAATTTATCATTAAACAATGATAGAATGATTGAATAGAGCATCTATCTAATGTTGCACCAATATTAATCATAAGTGATGACATATTAAAAACTTAATTTATAAAGAAAACTAATAGAAAAATATTTTAGAAAGCACACAAAAATTGGTAAGGTAGAAATCAAACTTATTTTATATTAAACATAATAATTAAGTAAACATAATAGAAAATTAAAACGTGCACAATGGTTCACCCAAGTGATTTGACTCACATTTGTTTATAGGGAACCCTCTTTGATACTAATTAAAATAAAAACAAGTATGCAAATCTCACATGTGTAGGTGACTTATGAGTTTTAAAATATTTTTTGTTTTTTAAAATTATATTTTTTTAGAAATTTTCCATTAAAAAATTGTATTTTGATGAAAAATCTTGATTTTATATAAGTTAATTTTTAATTTGTATGATTAAAAAAATTTTTAAAAAAAAAAATTATACAATAAAAATTTTATATTATTTGTTTCAAACTAAATCCTACGTCTAATCACAACTAAGGTCAAAAACATCACCACTATTAAAAAGATCACAACTTGAGGTTTTTTTCTAACAAGTTACCTCTAACTTACTAGCTTTTATGGGTTCAATTACAAGAAAGGATTTTGCAAGCGTAACACCAACTTGGTTTTTTATGATATTAAACTAAACTTAAGCTTTTATAAATGTTAGGCCACCTAACACAAAAGAAAATGGAAAAATAAAACAAGAAGGAAAAAGTGTGATAAATTTGTATAATTTTTGGAGCTTTTTGATTAATATAAGAAGACATAACAAGCTTAAAATTAATATAAGTAAGAAATTGAAATAATTTGACATTTTGAGAGGAACTAATTTGTAGTTCTTGTCAAGAGATTTTATGATAAAGAATATCATGCTGTGCTTTATTGAGATCACAAATATTTGTTCATGTTTATTAGTCATTTCATGAGTAATGGTTAGGTTTTATAGAAAAAGTTTGATCAAATTTATTAGAAAAGTAAGGAAAAGTTGTTTCAAATAACGCTTCCAAATAGCTTAAAAAGCTCTTCCAATGAACTTAATATATTTCTTTGTGTTGGTTAACATAGTGGCTCAAATAACGACTAGGAAATTAGCCATTAGGTTTGTTAACTAACATCATTGGATCAAATTTGAGAGTTTCTAGGCTATTAAATCAAGTATTATAAAAGGCAATCTATTCTAGATGTTTGGATCAAGAAAGATTAGATATTGACCATCTAATCAAGTAAGATGTGATCTAGATCATTCAATTCATTATTTCAAAAAGGAAAAAAAATCTTAGTTATAGTATACAAATGTAGAAAGTGTTGCGCCATGAAATTCATGAGAAGATTATTTCAAACGGTAGAAACAATCAAAGCAATCCAATAAGGTTAGGGTGATCTTGGTCGTTTATTTTTGAGCCAAGATCGAGTGCTTTTAGTGAATGAAACATTTATAATCTAATAAAATTGAATGGTAAGAAATAGTACATGCTTTTTGTCTTGAGTAGGTGGACTAATGTTAGTCTCACATTATCAAAAAAAAGAGTTTTCTCCTTACAAAACCTTTCACGGGTGCATAATGCAAGTGTGCTTGGGATTTCATCATGTTTGCCACTCATATGCCTATAAGTAATTTCATGGTTACGGGTCTTACCTGACCTTCATTTGAATATTTAATTAGAGTTCAGCCCCAATCAATCCTCTGTCTTATCTCAACCAAGTTCATGAATGTACTTATAACTAATAATGGTCCTAACTAGGCTTTATATTAGCTGGTCTCCTAACACAAAGTTTCCAAGCTCGCTTAGAAAGTTTAATGAAATTAATTTTTTTTACCCAAAGTTTATCAATTGATATGAAATTTGACAATGATTTGTTAGATGGATTTAATAAAAAAGGGATTAAAAAATAAGATCTTGTAAGTTTCCTAAATCATGAAAAGGTTGAATAAATTAGATACTTAAATTAGGATTTGAAAGTGAATAAAGATGTGCATCGTAATCAACAAGCCAATATTCTATTTTTAATAAAAAAGAAAATCTTTAGAAACTAGATGCGTATGTCTTTTATTTTCAAATCATATTGAATACTCCAAGGTACTTTGAAGTCCCTTAATTTATTATCTTCAAAGATACATGGCTTATTTTTCAAAACTAAATCTAATTCACACTAATGAATCTATTATGACAAAATGATTAGTATTTAAGGCTTGACACTTCAAAATAAGGGTAACCAAACAAAATATGATTAGATGCTCTTATTAGATCAAGAAAATGTCACCAAAACTCTGCAAAATACTCTAGTTCAACATATAACTCAAAAAATACATATTTAATTAAACATGAATGTGCTGGAAATAGAGGAAATACTTTAGAGCAAACAAGATATGGCCAACTCCAAATAATGTTACACTTATTAGTTAGGGGAAGAAAACTCTTAGAAAGCCATAATGATCCATTACTCAAGTACTATAAGACTAAAACCTATATCTCTTTTATGTGATTATAATTAGAATTGTGGTAGTTATCTTTGCATCTGATTGCACAATTATGTGATCAAATAATTGTATTCAGATCAACCTGTAAACACATAATTAGGTTTGTAATCTAATGGCACAATTTTATGATCCAGACATCAGATCTAAATCTGAACATTAGATCCCAATCCGAATATAATAGTCTACATGAAGTTCTAATTTCTAATTTATGCTTGTTTAATCTAGTCATCTAATCATGTGTTTTGGTATAAAGAGGTTAAGGAGGCTTCTGTTTGAGTAGCTCAAATATAATAGCTCCTTTAATAGTTATTTTGAGTTATTGAGATTTTTATAATTTATTATTATTGACTAATTAATCAATTTGGTAAATGTTTTTAATCATTAAAGATATAAATAAATAGGTGAATACCTAAACAAAGTTAACTAGTAAAAGTTTTACAAAATTTGAAGAAAATGTTTTATTTTATGACATTAAAGTCATTAGTACCGAATGCGCATTCTCACTTTCTTACAATGTGTTTTTCAACATGAAACTCATACCTCTACTTTTTTCTCAAATTAATGAAGTTCTCAATTTTCTTTATTTTTAATGGATTTAGTTAAAACACATTTATCTCATTAAGTATTTTTTAATCATTGGTTCTTTATTTGTATTAATTTTAATTTTGCATCATTGAATTATTTTATTTATTTTTCATATTTATTTTGTTATAAGATCATTGTAATAGTCTAGATTTGAAATCAAAATATTGAATAATCATTTATGCATTTTTTTATTTTTTTTGTTTGTTTTCATAACTTTCATTAAAATTTATTATTAAAAAACCAATGTATTTTAAAATAAAATTCATGTGTTTTAAAAGAAAAATAATATTTGTTAATAATCACTCTTAAAGATATACTTATGTTTATTAAGAAATATTTTTGAAGCATTTGTTTAAATGTTCTTTAAGGAGCAACAATTTTTATTCCAAGAAACTCATGCCTATCTTACTAAGCAACACAACATATAATGCATATAGAACTATATAAATCATTTTAGTATTTTAGTTCTATTTCTTTGTTTTAAGAAAAAGAAATGGACTAATAATCTTTCAATGAATTTGGGTTAGCTTCATAGTGGATTAGATAGTAAAATTGGTACATCGAGTAAAATTAGAATGTGGATGAAATTGATGCTACGTGCTTATGATTGTTGCTACTCACTCATTGAATGGTTCAAAATATTTTATCAAATAGTTGTATGGGTTAATAGATTTTTTGGTAAAACATTTTTAACACAA
The DNA here is from genome assembly GCA_023846275.1 of Vanilla planifolia. Classification (NCBI taxonomy): domain Eukaryota; kingdom Viridiplantae; phylum Streptophyta; class Magnoliopsida; order Asparagales; family Orchidaceae; genus Vanilla; species Vanilla planifolia. The sequence goes on along the minus strand of JAIUJO010000249.1, from coordinate 519,538 downwards.
TCTCATGGGATAAAGATGATCTAAGTAATTTAAATAAAGCAAGATAAGCACATCAGAATGTTAATAAAAGAAACACATGCACTAAGGGCTTCAAATGTGGTGGACACATTGAAGAAAAAAGTAACGTGCACATTATTGTCATGATCTCTATAAAATATGGGCAGGACAAACAAAAACCCTTACTACAAATAATATTCATCACTAGGCAGATTCTAATATAATATTATACACTTTTGAGATCTATTTTATAAAATATGGTGACACCAACTATTTGAACTAACAAATCATAGAGCATATCAATTAGAGAAAACAAAGTTAGGACAACACATGCTCTAATAGTTTTCATAATAAATTTCTTTTGAATTAGCTCATCAACTTATCAAAGATGTTCTACTTCAGATAATAAATTTAATTAGTAATTTAGTAAATGTGATAGTAAAGTCTTAGGAACTAGATTAATAGCATGCTAAATATCTCTTAATAATTGGAGTGTGTTTAGCAAGTCATCACAAAACACCTTCACAAATTCTTTTAACAAGGGTTAGAAAATAAGTCATAGGAGGTTTTACTAGTAGGGGCTTCCTAAATTGTTACAAACTAGATAACTTTAATAATAACGATATCTCTCATAATCTTAATTAGTGAAGTGAAAAACTACTTTTTCTTTCTCTTTATCTTTTTTTGGAGTATTTGGGCTAGAAATTCTTTTCGACGGAGGTAAAAGGTATTTTGTGATCTTTGCTCCTTATTAGAAAGTACAAGTTTTTGCTCTTCCATTTAAGGTAACATTTCAATTGAATAATTAGGGTCATTCTAAAATTAGACCACCTACTTACTTGGGATAACATTACTCCATAATTCCTTGAAATATTGACCAATCTAGAATGTAATACAAAAATTAATTTTGCATAAATTGATGTTTTGTTGATCAAAGATACTATGTCTGGGCGGAGATGGTCTATAATGTCAAACCTATCTTTTTGGTAGCATTCTTTGACATAACAATGATATAATCATTGCTATCCATAATGATCTTATTAGATTGTTCTTTAATTCTATTGAAGGTAAAAAAGATTTTAGTTCACCACAAATTCTTAATTATTCATAGTGCAATCAAACTACATCTCACAATGGTTATAAGTGGTGTAATATAATACATTCTTTAATCTTGTGCTTGTAATTCTAGTTCAACATCCTCATTTGGCTATATAACTTCCTTTTCCTTAAATTTGATGCTTTCTTTCATTCCTTCTTTTATGCTTATGTGTAGGGCTCTCTGAAGATAATAGGTTATGACATGCTCTTTCTTGTGATAATGATAACACTACTCTGAAAGTAGTAGATAGTTTTACCAATGATTCAATTTAATGAGCTGGTAGTAGTGAAGAGACATAGTTTGTTTATAGAGTAGTAGTAGAATAGTGGAAGTAGTGATATGCATTTTAGTGTAGGAATTGCTCAAAGGAATCTAACTCTTACATGTAATTGATGTTCTAAATCATAGGGTACTTTATAATGCTTTTTTAAACTAATAAAATTCTCATGTATAACACAATTGAATAACCTCTCTAAGCCTAACTCATAATAATAATAATGTTACATGGTTTAACACATAGAAGCCATATTAAAGCATATAATCTTGAAATTTAATAATGTATTTGTTAGAAGTCTTTGAACCTTATGATAAATGCTGTTATTTATCCAAAAGTTCACAAACATAATAAGTGAGTAAATGTTTAGCTTGTAGGTGAGTTTTGATTTCTTTCCATGATCAAGGTAAGACTTGCTGATAAGAAAATTACTTTTTTAATGTGTGAATAAATGATCTGACGTATTATATGAGCTTACGTTTTTGCAAATTGGTACTTTTAATGCTTACTAAGATCATATCATTTAAAAAAATGTGGCGTTCTCATTTTCAAAATTGGATATGCTTAATGGTCTAAACTACCATCAAAAGTTGTAATTATTTTAACCATGTTAACCTAGTGATCATTATCCTTGTCATGTCAACTACCATGAGTATGTATGTAGTAGGACACCTAGGTTCTCATTCCATTTTGTTAGGGTCATTTTTAAAAGATATTTGCTTCAGTTCACAGTCTCTTTTCATAGACCAATTTAATCTATGGGTTCTACCACATCTATTTTCATTACATTATTCCAATTGGTCTATGCATGTTAATAAGATTGCTCTTATCTCTTGCATAGAATGAATTTTTTTTATAATTACATGTTATATTTTTAAGCCCACAATTGGCAAACTAGTTGAGAATAAGACATTTTATATTATTTTATAGACCTATTAGTCATAAACAATTGGGTTTGAAAAAAGTAGAGTAAATTGAGATGATAAAGATAAAGAAAAACAGACAAATCATGAAATGCAATAGCAAAACAACATATAAATTAATAAATGTTGTAGCATCAAGCTTTAAAATAAGGTTTTTTTTATTATTTTTTGTTTTTATATGTTTTTCCATATAATGTTTAATAAATTTTAGCTATTAAAAATGCATAAATCTAAAATATGTTTGCTTAATGAAAAATGACAAATTATGCAAAATTCTTATAGTTAACCATCTTTTGATACCAAGTTAATTTATGATGATATGTTAAAATATATTTTTAGGTCATCGATAATTGAAAAGGTCATAGGTACATGCAACATATCCTTATAAGGGCATATCCAAAACTACTATTGGTTTGTAATAACAAATACTAGTATCATTGTACAAGTAAAAAACTTTCTTAGAAACTTAAAACATGCACTGATCATTAACATAAGAAGTTTTAATCTAACGAAAAAGTGGTTTTAATAGCCTACATCAAAAATACTCAAGTTAGTGGTCAAGTATCAAGGTGCACAAGTGGAGTTCTTAGAATATTAAATAAGAAAATCACTTGTTTATTATGATAAATTAGAAATTAAATGAGATGATTAATTTTCAATAAGTTGAGATTGAGTGATTAATAGAGTTCTTAGAGATTTGATGCTCTTATGAATACTAAATAATACGTTAGGATCTCTCTTTTGTTGGCTTTTCACTCTACCTCCAAGGTAACCTCTAACATCACACTATTATATTGAATATACACAACACACTTCTAATAAACAAGCTTAATGGTAGTGCTTTGTTGTTTCATTCAAATTTTATTACTTACAATATTGTAAGCATCATTGTTTAGAGAGATCTCAAAGCTATGATAATAATTTGTTATCTTAAGGAACAAAAGGATATTATTGGAACACTATGGAACACATTAGAATTCTATAGTAAATTTTTATAATTCAAATATTCCTCAAAAATTATAAAAACATAATTTAAATTTAGCTAAAAATTTTCCTTAAAAAGAAGAAAAATTAATTTGGCATAGGAAACTTGCAAATTGGCATGTGCATTTTGAGTGTCGATGTAGTAAGAAGCAAGGAGGTGGCTTATGTGATTAGAGTAGCACGGGGGAAGAGAAATAGTTACACCTCAAGTCTAATTTGCAAGCCAGCATGAGCTAATAGGTTGACATATGTTGATAGGTTAGCAAATTTGATGGATAGAAAATCAACACTGGTGACTGCATGTTGTGCTGATCAATGAGTTTGAAGAGACAAGGTGGATCATGTATGGCACACAAATCAACACTGGTTGTGACAAAGTTGAAAGATAACAACAAGAAGTAGGAAAAAGCAACCGAACACTCAATTTTAAGCCAATTTTAAGTCATAATGAAACAATTTTTTTCTAACAAAATTATCATACTACTGTGAGGATATCCTTGATACAATTTAAAGTTATAGGTATTTGGATAGCTATTATTCAATCTCTAGATGACTTAAACTGAATTATAAATACAAATACCTTAAAAATTTATAAAAAGAAAATTAAAATGTGCTATAAAACAAGGGTTAATTGTAATTGGCTCCCATAATAAGAATAATATAGAGACAAACTAAATGTAGACGTTCTGAAATTGGAATGGCATTTAATCATAGTGGACTAGCACATCTCCAAGTGAAATATTTGTATGATCTATGGAATGCTATTGTGCTACAACCTTACTAATGTTTTTTAAATGCTAGAACATAACTACTCAATGACATTTTTAAAGGGCGAAGCCTAACCAATTGCATAATTGTAAAGTAAAAAAATCTACAATTTTCTCTTCAAAGAAGGAAAAATGTTTAATTTTATTGCACATGATTCCTAGTATGATATGAATGTAGATATCAAAAGCTCATATAATAGTTTCAAGCTATGTTCATGATATAAAGGACCCCATAGCTTAGTTAATAATTGCATGGCTTTATTGGTGACAATGAGAAAATTTGAGGGTTTTAAAATTTTGAATAATTAAATGATGATATGTAATTTTATTGGTGGATGATTATATTAATCGTAAGTTATATATCCCTATTATATATATTAAAAGTATTTAGTATCTCTTAAAAAAAATTTAAACAACTTTCCACCATTTCAAGGCTATGTAGACAATTTCTCATCCATTTCTTTTATGAAAAAATATTACCAGATATTATAGGTTACAATAGTTATAGCTTATTACTTAAAATGCATTATTATTATTACCAAGACTTCTGAAGGTTGTTGTTGATATGTTTGTGTCAGGATGACCATCCAGAAGCGTTTGATGTGTTGATGCACGTGAATGTCATATGCTAACTAATTACTATTCAATGATTTGGAGCATCTCGATGATATATCAATATTACCAATTCAATTTATTGATTGGGATGAGTCTAAGACATCGACGTATCTATAGTGACTATGATTGATTCCACATAAGTTTTGCATTGAAATTGTTAAAGAACATATAAGAGTGCAATGAGTAACCTTGGTCAAAGGACCTATCATATTGTATGATAAGAACCATATTGCTAAACATTTTGTGAAAATATTGATGAAGTGTAAAGCAAGTTAATTAAGGAACTAAACCATAAAAATTGAGACAATGTGCCTCAATGGATAGTTTTGATTAACATATTATTGTATTATTATAAATAAATAATGTAAAACAAATAAAAGGGATTTTAGAGAAATCCAAATTGTTCGTACCATGCCATATTTTTTGGTGATAATAACCTTGCTATGAAGTATGAAGTAGTATACTACATTGATGGATTTCCAAATCAACATATTTGACTAATACTTTCTAATGAGTGGTAATATTAGAATGACCTGACACAAAGAGGAAACACAAAAGATAGATTTGATTGACCAACATTAAGAAATGTTCAGTGAAGATGGCAGTCTTGATGTGAAATGTTATACTAGGTTAATTAAGAAATCATATTGTGCATGCTAAGAAATAGTTCAACATTGGAGTAATTAAAACTTAGTATTGAAATATTATTTAATTATTTTGAACCAATTTAAAAGTTTTATTTTAGGAAGCTATTTAACTAGTGATTGTATCACTACGAAGTAAGATATAACTCAACACAATGATGAAATCTATAAACATACACGTTGAAAGCCATATTAATATGATTGAAAGCCATGATAAAGTGCAAAGAATATAAAAAATGTCTCTAATGATTTAAAATAAATAGTGAGTTTTGTGTATTATCCAATTAAGTCCATTATACCTAACTAATTCCATTAAACTAGTGTTTACATATGGTTGATTGGGGGGATGTGATGGCCAACGAATCAAGGAGTACTAGATGACGAGGGTGTAGAAACATGTCGTTAATTAAAATTGATTAAAAATTACATTAGCTATTAGATCAAATGACAATGAAATTGTTGAGAAAGAGATGGAATTTTTTTCATTCTTTACGTATCTTATTCCTAAAAGGAACAATAAATTTGTTAGGTAGCTTCCTATTTTAAAGATTTTCTATTGTATTAATGCAACAAAAAACGTTTTATTGTAATAATAACATAATATGTACTCAACTTAGTTTAGCAAAAGCAGTCATAGTTGTATGAACCTTTCTTTTGCATTTTTGCTATAATCAAGTTCAAGTTCTATTGGAATATATTAGAATGGTTTGGATTTGCATTATTTTTTAAACAAATAAATCATGATGTTTGATATAAGAAAAATAGTTATCATTTGTTAAAATTAAGAGATTATATCAACATTGGTTTCTCTATTACAAAATGGGCCACATCAAATTGGATCACTCATTTCTTTCAAGAATATGACTAACTTGACATGAGTTATATGAACCCAAAGTTGTTTATTAAAATTGATTTCTTAAGCTAAAATAAAAGTTATATGATAAAATCTAGTGGTATTCAAAGATTTTAGTTCATTCTTTTTAGCCCCAAATGCTTAGTAATTTCCATAAGAACAAATCAAAGTTAAACTTAATGATCATGTGAATGCATTTCATGCATTTGATTATGGAGGAATTAGTTGGATGAGTTTCCTTATGATCACCATAACAACATCTCTCTTCATCAAGCTTAATTAATGTTTTGAAAATTTTTTGAAATTATTTTGAGCTTAAAACCTCTAATTGAATGCAGCTACTAGCTATTTAGGCCTAGTAGTTTGTTACTACATTTCCTTTCCTTAATATGTGTTAGAATTAAACTACTTTACAATGAAATTAATTTATTTTAATTAGTAGAATTAAGATGCAGCAAGGGATTCCAATGCTTTTATGCAACTTATAGGGATTGATTTATTGTTTGATTCCATAACGATGTTTTTAGGACCATAAATTATCAAATAAGTTTAAACCAAATAGTATTTCAATGGCTTCAACTTATATATTTTTTTAGATACTATGTAAATTGAGACTGCTTTAATAGCTCTATCAAGTAGACTACAATCACACAAACACAACTATAAGGCCTTGGTTCCTTGTAGTCAATCCATTAGAATTAAATTTAGTTAGATCCACTACAAGGGAAGTCCATTAAATCACTTTTTGTTATTCCATTGATCACAAAAAATCTAGGAAGCAATGCTTATTTTAACATTTGAGGATCTATAGAACATTAAATAATTAGAAAACAATTGAAAGTTGCATAAGTATTATGTTGAAATCTATCAGGGAGTAGGGAATATTTGCTCATTGAATTATTTGAATTTATATCCTCTAGATGTTTTAGCATAAGAGAGATGGTTGAACACTAAATGCCTTAATAGCTATTGAGTTTGGTGATTACAATTCCACCATTGCAGAAGTAGTTCATGAATCATGATGTTGGGTTTGTCTAATGCCAAGATTAATTGCAAATGGGTTCCATACAATTCATTTGAGATTCTTTAAATACACAAAATAGGCATTTTTCTATAAATTCAAATTCAAATTCCTCAAGTTGTTATGAAAAGGTAATTAGTTATTTAAAAATCCTCACATAAGAAGAGAAATTTTGTATGGTTGATAATTATTCTATATTATTTTTTGTGACTTATTAGTAAGGTAATTAATCACGTCTAAGCATATCCTATCCTAAATTGATAATGAATTTACTATCCTTGGTTAGTGTCAAGTAATGTTTTTCATCCTTATCTATTTTGTTCCAAGTATTGCAAAATCCAAAATAATGAGAATGATTCACTTTATTTGATTCCAAGTCATTAAGCATGCTCCTTAACATTTCTATTAAGGAAATTACATCTCATGTATCTAAAAAAGAAAATGTTTAAGGTGTAGACCTTCTGAAAAAGCTTTGCATTATATGCATCATTAAAATCCTTCAATTTCTTAACCTAAAATAAATACATTTCACTGGGGAACCTAATCTTGTTCTAGCTAGGCAAATGATGTGTGCTATCTAAATCATTATCTCCCCAAAAGAAACCATTTATCACACTTTGTAAAAAATTAATAATATTATTGGGAAGATAAGATGTCAATAGATTATAAAGTGTTATTAATTAGAGGACCTGGCTAACAAGTAATACCTCCCATTGAGAGTAATTTCCTTTTGCATGTTTTTTTAATCTTGTGTTAGAAGTAGACCACTTGTTTTCTACCATTAAATAATGTGCTTTTGTGTTAAGGGATTGGAAGGTAGTATTTTTTCTGAAGAAGGAGCTCCTTGTCAATGTTCTCTTCCTTGTATTTCATGTTTGTACATGAAATAATGAAGATCCTTTGTACATTAATTGATAAACCTGATGTGCCTTAGAGATTATAGAGGAATAACTTGATATTTTTTATTAAGCATTTGTCACCTCTAGAGAGGAGAATAAGGTAGTCTATAAAGAACAAATGGGACTTTGGTTCGAAACCACTTTGAGTAGCCAAGTGCTTCACTTTACCTTGTATATGTAGATTGTTTAAACCATTTCTTAGTGCTTTAGCTACAATGTGGAGAAGAAATCGGGATGGAGGGTTACCATGCTTCAGCTAATGGGAGATTTAGATGGAACGATTTCATTTTTTGTTAATAATGACTATCAACTAGCTTATATTATAGACACTCATGATTTGATTCATAAATTAACTATTGAAGTAAACTTGTGTAGTACTTGTTTTCCTCAAGGTATGCTGTCGAATACATTCTTATAGTCTAGCATGATAAAAGGGCTATTAGCTTCGATCTTCTCTTCTAAATCACTAGTTTGCTTATATGAATGTATGGTTGCTTATGTAGGTATGATATTTTTAATGATTTCCTCTTGCTTAGTTAAAAAAATTGCTCCTTTGACATGATGGTGGGTAGGAAAATATAAAGGCTAACTACCAACAATTTGGTGTATTTTTGAGAAACTATACATCTAATTGTCATAAAGTCTTTGAAAATGTATTGCAATTAATCTTTAGAAGAAAAATTAAATTAACACTATTGCATTCTTTAGGTGATGGGTTACAAATAAGAAAATCCTTGATAGCATCGTAAATGCCATCTTAAAATATAGAATACATTGCTTGTCAAATAAAACATGAAACCAATCCAATTTGCAACCACATGAAGAGTCCATAAAAAAAATAATTTATTGTATTTTCTCCTTATTAACTTGATGAATTAGCATCATATTACTTTTTATTTAGTTTGAGAATCATAAAGCAATGCTCCATTCAATTTTCTTAGTAAGGAATAAAGAGATGTTAAGTAATCCACAACAATTTTGCAATTAAATCCTTCTCTAAGATGCAACTCCCACTTGGACCCTTAAGTCTTTATATATTACACTTCATATGCTTATTATTGAACATTATGTGGCAAACATTTGTGTTTTTATCACCATTCTTAAGCGACACAATAGTTATCTTTTAGCTCATATACATCTGATGTAGTAGCATCCAATACATCATGTAAATGTTCAACTTGAACATGTATTAGTTCAATTTGAACTTGGAGCACTATGAGGATTGGCCACCATGCATTTCTCTTCGTTATCATTGTCGTTGTAGGGATCAATTATAATATACCCTCATTTATTGCATATTTATATTTATTTTTATTAATGCATCCATTTATTTGTATCTATAGTTTAGTTTAAGTTATTTAAAGAACAATTAAAAACTTTTTAGAGATTTTTATTTTTATATTCTGTATAGGCCTTCCCTTCAACCATCTTATGAGTTTGTCAATATAAACTTTGCTTAAAAATTTATTTAAGAAGAGATTAAAATTCAATTTTGGGGTTTTTTGGCTGTCATCCACCTTATGCAACAATCATCACAACCCCCATCAGTGCTGACTCATCGACTCGTGCTAACTCTTTTTGATCTACATCGAACACATAGTTGACTCGTAGTGTCAATGCCTTTCTACCGATGCTACTCATTAAAATTGGAACCCAAAGTGATGGTTTTTACTTAATTTGGTGATCATTTATCTGATACTTCATCTCCTTAATATCTTAGAAATTAAATTTCCCTATAAATTTATGTCTTTTGTTCACATTGCTTACTTTGATTTGTTTACATTGCTATATAACTCTAAATTTCCTCTCGCGTGACATTTAGTTTGTTTTTCTTTATACCTATTTACTTCTGTTATTTGCTGTAATTCCTAATGAGACCCATTTATGATAAAATAAACTTTGTTTGACTCACGGCAATAATCTCTATCCAACTAATTATTTATTTTCAAAGAAGGTTTTTTTTATGTGTTTATATTCAAGAATCTCAACCTTGATCACCTTAGTATCTTGGAAGACAAATTTTTGGTAAAAGTTATCTAATTATTTTAAATGTTTTTATTTTTATTTGGTTATGTTACTATGTAACTCTAAATCTTTTTTCATGTGGACTTTAAAATAATTTTATTTTGACATACAAATTTTGCTCCTTATAGTTATTTTTAATTTTAATATGAATTTACATAATATTACAAAATTATTTATATAACTTGTCTTTACTTTGATAATTCACACTAATTCAAAACAATGCGTACTCAGGATGAAATTGGCATTAGTGGACTCATTGTGATGATCTCTTTTCAATTAGATATTCATTTTTTTAGATACTTTATTTTTTTTGTTTTAGCATGTTTTGTAAGAAAAATTTATTTGTATGTTATTTGATAGTCAAGGATGTTACATTTAATATTCTTTTTGTTAAAGAATGTAACTTTGCCAAAATATCTACCTAATATTTTAATTACTTTTACTTTGATTTCAATATATTATTAAAAAAATTTTAATTCTCCACTCATTTGTCCTTTACATTCTTTTATTTAGCTAAAATATTTCTACTTAATGTTTAAATAATTATTTTCATTATTTAAATATATTTAATTTTTTAATTCACTAAAAATTCAAATGAGATTTGATGAACAAGGAAAAATATTGCTGAACTTGTCTCAATGAGATCTATATAATTAAATATTAATTTTAGTGTTTTTCAATTTTTTAATTTTTATGGTTTTAAAAACTTAATGAGATATTTCTTTTATACTTGATCCGTTGATTATGGATTTTACAGTCAATCTATTTAGTACTACGGAATGCAGCTTTCCATTCTAAAATTTCTCATTTCTATTAATGTTTTGCTTTGATTTAGTTGTGTTATGATGAATGTTATAGTCATCCTGATGTCTCTTTGATTTGGTTATATTACATTGCTTGAGTTTATCTAGATCTATACATATGTACATTGAACGATTATTAAAACAATAATTTATTATTATTTATGCTCATTTTTTCTATGTAATTAGTAGTGATTAAGCTCATTTAGACATGCTTAATATAATTATATATATATTAATAATTTTTTTGTAAGGTTTTGTGTTACTTTATGAGAAAGTTTGATTCTTACATTTTTTGATGATCAAGGATGTTATACATCGTCTCATTAGTGTCAAGGAATAAAGATTACTAGTATAATTCTCATTTCTTCCAATTGTTTACTCTCATTTGGTCATATTAGTTGGTTACTACTTCTCTTATTTTAGCTTTAACCAGTTTGTATTTAATATTAAAATAATAATTAATTAATAATCTTTTAAATTAAAATTTTAAATAATAGAATTCTAAACAAGGATCAATAGAAACAAAATAAACATTATTAGACTCATCTTAATGAGCTCTATCAATTTTGTTAAATGTTTTAACAATTTATATTTTAGTATTTGACATGGTTTAAAGGTCAATTCAGCTCAAAACTAATTTGATGTTGGAGGGTTTTACACTTGATCCTCATAATGTCTTGAAATACATCTTTTGCATATAATTTATCACATTTATTTAAAATTTTTGCTTGACATGGTTATACTACAATGTAACTCTAAACCACCACTAGTGTGACCTTTACATCAACCTGATTTGGTCATAGTACTTTGGTTTAACTTGTTACATTTCAAATTTAATTTATATTTACTTAACCTTAAAATAGTAATATATAATTTCTTATGGTATTTTACTTTTTGTATTCTAATAATTCCGTATGTCATTTGATCTAAATGGACAAAGCATAATTACACTACTTTTGATTAGTTTTATCAAATTAAAAACAATATATTTTAACATTATATTTTCTATGATTTGGTCACACAATATGGGAAAGTTTTATTTTTACTACAGTTGAATGTAATTTTCTCATGTATTCTCATTTAATGTTTTCAAATTTTTTTTATTTTCATTTGGTTTTATTTTTGTGTAATTCTAAAGTACATCATATGTGACTTATTCCTTAATTTGATTTTGCCATGTTATATTACCTTGATTTATCTTAGTTCATATTAAATATATATTTACTTAATATTAAAGTAATATTTTTTTATTTTTTATTCTTACTTATGTTGATAATTCATAATAAATGAGGATAAATTAAGATAAAACAAAAGTCATTGAAATTACTTAGACAAGCTCTATCATTAATTGTTTTCTTTTGATTTAGTAATATTACTATAAAACTCTAATTCTCCTTTCGACTAAGTGATGCATCTTTTCTGTTTTTTTGATATGTTTTACTAGTTTTTTCTATGGTTTTTGCATTATTTAGAAATCATTTTAGCTCCTACCTTATTTGACAATCAAAGGTGTTACATTTGATATTCTTAGCATGTTGGAACGTAGTTTTCCCACACAGTTTATATCATTTCTTCAAATTTTTTTCTTTTTTTGTATATATTTTTATTACATTAAAATCTACTTTTGTGTTTTACTTATCTTCTATTAAGTTATATTATATTACTTTAATTTATCTTTTTTTCTTTAATATAGATTTACTTATTATAAAAATAATAATTTGTTATTATATATTCCTATTTATTTTACAATTACTAAGCAATTCAAGAAAATCTTTGATTTAGATGATAGATGCATCATTGTGCTTTCTTGATGGGCTCTATCTAATTAGAACTTCATTCTTATTTATTTAAATATTTTATTTTCTAGTATTTTGATATATTATTGAGGTCATTTTAATTTGTAACTAATTTGATGGTTGGAGATGTTGCACTCGATATCTTTATTACCATAGTATGGAATTTTCTATTATAGTTTCATGGAAGTTTTTCAAAGATTTGGCTTTGATTTTATTATATTTTTATGTCACTACAAATATCCTCTCACATGACCTTTAAATATCTTTGATTTGATAATATTACATTGCTAAAATTTATCTTATTTTCATTTTAATAAATATTTACTTAACAATTCCAAACAAGGTCAGATTTAGATACAAAAAATCTTCATTCAACATGTCTCAATGAGAATTTCCAAAAAATATTCAAATTTTCAATTTTAAAGTTTTTATTTTATGAATTTTTTTATCTTTATAAGACATTTTTAATGGTACTAGATTTATTAAATATAGATCTCCTATCATGTCACATTTATATTGTATTTATTTGATTATATTGCAATACTTTAATTTATCTCTTTTTAGATATAATATATATTTTCTCAATATTAAATTAATACTTTATTATCATTTATGCTTACTTATTTTAATAACTAACAAATAGTTCTAAATTAATTGAGATCGAGAGGAAATGAATGTCATTGGGTCACCTCCATACGCGTTATCAAATTTAATAATTATTACTAAATTTTTAAATATTTTATTTTAAGGATTTTTGTACATCTTGCAAAACATTTTTTTAATGCCTGATTTGACAATTGATGATTTTGTATAACATCTTCACATAATTTATGAACAAACATTTTCTAAACAATTCATCTCATTTCTTTTAATTGCTTCACTTTAATTTGGTTATATTACTATGTATCGCTAGATATCCTCCTTTATGAAATTTACATCACTTTGATTTAGTTATATTATTTTACTTTAATTATAATTTCCATTTTAATATATATCTTTTTTATATTCAAAATATATGTCATTATACTTATCTTAGTTGTGTCCTTATTAATTATTTAATTTTTACCTTTAAATAATGTACCTTCTTCTATTTTGTCAACTTTATTAGATATTTTGACTATATCTTTAAAGTATCATGCAAAGCAACTTTACTTTGCAAATTTAATTTTTTTTTTCAAGATTTTTCTTTAATTAGGCTATATTAAAATCCAACTCTAAATATTAACTCATGTGGCTTTTAAATATTGTTGGTTTCATTATATTACAAAGCTTTAGTTTATCTCATTTCAAATTTTATTTAAATTTTTGTAAGATTACAAAAAAATGCATTTTAATCATAATTATTTTACTTTTTTGTAATAATTCAAATTTAGGTCCGCTGGATTTGAAGCAAATATTGTCAGACTCATCTCTTCGGACACTATCTAATTAAATATTCATTTTATTATTTTTAAAGGGTATTTTCATTGGTTTAGGTACACTTTATAAGGCACCTTGATTTGAACAACATTTGTCATGAAAGATAGTCCTTTATTATCACTAAATATCTTCGAATCCTACATTCCCATTCAAGTTATCTAATTAATTCAAATTGTTTACTCTTTTTGCTTTGTTTACTTTGATTTTGTTATATTATTATGCCCAAAAAAATCTTCACTCATGTGACTTTTATCTAGACAATTTTTATTTGTTTATATTATATTACTTCTCATTTCAATAATATTAAAATTTTACTTAATATTAAATAATTATTTTTTAATTATTTATTCTTATTTAATTTGTTAACTTACAATTATTCAAAATGTGATCTAATTGAGATGATCCAAGTGTTGTTCGAATTTTCTTAGTGAGTTATATCAAATGAAATTTCAATTTCCTATTATTTTTAATTGTTTTATTTTGTAGGTTTTTGGCCCTCATTATAAGGCATTTGAAATTGTACCTAAATAGACAAACAAGGATATTAAGCTCAGTTTCTTAACTATGATGGAATATAGATTTTTTGTATTATTTTATCTAATTTCTTTAATTTTCTTTGCTTTGCTTTTGTTATTTTGCAATTAGACTCAATATCTCCACGAAATTGAACTTCACATGGCATCAATTTGGTTATGTTACAATTTTTGAATTTATTATTTTATCATTAGTATAAAGTTTCTTAGTATTAAAATAATAATTTGTTATTATTTCTTCCTATGTAAAGTTATAATCCCAAATAATTCCAAATGATGTTAAATAGAGATGAACCAAATATCTTTGTTCTAATCTTAATGAGCTATATCTAATTAAATATTTATTCTTATATGTTGAATATTTAATTATTTAGTATTTTTATACATTTTATTAGACATTTTTTTTATTTCGACCTAAATTATTAATTGATTATGTTACACTCGATCTCTCTCTATTGCCTTGAAATGTAGTTTTTTCTTTTTTTCTTTATTTTTGTTTTGCCTTTTATAACTCTTAATTTTCTCTCATGTGACATTAATTTTACTTTCATTTTGCTATGTTACATCACTTCAAACATATCTCTTTTTAGCTTTAAGATATATTACCTTAATATTAAAATAATAATTCATTATTATTTAAGCTTGTTTAATATTTAAATTTGTAGTAAAACCAAGTCCAATAAAATTAAGACAAAACAAATATTGTTGGACTCATCGAGATTAGTGCTATTCAAAAATATTTATTTCAATATTTTTGAAAATTTAATTTTTTTTTAGTTTTGGTAAATTTTGTTAGACATTACAACTTGAACCTGATTTGAAGAACATGTATGTTATAATTGTTGTCTTTTATATCATGGAGTGCAATTTTCCCACATAATTAATCTGATTTGTATAATTTTTTGTTTTCATTGGTTATATTATGATGTGACTCTAAATCTCTTCTCATATAACATCTCAATCTTTTTGATTTACTAATATTAATTTGCTTTAGTTTAGCTCATTTTTGTTTTATTATATATTCTCTTAAAATGAAACTAATTTATTTTTTATTATTTATGCTTATTTTATTTGTATTAGTAGTTTTTTAAAATAACATCTGACCAAGTTGAAAAAAATATTATCACACACTTCTCTTTTAGTTTTAGCCAAATAAACATTCATTTCAATGCTTTGGCAAATTTACAAGATATTTTGATTGGCACTAGATTTACTCATTGAGGTTGTCACAATTAATCTTTTTAATATTCTGAGATAGAACTCTCTTTTATAATTTATCACCTTTCTTCAAATTTTTCTTATTAATTGGGATATATTCTTATCAAATTTAAATGTCCTTTTGTCTAATCTTTACATCAATTTGAATTAGTTATTATACATTGCTTCAATTTATCATATTTTAGAATTAATTTATATTCACTCTATACTTTTTGAATTGTTATTGTTTATGCTTTTAACATTATGAATTTGTAATAATTACAAAAAAAAGGTTCGAATGAGGTGATATAAGCATTGTTGGACTCATTTTGATGATATCTATCAAATTTTATATTCATTTTATATTTTTAAATTTTTTTAGTGTTTTGGCATGTTCTATGATGCACTTTGATTTGTACCTTATTAGATGATTGGTGATGTTTCGTACAACACTTGTAATATGTTGGGAGTGTAACCTTCCCAAAAAAATTATCTAATTTATTCAAAGCATTCTCATTGATTTAGTTATATTACTATCTAGCTCTATATCATCTCTTGTGACACTTTTATAATGTGTTGATTTAATTATATTATATAGCTCTCGTTTACCTTCTTGCTTTCCTAATTATAAACTTTTTAATATGAAGATAATATTTTTTATTATATATGATTATTTATTTTGATAATTCAAAATATCTATAAATGAGGTCTTATTAGGACAAAATAAATGTCATTCAACTAGTCTTGATGAGCTCCATGAAATTAAATTTTCCTTTAACATTTTTAAAGATTTTATTTTCTAAGGCATTAGCTTGCTTTAGAGCAATTTTAATTTGTACCTTATTTGATGAGATAGATTATTATACTTCATATTATTTATAAAATATAATGTAACTTTCCTACATAATTTATTACATTTTTGCAACATTTTTGCTTTGATCTGGCAATATTATTATTTTGCTCTAAGCATTAAAATGTATTTATGTAATATTAAAATAATAATTTATCGTGATTTTTGCCTCTTTATGTTTGGTAATTCCTATAAGTTCCAAATGACATTCAAACGAGTCAAAATAAATGTTGGACTAATCTCGTCAAGCTCAATCTAATTAAATATTTATTTTTATATATTTATATAGTTTATTTATTACGATTTGGGAACATTTCACGAGACATTTCCATTAGTACCAGATTGGACGATCGATAAGGTTGTGCCTAATCTGTATAATATTTTGAAATGCAAGTTTGTTTTATCATTTATCTTATTTTATCAAATTTTTTCCTTTGATTTGGTTCAATTTCTATATAACTCTAAATCTCTTCTTGTGTGACATTTACAATGGCTTGATTTTGTTGTATTACTCTATTTCATGCTATCTAATTTTAGCAGCAAAACATATTTACATAATATTAAAATAATAATCTATTATTATTTATACTTTTTTATTTTGGTACTTAATAATAATTCTAAATGAAAACTAATGGAAAAAAATAGATGTTGTTAGACACAACTAGATGAGATCGATTCAAAATATTATTATTTTGTAAATTTTTTATTTTTTAATCTTCTTAGTTTTGGAATGTTTTACTAAACTTTTTAATAGGAAACATATTTGACAATTTAGATTGCCATCCTTGATCTCCTAGTTTCTTGGAAGGTAAGTTTCTTACATAATTTTTTTATTCTTTTAAATATCTTACTTTGATTTGGCCATATTAGTATATAACTCTAATCACCTCTAATATAAACTTTGCATTACCATGGTTTGTTTAAATCACATTACTTCAATTTTTCTTATCTTTTAGCTTTTATTTAAATATACTAAATATTAAAATAATAATTTATTATTATTTATGCTTATTTATTTTTGTAATTTGTTATAAAAAAAATTTGGTTTGATTGTGGCAAAACAAATACCATACTACTCATCTTGATAGCTTTTACCCTACTAAATATTACTTTTATAGTTTTAATTACTATCTTTTGTTATCTTGGCTTGCATTGCAATACACTTCAATTCATATCTGATTTGAAGATTGAGAAAGCTTCATTTGCTCTTCGAAGTATCGTTGAATACAACATTCCTAAACTGTTTATCTAATTTAATTAAATGTTTTGTTTTAATTTGGTTATATTACTATGTAAGTCTAAAAGTTCTATTGTGTGACTCTCACATCATACTATTTTGGTTATATAAGGATACTTCAATTTTTATTATTTTCTTTGTGTTATATATTTACTTAATCTAAAAATAATATTATCTTATGATTTACACATAGTTGACATGGTAATTCAAAATAATTCAAATTGAGGTCTCATTTAGATGAAATAAGGATCATTCGACAAAACATATTAAGAATTATCAAGTTAAAATTTAAATTTTATAATTTTAAACATTTTTTTAGTGTTTGGTGATCTAAAAAAGTCATTTTATATCGTACATTTTTTGATGATCCAGAATGTTACACTTCAACTTATTAGTATCTTGGAATGCTTTTTTCTCGTATAATTTATCTTATTTCTTCTACTATTTTGCGTTGAATTGGTTATATAACTTCGTGATTGTAAATCTCATGTCATGTATCCTTTAAATTTCTGTTTTTTTGTCATATTAAATTGCTTCAAATTATTTTATTATATATATAATATTAAAATAATAATTTATTACTTTTTATTCCTATCAAGTTTCAAAATTCCCAATTTTTTCAAATAAGGTTTAATGGAGACAAAACAATTGTAATTGGACTCATCTTCATGAGCTTTATCCAATTAAGTATTCATTTGTATAAATTTAAAAATTTTCTTTTCTAACATTTTGGTGCATATTACCACACATTTTGATTTACACATGATTTGATGATTGATAACGTTACACTTGACCACCTAACCATCTTTGAATTCTTCTTTCTCGTAAACTTTATCTAATTTGTTTAAATCTTTTTCTTTAATTTTCTTATATTTCTATATAACTCTAGATCTTCTTTCATTTGAAATTAACATTACTTTAACTTGGAATTGATACTTTTTTTCAAATTATTATTTTTTAGCTTTGAAAATAATATTAGTTTATATTGAAATTAGAACTTAACCACATTTATAATTGTTTATTATAGTAACTTGTCATAATTTCGAATTTTTTCCAATCAAGAAAGAATAAACATTTGCACTTTCCTAGAAAAGAAATTTCAAATCAACTACTTATTTTTTATAAATTAATTTTTTTCAAAATTTTTTGTGAGATATTTTAATTTGTACCTAATTTGTTGATTAAGGATACTACACTAGACCACCTTAGTATCTTTGAATGAATTTTCCACATACAATTTATGTTAGTGATAAAATGTTTTTTCCTAGATTTGACTTAAAATTTTAAATAAACTTAAATAATAGTAAAAATTTTAATTAATATTAACCAAATATATACAAAAATAGAAATGAAAAAAAATTAAATCATTATTATATAACCAAATCTAAGTAATGTAAAAGCCACATGAGAGGAGAATTAGTGTTTCATTATAACATAATAAAATTAAAGCAAAAGTTGTGAAGAAATAAGAAAAACTTTACTAAAATATTGAAATCCAAAATACTAAAAATATAAAGTGTAACATCTTAGTCATCAAATTTGGTGCAAATAAAAGAATTTAAAAGACAATGAAAAACTAAAAAAATAAAAATATAAGATGAATGTTTAAACATATGCAATATTTAAAGATCTATCCAACAATGTTTGCTTCATCTTAATTAGAAATTGTTTGGAATTACTATGAGTTACAAAAAAATAAAGAATAAATTATATTAAATAATTAATTTAAAATTAAGTAATTAAATATTAATACTAAAATAAGATAAACTAAAATATATTAATATATATAAATCAAAGAAATTTAAGGGTCACATATAAGTTATAAAGAGTTCCGTGGTAATATGAACTAATCATAGAAACAAATTCAAAAAATGGTAAATTACATTGGAAATTTTTATTTATGGACAGCAAGAAGATCTATCATAATATTTTTAACCATCAAATCAAGTACGAATAAAAATATCTCATAGAGCATGTTAAAATCAAGCAAAGGAAAATATTTAATGATATAAAAATGAAGATTTAAATGAATAAAACTCATTGTGGCAAGTCAAATGATTTATGTTTCAACCTTATCATAACCAATTGTTAATTAATTTTAAATATTAAATAAATTTATATCAAATTTGATATGAGTTAAACTGATACTTTGTAATATAATTGAATCAAACTAATGTAAAGTTCACATGAGTAGAGAAAAAGGTGTCATAATAATATAACCATATTTAAAAAAGATTGAAGAAATGAAATAAATTATACTAAAAAGATTTAATTTAAGTTATTAAGGAGATTGAGTGTAACATCTTTTACAATTATATTAGGTATAAATTGAAATGTTTAGTAAAGTTTTCCATTACCTTAGAATGTAAAATATTTTAAATAAAAAATTAATATTTTATTCAATAAAGCTTGATGTTTATGTCTTACAATAATATTTTTTTGTTCAATTGGACCATATTTGGAATTAATTTTAATTATAAAGCTAACTATTATAAATAAAAATAAATTACTAATGTAACCTTAAGAAAATATCTATTAAAGTTGAAGTGTGATTAATTTAAGACTTGTAGTATAATGAATTCATGATAATATAAATATCAAATGACAGGATTTTGAGTGACTTTGTAATATGAACAAATTGGAAGAAAAAGCTTGAAAAGATGACATGAATTTTATGTGAAGTTTGCATTCCAAGAAACTATGAAAATTGTGCATAACATTCTTAACTATCAAATCCATTAGGAGTCATGTAATTTCTTAAAGCATTCGAAATCACTATAAAATGAAATATTTGAAAATATAAAAATTAATATTTAACTAGAATGAGAAAGTCTTGCCACGTCCACTGTTGCTTGTTTTCTCTCGATCAGATCTCATTGGGAATTAACACAAATCAAAGCAAAAAAGTTGAAGTAATAAGATAAATTATATGGAAATGTTATACTCAAATCTACTAAGGAGGTCAAGTGTAACACTGATGATCATCAAATAAGATATGAATTCAAATTACTCATAAAGTTTGGCAAAGCTAAAGAAAAAAATTAAAAAATTCATATATTAATATTTAATTCATTAAACTTATTGAGTATTGTCTAACTATATTTGTCTCCATTAAATGTCATTTTGAATTACTGTAAAGTATTAAAATAAATAAGCATAAAAATAAGAAATTATTATTTTTTAATTGAATATATTCAATAAAGCTAAATATGATAAATAATAGCAACCAATATATCTAAATAAAAGTAATGTAATGGTCACATGATAGTGGAATTAGAGTTCCTTAGTAATATGAATTAACCAAAATGAAAAAAATTTCAAAAAGTTAAGGTAAATTATATGAGAAAGTTGCATTCGATGAATTGAGAAGATCGAGCATAAAATCCTCGATCATGAAATTATATACAAATCATAATATGTCAAGAAGTGTCCTAAAGTTAAGGAAAGCAATTTTTTAGAAATACAACAAATAAATTTCAAATTAGATAGGGCTCACTAAAATTAGTAATGATATTTGTTTTGTCTTGATTGGAACCCATTCAAAATAATTATTGGTTATGAAAAAAAGATAAGAGTGAGTAATGAAAACTTATCATTAATAAGTAAATTTATATTAAAACTAAAAATGGAAAAAACTTGATCAATGATATTTAATGAAATCAAAACAATGTAATGGCTACACATGAAGAGAATTAAAGTTTCATAATAATAAAACAAAACCAAAGTGAAACATTTGGAGATAAGTGAAAAATTGTGAAAAAAAGTTGAAATACAAGATACTAAAAAGATCAAATGTAATATTCTCTATCATTAAATTATGTATAAATAAAAAATTTGCATAAATACATTAAAAATCAAAGAAAATGAAACATTTAAGAATATAAAAATCCATATTTAACTAGATTGAGAAATTATAGTAGAATTTAATCACATTTGTTTCGGTGAGATTGCACATCTTGTGGAATTACAACAAATTACCAACTTAAATAACCATAAATAATAAGATATTATTTTTTTAATGTTAAGTAAATATATGTTAAAGAAAATATATAAATTAAATTATTCTAGTATAATCAAATCGAACTGATGCTTATGTCACATGAGAGGTGATTAAGAGGAACACACTAATATAAAAGATTCAAAGAAAAATTCAATTAATGATGAAAGTTACATGGAAAAGTTTTATTACAAGATACAAAGGAGATCTAGTATAGCATTCTCCATTAAAAAATCAAGTAGCATTGAAATGTAACATAAAGTGTACCAAATACCTTGAAAATAAAATATTTTAAAAATAAAAATAAATATATAACTAATAGAGCTCTTTAAGATTAGTTCAAAAATGATCGTCTTCTTCATTAGACAAAAATTAGAATTACTAGATATTACCAAAGAAAATTAACTTTATAATAAGTAAACTATTTTTTAATATGAAGTAAATATATATAAAACCAAAAAAAGATAAATTCAAGCAATGTAATACAACATATTCAAAGCAATGTTAAGACTAACATAAATAGAGATTTAATATTAGTTTGTAAATAATAAAATAAAAGAAAAACATTTCATGAAATGAAAAAAATGGTATGAGAAAGATTCATTCAAAGTTGAAAAATCAATTGAGTGTAACATCATCAACTATCTAATTAGGAAACAATCATAGTGCTTCATGAAGCATGATGAAGCCCAAAACAGTGTGTATTTGAAAAAATTAAAATTAATATTTAATTTAGTATATCTCTTAGTTATAAGTCCAAAGATTGTTTTTCATCTTAATTAGCCTTAATTTAGAATTATTGTGAATTACTAAATTTATAAAGCATAACAAATGAGAAATAATTATTTTAACATTTAGTAAACAATTATTATTACCAAAATAAGATTAATTTAATCAGTATAATATCTCAAAAATATTGAGATGCAAAGATCACAAGTTCAGAGATTTTGAGTGACATAGTAATATAAATAATCAAGGTGAAAATTTGATTAAATGAGGCAAATTGTGCATGAGCATTGCCAACCAACATACAAAGGAGATAATGTGTGACATCCTTTATCATCAATTAATGTACAAAAAATTATCTTGCAAAGCATGCCAAACAAAACTAATAAAAAATGTTTTTAAAAATAAAGAATAAATATATAATTAAATAAAGCTCATTAATACTTGTCTAATGACCTTTTGTTGACCTCACTTAGACCGCATCACATAATACTACAATTGTTTCATAAAAATTAGAATTAGTAATAATAAATCATTATTTCAATATTAAGTAAATATATATTAAATCTAGGAGTCAATAAATTGAGATAATGTAACATAACAAAATCAGTGCATTAAAAATATGACACAACAAGATATTTATAGTTACATAGATATATAATCAAATCTAAGTTAATTTTTAAAGAAATAAGATAAATTATATGCCAATGTTTCATTCCAAGATACGAAAGATATTGACTATAGTAGCTACTATCATAAGCTTAGATGCGTATCAAAGTATCTAGTAATGTTTACCAAAACACTAGAAAAAATATTTAAAGATATAAAAATAAAATTTTAATTAGCTAGAGCATTTTGATTTGAGTTAAACGATGTTGCCTCATCTTGATTGTAACTCATTTGCAATTAATAGTCTTTTACAAAATAAATAATCATAAATACTAATAAATTAATATTTTAATTTTTAGTAAAAAGTAATTTTAGAATTAATTAAGACAAATTGAAGGAACACAAAATAACTAAATCAAGTTGACATAAGGGTCAATGGAAATCAGATTTCGATTTACATAGTAATATAACAAAATGAAAGCAAGAATGTTAAGTTAATGAGCTAATTTTCATGAGAAAGATGCATTCCAAAATACTAACGATATCTAGTGTAATATTATTATCATCAAAGTAGGTTGACAAAAATGTCTTATGAATTGAGCCAAAATCAATTCTTTTTTTTTAAAAATTTAATTTTCAATGCATTTGACATATTTTACGAGATGTTTTTGTTCATACTATATTTGATGATCATGGTTGTCCCAGTCGATCTCCATTGCTTCTTCGAGTGCAACTTCTTTTTATAATTGATCTTATCTACTCAAATGTTTCATTTTAATTTTTGTTTGTTATTAAATAATTGTAGATCTCCTCTAGAGTGAAGATCATATCATTTTGATTTAGTTATATTACATTTGATTCACTCGTTTTAGGTCAATATGTATTTACATAATTATAAAAAATAATTTATTATTATTTATATTTATCTGCATTGGTAATTCACAAAATTGAAAAGGTGGCATAATCAAGACAAAAGATTCTTCTTGGATTCATCTTTAAGCACAATTATACATTTTCAACATACTAAAATAATAATTTAATTTTCTTTATGGTGTTTTAATTTTATAATTCATAGTTATTCTAAATGAGGTTTGTTCACCTTGATAAGTGCTCTCAAATTAAATTTCAATTTTTTAATTATTATTTAATTTTTAAGGAATAGCAAAACTTTATAAATCATTTCCATTCATACTTGACTTTATCTTAGATTGTATTTTTCCCATACGCTCTTTCTTATTACTTTTAATTTTTTACTTTGACTTGCTTATATTTAGAAGAAAATTTAATTCTTGATTGATGTGATTGATAAATTACCTTTATTTGTTATGTTGCATTGCTTTAATTTTTCTTATTAAGATTATCTATTTTGGTAATTCATTGTACTTCTACATAAAGTTGTATCAAGATGAAGCAAATGTCATTTGGCACACCTTTATGAGCTTTATCTAGTTAAATATTCTTATTAATTTCTCAAAATATTTTATTTTGTATTATTTTAGAATACGTTATGAAGCATTTTGATTCATGTGTGATTTGATGATCTACAGTACTACATGTGACATATTTAATAACTTGGAATGCAATTTTCCTATATAAATTATTTTTTTAATATTAATATATATTTATTAAATGTAAAAGTAACAACATATTATTATCTAAATTTATTTTGGAGACCTATAATAAATCAAAAAAAGGTTTTATCGACACAAAACAAAAGTTATTGGACTCATCTCCATAAGCTTTGTACATATAAATATTTATTTATATATTTTATTTTCAAAGAGTTTGGTGCACTTTGCGTGAGTTTTCAATTTGTTCCTAATTTGATAAGGATGTTACACTAGGACAACTTACTTTTTGGAATATAACTTGCTGGTACAATTTATCTCATTGCTACAAATATTTTCTTTGGATTTCATTACATTACTATGTAACTCTAAATTTTCAATCGTGTGACTTTTATAAGTCTTTCATTTTATTATATTATATTTGTTAAAGTTTTCTTATTTTAGCTTTAATAAATATTTACTTAACATAAAATAATATAATATCTTTTGTTTAATTTAGTAATAAGTGGAAATTAAAGATTAAGTGCAATCATGATGAAATAAATGTTGTTGGAAACCTCTCAACGAGCATTATCCAATAAACTATTCATTTTTACTTTTTTAAATATTATTTTTTTACTCACTGTAGGTATCTTTTTGGCTCATACCAAATTTAATGATTTAGGATGTTACAATTGATCTCTTTAGTATATCGAAATACAACTTTCCCTAGTAATTTAAATTATTGAAATTTTTTCATTTCAATTTGGTTATATTACTATGAAACTCTTCTCCTCCTCCATGTAATATCTATATCACTTCAATTATGATAGATTATATTACCTTAATTTATTACATTTTACTTTTATTATAAATTTAATTATATTAAAATTATAATTTTTATTATTTATGCTTTTTTACTTTAGTATTCATAAATGTTTCCATGGAGTTCCCATTGAGACAAAATAAATGTGATTAGGCTCATCACAATGCCTAGATCTAATTTGATATTTATTTTTGCACTTTTAAATTTTTTATATTCTAAAATTTTGGTATGTATTACAAGATATTTTAACTCAAACCTAGCTCAACAATTGAGGATGTTACACTCAATCTCCTAAGTATTTTTAATTCAATTATTTAGCATATAATTTATCTTATTTCTTCAAATTTTAACTTTGACTGTGTTATATTACTATGTAATAGTAAACCTGCTGACATGTCACCTTTATATTGCTAAAATCTAGTTATATTGCATTTCAATAATTTATGTTATTTTAACAATAAGATATATTTAACTAATATTAAAATAATAAATTATTATTATTTATGATTATTTACTTTGTTAATTCGAAGCAAATCAAAATGATGTCCAGTTGATAAGGAAGAAACATCATTGAACTCAACTTTATAAGCATAATTCAATTACATATTCAGCTTTATATTTCTAAATATTTTGTTTTCAAAAATTTTAGCATGCTTCTTAAGACATTTAATTCATAATAAATTGGATGATCTTGGATGTTAGAATTGATTCTTTATTGTCTATGATTACAAGATTCTCATATATTTAAACACAATCCTTCAATTATTTGTATTCAATTTTGTTATATTGCCATAATGCTAAAATTCTTATCTCTTAACTCATTTAACTCGCTTTGATTTTGTTATAGTACATGTTTAATTTATCTATTTTGAGCTTTAACATGTACTTAGTTTATATTAACTTAATAATTTATTTTTATTATATTTTATTATTAAAAAAATTACTTATTATTGAACTAATAATTTTTTATTAGGTTTACTTTTTTACTTTAGTAATTCAGAGTAAGTCCAAAGGATGTCTAATAGAGAAGAAACAAGTGTCTTTAGATTTGTCTTGATGATGTCCTTGAAATGGAAAGTTATTTTTAGTTATTTTACTTTGTTTTCTTTTTTATTTTTTTGTCACTTATTACGAGGCAATTTTGTTGATACCTTATTTTACAAAGGAAAATCAAGTGTAATATCTTCCTTTGATTTTTTTTATATGTGACATACCTCTTAAACAATTTTTTTGATTTTTCTATATTACGATGAAACTCTAAATCTATTATTTATACTTAAGTACTTTCAAAATTCATAGTAATTCTTTTGGATTTCTGATCAACCTGGGGCAAAAGTCATTAGACTCTTCTCAACTTCGTTTATCTAATTAAAACTTTATTTCCATCTTTTTAAATTTCTGTCCTTTTCTATATTATGGCATGAATTATGAGATATTTAAGTCATAAAGTCTATTGTGATTGAAGATTAATTATGTTTTGTTATTATGAAACTACAATTCTCATCATTTGTAATCATTGCATCACATTGCTTATGATATATTTTATTACTTGAATTTATCATACTTTTGATTTACTAGACTTTTTAATACTAAAATAAACATTTATTTTTGCATTTGCTTATTTATTTTTATAAATCACTACAATTTGGAATAATATTGTTTGAGATAAAACAAATGTTGCTGGACTTATTTTGATGAGTTATACACAATTAAATATTTATTTTAAAGTTTTTTAATTTTTATGTAGTTTTAACATGTTTTGTTAGATATTTTAAATCAAACTTCTTTTAACAAATGAGAATGTTACACTTAATCTCCTTTGTATCATAGAATGTAACATTCTAATATATTTTATTTAATTACTTCAACTTTCTATATTTGATTTGCTTATATTACTATTGAACAATAAGTTTTCTTTCATGTGGCCATTATATTAGTTCGATTATGTTATATTATGTTGCCTAAAGTTGCATTATTTCATTTTTAATATATATTTACTATATTTTCAAATTATGTTTTATTGTTTGTTATGATTATTTACGTTGATAATTTGGGGAGAAAAACCAAATGTTGTTGCACTCTTCAAGACGTATTATCTAATTAAACATCCATTTCTATATTTTTATATATTATATTAGATAATGTTTTTTTTACATTTATAAGATATTTTGATTCACAACTAATTTGATAATCATAGATGTTATACTCAATCTATTTAGTATTTTGAAATTAAACATTCCCATAAAAATTACTTCATTTGGTCATATGACATAGCTTAAGTTAATATGCATTTACTGAATCATAGAACCTTAATTTACTATAATTTAAACATTATTAGTTAGGTAATTTGTAGTAATTCCAAATAAATTCTAATCATTGGACTTGATTACATGATCCTATTCTTATAAAATATTCAATTCAATAAATTTTTAAATATACATCTTATTATTTTTACATATTTTACAAGGCATTTGTATTTGTATTTTATTTTATGATCGTGGAAGGTGGACCAATGCTCCATAAAGGCTAATCATTGGACTTGATTACATGATCCTATTCTTATAAAATATTCAATTCAATAAATTTTTAAATATACATCTTATTATTTTTACATATTTTACAAGGCATTTGTATTTGTATTTTATTTTATGATCAAGGAAGGTGGACCAATGCTCGTTTGTATCTTTTAATGCGACTTTATCGTACAATTTATCTCAGTCTCTCAAAGTTTTGAAAATTATTTAGTTAATAGCTTCTCTTGTGTTCTTTACATTGCTTTGATTTGGTTACATTACATTGCTTCAATTTAAATGAAGTTATCTCAAATTTATATTTACTAAATATTAAAGTCCCAATTTACTATTTTTTTCTAATAGTATTTATTAATTCATAAGAATTCCTAAAGAGGTCCAATTATGATAACAAAAAACTGGTTGTACTCTTCTCGATGAGCTTTATTCAATTTAATTTTAACATTTTTATTTTTAAATGCTTTCTCTTCTATAGTTTTAGTGCCCTCTACATGGCATTTTAATTAATTTTTGATTTCATGATTGAGGCTATATCACTTGATCTCCATTGTTTCGACAGTCTAATTTTTCTATACAATTTTATCTTTTGTTCAAATATTTCACTTTCATTTGCTTATATTATTATGTAACTATCATTTTCTTTTCATGTGACCTTTACATCGCATTAATTATTTATATTACATTGTTTACTTATCTAATTTTAACTTTAATTTATATTTACTAAATATTTCAAAAATAAGTTATTATTTTTATATTTATTTAATTTTTTATCTAACAATAATTCTAAACTAGGGCTAACCATGACTAAACAAATGTCTTTGTACTCATCACTAGACTATATCAAATTCAATATTTATTTTCCTATTTCCAAAAAACTTGCCTATTTATTGTTTTCATGTTTTATGAGGCATTTTTATTAGTAACTATTTTAGTGATTATTAAGGTCACTCAATCTCCTTTGTACACTAAAATATAATGTTTCTATATAATTTATCTAATTTTTAATTTGGTTCTATTTCTATGAAATTCAAAATCTCCTCTTATGTGACATTTACTTATCTTTGATTTACTAATATTAGATTGTTTTAATTTATCTTTTTTTAATTTTAATGTATATTTATATAATATTAAAATAATAATTGTTTTTTATTTACATTCGTAATTTCCAGAAATGCTTAATGAGGTTAGATCAAGACGATATGTTAGTTGTTGGGCACATCTTGACAAGCTCTAACAATATTCACTTTGAAATTTCTAAATGTTTAATTCTTTATGGCTCTGGTAAGTTTAATTAGGCATTCTGATTAGTACATGATTTTTTGATCGATGAAGTTAAACAATATCTCCTTATTATCATTTTATGCAACTTACCTATATAATTAATCTTATTTTTTCAAATTTGTTTTCCTTTAATTTGTTATGTTATTATGTAACTCCAAAAGTGCTCTCATGTGGCTATCTTATTACTTTGTTTTGGTTATATTACAATGCTTCAATTTACCTCATTTTTAACTTTTATATATTTTTTCTTCCTTTTAAAAAAATAATTTATTTTTATTTATGCTTTTTAATTTTGGTAACTCTTTAAAATTATAAACGATATCTGATTGAGATGAAATAAATAAAATTTGACACTTCTCAATATCCTCTCTCTAGCTAAAAATTCCTTTGAATAATTTTATTATTTTTATTTTCTTCAATTTTCAAGATTCATTAGAAATTTTAATTACACATTATATTCTCATAACCATGGAATTTAAGTTTCTCATATAGTTTATCTAAATTATTTTAGATTCTTTATTTTCTTACTTATATACTATATAAATATTTAATCTCATTTATCGATGCTTTACATTTAGATTGATTTGGATCATTTATTATTTTTTAATTAATC
Organism: Vanilla planifolia; assembly: GCA_023846275.1. Lineage (NCBI taxonomy): Eukaryota > Viridiplantae > Streptophyta > Magnoliopsida > Asparagales > Orchidaceae > Vanilla > Vanilla planifolia. The sequence goes on along the minus strand of JAIUJO010000249.1, from coordinate 489,472 downwards.
TTATTTTATGATTAAAATAACATTTTGTTAATATAATATAATAATTTAATATTATTTATGTGTATTTAATTATTTTAATTCTTAACAGTTGTAATTGATACTCAATCAAGCTGAAAAAACATTGTTAAACACACGTCAACAAGCTCTGTCAGGTTAAATTTTTATTTTTATATATTGAAACTTTTTTCTAAGTTTTTGAAAAGCTTTATGAGTTATTTTGATTCAAACCTAATTTGAGGATTGAGTATATCACTGTTGATCTCCTTAATACCTTGTAGTGCAACTTTCTCACACAATTTAGATCGTTTCATCAATTTTCCTTCTTTTATTTTGTTAAATTACTATAAAAATTTTAATCACATTTCATGTAACATTTACAACACTTTGAATTATTTATATTTCATTGCTTTGATTTATCCCATTTCATCATTAATTTATTTTTACATCATAATAACTGTACATCTTTTTATTATTTATGTTTATTTACTTTGTTAATTCAAAGAAATTCCAAATGACTTAAAGCGAGATGAATCAAACATAGTTGGATTCAATTTATTTTATTTTATATTGAATGTTTTATGAGAATTTCAATTCCAACATTATTTGATGATCGAGGGTGCTGCACTCGATGTCCATATGAATTTAAAATGCAACTATGCTACATAATTTATGTTATTTTTCAATTTTTTCCTTTCATTTTTTATGCTTCTATAAAATTCTAAATCTAGTCTTTTATGCTTTTACTTCACTATGATTTCATTATATTACATTTTTTTAATTTATCTCATGTAAATTTTGATATTGATTTATGAAATATTAAAATTATATCTTATTATTGTTTATGCCTACAAAGTTAATTTTTTTTATAGGAAATTGAATTGTAGTCTAATAGGCATGAAACAAAAACTGTTGGACTCATTCGACAAGCAATATCCTATTAAATATTTTTCTTAAAATATTGATATATTTAATTTTCTTTATCTATGGCATAGTTTTTATGAAATTTTTATTCTAGATTTTTTGATAAAGAAAGCTACACTATATCACCTAAGTATCTTGAAATGCAACTTTCTAGTATAATTTGTCATTTATTTAAATATTTTGCTTTAGTTTTGGTTATATTTCAATGAAATTCTAAATCACCACTTTGTGATACTTGCATCACTCTTAAGGAGTCATGTTACATTTTTTTATTTATCTAATTTAAGCTTTAATATATATTTACTCAATATTTAAATTGTAATTTATTATTATTTATCCTTATTTACTTTATATTTCCAAAAAAATTCTAAAAGAGGTTTGATCACTATGAATGAAATTTCATATAACATTTTTGGATGAGCTCTATCTAATTAAATATTGAATTTAACATTTTCGTGCATTTTTTTTATATTTCTTTTACATGATTTACAAGACATTTTTGTTCTTAGTTTATTTGTTTGATGAGGATTCTATGCTAGATCTCTTTAACATCATTGATCACAAATTTGTTATCAAATTTATCTTATTTTTTTAAATATTTTATTTTGATTTTGTTTTATAATAGTAAAACTCTAGTTCATCTTTTACATGAACATTATATTGGTTTTTAATTATATAAAATTCTTTTTAATTTTAATTTTAATATATATTAAATTTATATTAAAATAGTAGCTTATTATTATTTATTCCATTACACTTCGGTATTCTCTAGTAATTCCAAAGCATGTTTGATCAAAATGAAACAAACATCATTAGCCTCATCTCCATGAGCTCTATCTAATTAAATATTCAATTTATATTTTTTTTGTACTTGTCTTCATAAGTACTATTGAATTAAATATTCTATTTTAAAATTTTATGAATTCTATTTTCTTCTCATTTAATGATTAAGCATTCTATTCATAATCTTCTTAATATCTAGGAATGTAAATTCACTATATAATTTATCTTATTTCATCATATTTTAATTTTAATTTTTTTATATTACTATGACCTATATCATAATAAATGTAATTCATAGTAATTCCAAATGTGTTTAGAATGAGAGAAAAAAATGTAATTGGACTTGTCTTAATGACCTCAATCATAATAAATCAAATTTAATTTATTTTAAATTTTATAGTTTTCTAATATTTTGGAATGCTTTACAACATATATTTATTCTTTCATAATTAGACCATTAAGAATGTTATCCATGATCTCTCTATATCTGGGAATGCAACTTTCTTCCAAATTTTTTCTCAATTCCTCAAATACTTTGCTTTGATTTCGTTAGATTATTATGTAACTTTAAATCTCCCTCATGTGTTCTTTATGTCGAAATGATTTGGTTATATTACGATGCTATAAATTACCTCAACTTAACTTTAATATATATTTAATGATCATTAAAAAAGTAATTTATTATTTTTTTGGCTTATTTAGCTTGTAATTCTTAATAATTGAAAATGATTTTTATTTGAGATAACATCATTGGACTTTGCCTGATGACCACTATCCACTTTAAAATAAATTTGTTGCTTTTAAAAATTAAGTTTTTTTAATTATTTAGACATATTTTAAAAGGCATTTCAATTCGTACCATATTTTTTGATCAATGATGTGGTGCTTGATTTTTTTAGTTCATGCAATGCATCATTGATGTATGATATATCTAATTTTTTCTAATTTGTTTCATTTATTTTGTTAATTGTTGTTGAACTTTAAATCTTCTCAAAATTAACTATTACATCTCATAGATTTGGGCATATTTTATGAATTAAATCTATCTTATTCTTCTTTGTTATGTATTTTTTAAAAATATAATAATAATAATTTATTAATATTTATTTTTATTTATTTTTGTAATTGATAGTAATTCTAAATGAGGTTCGATTGAGATGAGAAAAATTGTTGGATGCATCTTGATGGATTCTCTCAAACTAAATATTCAATTCTATAGTTTAAAATTTTTTTCCTAGTGTTTGGGATCATTTTATAAGTTTCTTTTATACATGATTTGACAATCAATGTTCCTCCACTTGGTCTTCTTATCATTTTGGAATGCAACTTTCTCATATAATTTATGTCATTTTTTTATTTTTTTCTTTAATTTTCTATGTCACTACAAATGTCTAGCCCACTTCTTATATGAACAATATATTATTTTGAATTTCATTTATTAAAAGTTTTCAATTTAAATCATTTTAGATTCATTTTATATTTTAATTTTAAAAAATATATTATTATTTATGCTAATTTATTTTTGTGATTTGTAGTAATTATAAATGAGGTCTAATTAAGAAGAATCAAACATCATTAGGCATGTCATAATGAGCTCTCTTTAACTAAGTATTCATTCTTGTAATTTTTAAATATTTTCTTTCAAAATTTCAGCATATTTTATGAAACATTTTTACTCATAACATTAATGATCAAGAATCATACCCATGATTTCCTTACTATCTTAGAACACCCTTTCTCATGATAGTTATCTCAATTATTCTCATTTTTCATATTGATTTTACTATATTACAATAATACTGAAAATCCTTCTCGTGTGACCTTCACATCACTTTGGATTTGTTATGTTATTTTGGTTCAATTTGTTTAATTTTTTCCTTAGCAATTATTTAATGCACATTAAAATAATAACTTACTAATCTTTGTGCATATTTTCTGCCCAATTAAATTTTCATTTCTATGTTACTAAGTTGTTTATATTTTAAGAGTTTTCAATATTTCATAAAGAATTTTATTTTTTACTTGATTTGATGACCAGGGACACTACAATCATTCTTCTTAATACTTAAGAATTCAACTTTCTCATATAATTTATCTCTTTTCTACAAAGTTTTTTCTTTCATTTAGTAATATTGCTATGAAACTCTAATTTGTGACATTTAAATCTTTGCTTTGTTTATATTACATATCCTCAATTTATCACTTATTTCATATATATTTTCTTAATATTGACATAACTATTACTAAATTAATTTCTTATTTAAGTTTCTAATTCACAGTAATTCTAAGCAAGATGTAACCAAGGTCAAACAAAGGTCATTGGGCACATCTCGATGAGCTATGTCCTATAAAATATTCATTATTATAATTTTTAATATTTTCTTTTTTAAGACTCTAGCTTGCATTACTATACATTTCACTTCGTCATAGATTTGTTGATCAAAGATATTACATTTCATTTACTTAATATAGTGGAATCAAACTTTCCCATAATTTTTTTTAATATTTAAAATGTTTTACATTGATTTGTTATGTTAAAATGTTACTCAATCTAACCATTTTTGACCTTTTCAATGACATGTATTTGCAAAATTATTATTCTTGAATTAATCTCATTTCTATAGTAATATATCCTTATGTGATATTGAAAAACAAAAATTATTATTTATGTTTATTTATTTTAGTAATTCAGAGCAATTCCAAACGAAGATCTATTAAAAAAATAAGCATAATTGGGCTCAATCGATCAAGGTCATTTAAATTAATATTTTATATCTTTAAATGTTTTATTACAAATAATTTCATCTTGCCTCATGATACAACTCGAATTGTGCAAAATTTTATAATAGAGTATTTTACTCTCACACCCAATAGTGTCTTGGTATGTAATTTTTTATTACAATTTGTCTTATTTCATGTAAGTGTTCATTTTGATTTGGTTATTTTACTCTGTAATGTTAAATTTCTTTATTGTAACCTCTACAATAATTTGGTTTGAATTTTTTATATTGTTACAATTTATCTCATTTTTTCTTTAAAATATTTGAAATTGTTTAAGAATATATTATTATTTATGTTTATTTTTTGGTTATTTGCCATAATTCTAAATGGTTTTTCATCAAGATAATGCAAGCATCATTGTACTTGTCTCTATTGGCTTTATCAAATTAAATGTTCATTTTTACATTTTTTAAAAAATTATTTTCTTTTATTTTGGTATGCTTTATGGAAGATTTTTAATTGTACCTCATTTGAAAATTGGGATTTCCACACTCAATCTCTTGAATATGTTTCTTTAAGCTTTGCTGTTTACTTTTTATCATTTATTCAAAATTTTCTCTTTTTCTTTCTTATATTACTATGGAACTCAATTCCTTTGTCATTTCACCTTTACATTACTTTGATTTGATTATATTACATTACTTGAATTTCTCATATTTTAGCTTGAATGTATATTTACTTTGCATTAAATTAAAAAAGGCATTATTGTTTATGCTTATTTGTAATCATAACGAGCAACACTTCCAAATTAGGTATGATTGAGATGAAGAAAATAATTTTTCACTCACCTCAACGAGATCCACGTGTTTAAATATTCATTTCTATATTTTAAATTTTATGGTTAAGCACTTACAATGGTTTGTATGGTTTTTAAAATTTTTTGTTTTAAACTTTGTAATATATTTAATATTAAAATTGTGATTCATTATTGTTTTGCATATTTAGTTTTTTAATTTTTAGTAATTTTAAACAACGTCGGCTTGAGATGGAACAAGTGTCATTATGTTAATTTTGATGAGGTCTATGGATTTAAATATTCATTTTTTAAATAAAATTTTTTATTTTTTATTATGATTATAATTTTTTGTACAATTTATTAGACATTTCAATTTGAATTTAATTTGATTATTGAGGATGTCATTTTGATCATGAAGATATCTTTGAATGTAATTTTGTTTTTTTCATATTTTTTAAACTTTTTTGCTATTATGTTTTATGTTAATAAGAAAATTTAAATCTAATGTTTTGTACCTTTAATTGCATAAATTTTGTTATATTATGTTACTTTAATTTATCTCTTTAATATTTAATATCTATTTATTTAACATTAAAATAATAAAAAATTATTATTTATGGCTACTTACTTTTATAACTTGTAGTAGTAATTCGAAATAAGTTTCGGTTCAATATTCATTTCTGTTTTTTTTAACAATTTAGTTTTTAAGAATTTAGCATGGTTTATAAAGCTGCTTGATTCATACTTGATTTGATGAATAAGGATGTTGTAATATGATTTCTTAATATCTTGAAATACAACTTCTGTGTGCAACATTCTCTCATTTTTTTCAATTTTTGTTTTCTTTGATTAGGACATTACTTTGAAACTTTAATTCACCTATTCTAAGACATTTATGTCACTTTTATTTTGTTGTGTTATACTTCTTTAATTTATCATATTTTAGCATTAATGAATATTTACTTAAAATTTTAAAAAATTATTGGTTATTTTTAATGTTTGTTCAATTTGGTAATTCATAGTAATTCCATACCACTTTAGATATGGAGGAAATAAATTGCAATTGACTTGTTTTGATTAATTATATAAAATTAAATATTAATTTTTTTATTTTTAATTATTTTTTATTGTTTTAACTTATTTTATAAGGCATTTTTCATTCATTGTTCATTGGTAATTTTGCTTTGATTTTGTCATACTACTATGTTACTCTAAATCTTATCCATTTCATCCATTACATCCCTTTTATTTGATTTTATTGTAATGCTTTAGCTAATCTAATTTGAGTTTTAGTATATAATTACTTTTTGTTAAGAATTTATTACTTTTTTGTTTACATTTTTTAGTAATTCATAGTAGCTACTAATGAGATCTCATTGATACAAAACAAACATTATTGAACTTGTCTCAATGAGCTCTAGTATACAAAGTATTCATTTCTACATTTTTAATATTTTATTTTCTTGGGTTTTTGCATTTTTTATGAGAAATTTCAAATTGTACCTGATTTGATTACTAAGGAAATTATACTTGATCTACTTAAAACCTTACAATATAACATTCTTTTCTAATTTACATCATTTAATCAAAAGTTTCACTTTGATTTGTTATATTACTCCATAACCCTAAATTTTCTTTTGTGTTACTTTACATCTCTTTGAAAAGAGTACATTACATTGCCTCAATTTCTCATATTTTAGCTTTAATATATATTTACTTAATATTAAAAAAATAATTTGTTATTTTATATACTTATTTACTTTTTTATTCAAACTAATTAAACCAAAAAAAAAAGATTGTTAGATGCATCTAGTCATTCTTTATTGAATTAAATATTAATTATGAAATTTCTATATATTTTATCTTTTATTTTTTTTTGACATAGTTCAAGAGAAATTTTTATTTGTACATAATTTTAGATTGTGGTACTTTTTCTTTCACATAAAATTTAGCTCATTTCTTAAAAAATTTGTCTTTCACCTATTTATATTACATTTAGCTATAAATCTTCGCCTGTGTAAACTTAATATTACTTTTATTTGGAATTTTTTTAATAATATTTTTTTGAGATTCATTGTAATTATGAATGATGCCCACACAATATGAAGTAATCATCATTAGATTTCTCCCTTCTAGATTTATCTAATAAAATTTTAATTCTGCATTTTTTAAAAATTTTATTTTATATGATTTTGACATTCTTTGCGAGATATTTTGACACATCTCATTTAGTGTTTGATAGAGTTACTTTTAATCCCCTTAGTATGTTAGTAAGCAACATTGCTTTATATAATATCTCTTTGACTAAAATACTTCACAATGATTATTTTGCATTGCTACGAAACATTACGTGTCATCTTATGTGACCTTTATATGTTTATAATACATTACTTCAATCTTTATCTTATTAACTAAAATTTATATTTGATTAATATTAAAATAATAATTAATTAATATTAATGGCAATATACTTTAATATTTTTCTATATTTTAAATTGAGTCCCAAGCGAAAAGAAACAAAGGTCGTTGAACTCATTTTGTTGATCTTGACTCAATTGAAAAATTCAATTTGTAATTTTGACTTGTTTTGTTTTTTATGCCTTTGGCATGCTTTGTGTCATTTTGATTCTTTCATAATTTAATGATGAATAATGCTACGCTTGTTCTCCTTAGCATCTTGGAATTTAACTTCCACATAAAGTTTGTCTCATATGTAGAAATATTTTATTTTTATTTTGTTGTATTAGCATAAATATCTAAATCTCCTACCATGCACATTTTGCATCACTTTGATTTTGTTATATTATACTTTTCAAATTTTTTTTATTAAATCTTTAATATATATATATGTCTAGTTAATAGTAAAATAGTTTTTTTTTATGAGACAAACATCACTTGACTCATCTTAATAAGCTATGTCCAATAAAATATTCAATTTAAAATTTTTATATATTTTATATTCTATGGCTTTAGTACCTTTGTTAGACATTTTGATTCCTACTAGATTTAGGAATGATGTTAAACCATATCTCTAAAGTGTCTTGGAATGTCATTATACAATAAGACTTAATATGTAGCTATAAATATATTTTCTTGTTTCATTTACATTGTTTCAATTTGTTTATGTCATATGTCTTAAATTTATCTTATTTCAATTCTAATGTATAACTACTAAATGTTAAAAAAATTAATTTTTTTTTTATTATTTTTATTTAAATTTATAATTTCCATAAATTCCAAATGTGGTTCGATCTAATCAAAAATATTATCATTAGATTCATACCGATGAACCTTAGCTAACTAAATATCCAATTCTTTATTCTAAAATGCATTTTTGTTTACAAGACATTTTATAATTCACCCAAAATTTAACAATCAAGGATGCTTTGCTTAATCAATTTATTATCATTGAATATAACTTTTTCATGCAAGTTATCTCATTTCTTAATGTACTTCTAAATTTTGTTATTTTACTATGAAACACTAATTCTCCTTTTGTGTGATAGTTAAATACTTTTTATTTCGTTATATTTTATTGCTTAAATTTATCATATTCTAAATGAGGTTTAGTCAAAATGAAACAAACATCATTGGAGTACAATGTTTCCCTAATTCTATACTTATCTGAGCATTTCATCACTTTGATTTTTTATTATTATATTTTTTCAATTTATCTCATTATAATATTAGTATTTACTAAATATTAAAATAATATTTTATTATTATTTACCCTTATTTAGTTTTGCAATTTTCAATAATTCTAAGTGACTTAATTGAATAAAAAAATATCATGTTTTTAACTCAATGCGCTTTATCTAATAAAATATTTATTTCCATATTTTTAAATATTTTTTCTCAATAACTTTAACACTTTTTATGAGAAATATATATTTGCACCAAATTTAACAATGTCCTTAGTATCATGGAGTGCAACTTTTGCACACTTTGGGTCATTTTCTTGAAATTTCTACATTGATTTTCTAATATGAGTTTGTAATACAAAATTTCTTCCCTTATGATGTTTACATAACATTGCATTGGTTATCTTACATGTTTTGATTTATGTTATTTTAGTTTTGATCAAAATTTTATTAATATTAAATAATAGTTCGTTATTATTTAACTAGTTTTAGTTGTGTAATTCATAAAAACTCTAAATGTGATCTAATCATGACTAGATGAACATCTTTAGACTTATTGTCATGAGTTGTTTCTATTAATATTCTCTGTTTTATATTTATAAATATTTTTTCTAGGTATTAGCATATTTTATGAGATATTTTGATACATATTTGATATTATAATTTCGAGTATTACACTGGATCTCCTTAGTATCATGGAATGTAATATTTTCATAAAATTTGTCTTATTTTTCCAAAATTTTTGTATTGATTTGACTGTATGATTTTGCAACTCTAAATCTCCCCTTATTTTATTTTGACATATCCTAGATTTTGTTGATGTTATAATGCATCAGTTTGTCATATTCTAAAGGAGGTTCTGTATAAAAGAAATTAATGTAATTACACTCATCTTGATGCACTCTATATAATTAAATAATCATGTTTTACATTATAGAAATATTTTAATTTTTATTAATTAGGCATGTATTAAGAATCATTTTGATTTTTAGCTAATTTGATTATTGAGGACGTTATAATTGATTTCATTACTATATAGGATTTCAAATTTCTTTTATAACTTATCATATTTATTTAATGTTTTCACTTTGATTTTGTTATATTACTATGTAATTAAAAAATCTTCTCTGAGATAACTATTAAATCATATTTATTTTAACTCTATATGTTTCTTCAATTTATCTTATTTTTATTTTAATATGTATTTACTTAATATTTAAAATAAAAATTAATTATTATAATTATTTAGTTTAGTAATTAGTAGTAACTACAGTGAGGAGAATTTGAAACAATAAAGAGATCATTTGACTCATCTCGACAAGCTCTATCAAATTAAATATTCAATCCTGTAATTTAAGAAAAATATTTTCACTTAACATGATTTATGATACATCTATTCACCTTTACATTACTTATATTTTTTTTCGTTAGATTGCTTTAGTTTATCCCATTTATTCTTAAATATATATTTAACTAATATTAAAATAAGAATTTCTTTTATTCTTAATTTTATTCAGTAATTTATGCTTTACATTTCTTTAGTTCTTTGTATTAATTCAAAATGTGTTTCCATCAATGCAAGTTTGAACTTAAAAATTCATTTCAATATTATTAAATATTTTATTTTCTATTTATTTGGCATACCTTATAAGACATTTTTGTTTGTACCTAATTTGTACTTTTATTTGGTTTTACCACATCGCTGGGATTTATCTTTTTTTAGTACAAAATACATTTACTTAATATTAAAAAAATAATTTAATATTATTCATCCTTATTTACTTTAGTAATTTACTATAATTCTAAATGAAATCTGATCGAGACAAAATAATGGTCATTGGACTCATCTTGAGCAACTCTATTTAATTATATATTAACTTTGAAAATTTGATTTATTTGTTTCTCTATGGCTTTGGTGAGCTTTATAAGCTTTTTTGAATCTAACCTAATTTGATGATAAGAAATGATACACTTGATTTCCTTAGTACCATCAAATGAAACTTTCCCATATAATTAATCTTATTTCTTGAAAGATTTTTTTTATTTAGTTATATTATAATGTAACTCCAAAACTCTTATTCTATACCAATTACTGTTCCTTGGTTTACTTTTACTACATTGCTATGTAAAACGTAATCTTCTCCCAAATAACATTTAGCATTTCTCCAAGAGAATAAACGGCACCAGCATAAGTAATATGCATCTACTTAGCATTAAAATATTGATTCACTATTATTTATTCTTATTTAATTTGATTGTTCATTATAATTCAAAAAGAAGATACATTAATATGCAACAAATATTATTATCTTGGAATTCAACTTTTTGATATAATTTATCTTATTTCTTAAAATATTTCTCTCTTTTGAATATATTACTAATTAATTCTAAATATTATATCATGTCACCATTTACATTGCTTTGATTTGCTTATATTACATTAATTCGATTTATTTCATTTTAGCTTTAGTATATTTACTTAATATTAAAATAATAATTAATTTTTTTCTATGTCTATTTCTTAGGATCTTTGTATGCTTTACTAGGAATTTTAATTAATACATTATTTCATGATGATGGATGTTTCAATTGATCTCTTGAGTATCATGGAAGAGAACATTCTCTTAAAATAAATTTGATTTCCTTAATGTCTCACTTTTATATCACCATATTAATATGTAACTCTAAATCTAACCTTATGAGACCTTTACAATGTTTTGATTTGATAATTTCACATTACTTTAATTTTTCTTTTTTTATCTTGAATAAATATTTACTTAAGACTTATTACTTCATATTCAATTTTGTAAAAAGTGGTCATTCCAACATGATTTGATAGAGACAAAATAAACATCTTTTGACTCGTCTCAATACGCTTTATCCAATTAAATATTTTTTTCTATGTTTTTAAATAATTTTAAAATAGTTTTGACTCATTTTATGAGATATTAGAATTTGAACCTAATTTGATGAACAATGATACCACCCATGATCTCCATAGTTCTTGGAATAGGCTTCACCAGCACAATTTATCTCATTTCTTCAAACTTGTTACTTTGAGTTTGTTGTGGTAATATCAAACTCTAAATCTCCTCTCATGTGACTTTTATAAAGCTTATATTTTTTATGGAATATCATTTTAATTATCTCATTTCAAGTTTAAAATATATTTACATAAAATTAAAATAAATATTCATTATTATTTATGCTAAGTTAATTTGATAATTCATTAGAATTCTAATGCATTTCCATTGAGATGAATCAAATCTTGTTAGGGGCATCTCATTGTGCTCCATCTAAGCAAATATTAAATTTTTATATCTTTAAATATTTTATTTTTTTGCATTATAGCATATTTTGTAACACATTTTGAGTTGTACTTTATTTGATGATTGAGAATAACAAACTTGATATACCTAGTATCCTATAATGAAACTTTTTTTTGTAAAATTTATCATATTTCAAAAGAAGTTTTTGTATCTTTTGGTTATGCTGTTGTCGAACTCTAAATATCTTCTTGATCTACTAGCCTTGACAAGCTCTATCTAACAAAATATTCATTTTATTTATTTTAGTATTTTATTTATTTCTCCTTTGATTGATTTATGAGTCATTTTGATTCAAACATTATTTGACAATTAAAGATATTGCAGTAGATCTCATTACAATATTTGAAATACAACTTTTTTTACAATTTATCTCTTTTTTAAAATTTTTCTAATATTTTCCTAAATTATATCTAACTTATAATTATCTCTTTTTATCTTTTATATATATCTACTTAATATTAAAATAATAATTTATTAGTATTTAGCTTATTTCCTTGGGTAGTTTGTAATGACTCCAACGAGGTCTGAACGAGAATAAACAAATCATGTTAGATTCCTTTAAATTAGTTCTATCCCAATAAATATTTATTTTTACTTTTTAAAATATTTTATTTTTTATATTTTTTAATGCTTTATGAGTCATTTTGATATGTCCTAGCTTTAAGATCGAAGATGCTACAATCAAACTCCTATTATCTTGGAATGCAACTTTGCTTTCTAATATTCCTAATTTCTTCAAATTATTTTGTTTAATTTGGTTATATTCCTACATGACTATAAGTTTATCTTCTCTATCCTTAACGTTCATTTAATTTTTTTATTTTATTGCTTAAATTTATTACTATTTGTTCTAAATTACTTTTATAAGTTTAATATTTCAAAATGTGTTCCAATCAAGATGAATGTTTAAATACTTTCCTTTAAGGGATTTTGCTTGCTTTCTAAGAAAGTTTGAAATGCAATAGATTTAACTTTCAAAGATGCTAAACTTGATCATTTTATAATCATGTAATGCAAATTTCTTATACAATTTATCAAATTTTATAAAGTTTTTTTATTTGATTATATTACTATATATCACATAATTTCTTCTAATATGTCCCTTACATTAGTTTGATTTAGTTATATTCTATTGTTACAATTTATTTTGTTTTACCTTTAATAAATATTTTCTTAATATTATAAAAAAATTATTATAATTTATGTCTGTTAACTTTTTTAATTCATAGTAATTCCAAGTAACACTTGAGCAACATGAAAAAAATATTTACAGGATATTTAAATTTGTACAACATTTAACAATTGACAATGCTATGTTCAATGTCCTTTGGATCATGGAATGCTACATTAATCTATAACTTATCTCATTTCTTCAAATATCTTTCTTTGATTTAGATATATTACTAAGTAACTCAAAATCCACTCATATGTGACCTTTACATTACTTTGATTATGTTGTTTTATATTTCTTGAATTTATGACATTTCATTTTTAATATATATTTACATAATATTTAAAAAATTATTATTATTCAGTCATTTTATGTAATTTAAGCTTTATTTTTTGGATAATTGACATTAAAAAATAAGTTAATATTATGTATGCTTACTTACATTAGTAGTTTATAATAATTCTAATTAAAGCTTGATTATAATGAGATAAATAAGACAAGATTTATCTAATTAAATATTATTTTTTATATTTAAAATATTTTATTTTCTTGTGTTTTTAACACTATTTGTGAGATATTTTGAATCTTACATCATTTGATCGTTAAGGATGTTACAATGGATCTCGTTCATATATTGGAGTGCAACTTTCTTCACAATTTATTTCATTTTTCAAATTTGCTACTTTCACTTGGTTACATTATGATATAACTTTAAATCTCATCTTTTGTGACCTTTTCAAACCTTTGATTTGGTTGTATTACATTACTTCAATTTATCTAATTTTACATTTAATATATATTTTCTTATTATTAAAATAATACTCTATTATTATTTATGGTTATCTCCTTTGATAATTCATAATGATTTTAAATGAGATATGAGATGACGAAATAAATGACCTTTGACTTGCCAAGAGAAATTTTGTCTAATTAAATTGTTTTCTATATTTTTAAAAATTTTATTTTATAGTATTTTGACATGCTTTATGAGGCATTGTAATTCACAATGGGCTTGATGGTTTGCTACACTTGATGTCCATTGTATCATGGATTACAACTTACTTATATACTTTATCTTATTTATTCATATTTTTTTCATTTATTAGCTTATTTTATTATGTTACTCTAAATCTTAATAGTGACCTTTACATCCCTTCTATTTGACTACATTGTATTAATGTAATTTATGTCATTTAAGATTTAATATATATATTTACATAAAATGACAATTGTTTATTATTATTTATGCATATTTATTTTGATTATTTATTGTAATTCCAAATGATGTGCAATCCAAATTTAACAAATGTTTTTAGAATTGACCAACAAGCTCTATTCAAACCAATATTCCATTTTAATTTTTAAAAATAATTTTTTCTGTATTGTTTTATCATTTTCTACAAACATTCAGATTTGTGCTAGCTTAATGATCAAGGATGTTATGCTCAAACTCTATAGTATCTTTGATTGCATTTTTCCCATACTATATTACTAATTTCATAAACATTTCACTTTAATATAGTAATGTTAACTTTATCCTATATGTAATTAATAATAAAATGAGGTTAGATATAGACAAACATTGTTGGGTTGGCCCCAATAAGCTCTTTCAAGAGAAATTTTAATTAGTATATTCTTAGTTATTGTTTCTAGGTGCTTTGCTTGTTTTATGTGATATTTTTATTTATACTTTATTTGTTGATTAAAGACATTTCATTTGTTCCCTTTAGTATCATGTAATGTAGCTTTCCAATACAATTGATCTTATTTCTGCAAAATGTTTACTTTTTCTTACATATATTATTATGAATTGCTAGTTCTTCTCTTATGTAGGTTCTCTATTACTTTGGTTATTTATAATGTTTTTCTTGAATTTATCACACTTCAACTTTTAACTTTTTGGTAAATCTAAAAATGAAAACTTCTGATGATTATAAGTATTTTATTTAGTAAATCATAGTAATTACAAATATGCTCTAATTGAGATGAAATAAATGTCATTATATTAATCTCAATGTGCTTTATAAAACTAAGTTCTAATTTTTATATTTTTAAATATTTTATTTTTTAAGGTTTGGTCATGTTTAACAAGATATTTTGATTCATTTGTTATCTGATGGTCTAAGACTTACATGGAATGCAAGCTTCCTAAACAATTTCTCATTTTTTTTAAAAGTTTTACATTGATTTGGTATGGAACGATGTAAGCTAAAAGTTTAATAATGTGACATTTACAAGTCTTTGACTTGGTCATTTAACATTGCTTTAAAGTAACACACTTTAGCTTTAACACACATTTTCTAAATATTAAAGTAATACTTTCATAATCCTTTAAATTTTTAATTAGTAAATCATAACAACTTAAAATAAAGTTGAATTGTGAAATAAACATAGTGAAACTCAACTTGATGAGCTCTATCTTTTTTGATATACATTTTTTATATTTTTAATTATTTTATTTAAATTTTTTTCATGATTTATTAGAAATTTTAATGCCTACCCAGAATGATGATTAAGAATATTATGCTTGATGTCCTCAGTATATTGGAATGTTATTTTCTTATAAAATGTATCTCATTTTATTAAAATATTTAACTTTAATTTAATTACACTATTGTGACATTCTAAATCTCCTATAATTTGACCATTACATCCCATTTATTTAGTTGTATTGTGTTACTTTAATTTATCTTGTTTTAGCATCATTTTATATTTACAAAATTTTGAAATAACAAATTATTATTATTATTATTTTTAATAATTAAAAGTAATTCTATATAGGATTTTGATGAGATGAATTAAACATTGTTGGAGCCTTTAATATGTATGAAAGTAGCTTTCCTACATAACTTTTCTCACATCACAAAAGTTTTTCTAATAACTTGATAATATTGCTATGAAATTCTAATTCTTCTCCCATGAGTCTTTCACATAACTTTTTTTTAGGCTTATTCAATTTTATCTATTTATCACATTTTAATATTACTCTATGTCTAACATTAAAAAGAACTTTATTACTCTTCATGTTTATTTAGTTTGATAATTCAAAGAAATTCAAAGTCAAGTTTGCTGAAGATAAAATAAACATCACTTGACTCATTTGGATGAGTTCCATCATAATAAACATTCTTTTTTATATTTCTAAATATTTTATTTTTCATTATTTTTGCATGCTCTATGAGCTAATCATTTTGTTACTAATTTGTTGTTCAAGGATGCTACTCCCAATCTCTTTAATTTCTTGGATTTCTACTTTCTGGTAAGTTTGTCTCATTTCATCAAATTTAGTTTTTTTGTTTAGTTTCTTTTCTATTAGCTCTAATTCTTCTCTTGTATGACATTTAAATTAGTTTTTTTTTTCATTATATCATATTATTGAAACTTATCTCATTTCAACTTTAATATATATTTCTTGAAATTAAAATAATAATATACTATTATTTATGTTTAATTTCTTTATTATTTCCCAATAATTATAATCAAGGTCTGCTAGAGATTAAGGAAACATTAAGAGAGATGAGGCAACAGCTCTATTGTATTAAATAATCATTTTACATATTTTTAAATATTATATTTTCTATGTTGTTGGCATGCTTTATAGTTATTTTTTATTCCTGTTTGATTTGATGCTTGAGGATGGTACACTCGAACATCTTAGTATTTTGGAATGCAACTTTCACATTCAATTTACATTATTTTTTTTTTAATTTTTTTCACTTTGATTTGATAATATTTTCTTATATACACTAAAACTCCAATTATGTGACCTTTTATATTTCTTTTATTTTGCTATATTATATAGCTTTAATGTATCTCATTTTATCTATAATATATATTTTATTAATATTGAAAACTAATCCATTATTATTTATCGTAAATTATTTTTGTTTCTCATAAAAAGTCTAAATGACATCTGATCAAAATGAGACAAACATTGTTGGATTCATCTTGAATGTGCCTTTTCCTCTAAAAGAATCATTATTATCTTTGCATATTTCTTAACTGTCTAAAGTTTTTAAATTCTTTGTGAGATATTTTTATTTGTACCTAATTTGATGGCTAGGGATATTACTCTCTATCGCCTCAGTATATTGGAATACAAGATTGTCATATAATTTGTAATATTTTTTAATTATTTCTCTTTGATTTCGTTAGACTACTATGAAACTCTACTTTTCTTCTCATGTGGCTCTTATGTCATTATGATTTAATTGAATCTCATTTCTTAAATTTAACTCATTTAAGATTTAATACATATTTTCTTAACTTTAAGATATAACTTTATAATTGTTTTTGCTTATCTATTTTGGCTATTTGTAGTAATTACAATGTGATTCAATGGAGATGAAGCAAACATCGTTGAGCACTTCTCGATATGATTTATTCAATTAAAAGTTCATTTCATAATTTCAAATATTTCACATATTTTGTGATGAATTTTGATTCGTACCTTATTTCATGATTGAGAGATTTACACTTTATCTGCTTAATATCTTGAATGTAAGTTTACCATAAAATTTATCTCATTTCTTTACATGTTTTTTTATTTAGCTATATTACAATGCAACTATTGATGCCCTACATGTGGTGTTTATATCACTTCTATTTAGTGACAATACATTGCTTCAATTTATCTATTTTAAACTTTAGCATATATTGTTTTCATATATAAATTATAGTTTACTATTATTTATGTCTATTTACATTAATAATTCATTGTATTTTGAAATGAAGTGAAATAGAGATGAAACAAATGTTGTTATGCTCACCTCAAAAAGCTATAATTTTAAAATAATAATTTTTATATTTTAAAAAATTCTAATGTTTTTCCATTTTTTATGAGTTGTTTTGATTCATGAAAGATTTGATGATTGATAATGTTACATGTAGCCTCTTTAGAATCATGGAATACAACTTTTCCTTGTAATTAGTCTCATTTATTCATTTTATTTTATTTTATTATATTACTATGTTACTCAAAATCTCCTCTAATATGATTATTAAATTACCCATATATAGTTATATTACATTGCGTAAATTTATCTCTTTACTTTTTTGACAAATATTTTAAAAAATTATAAAAAATAATTTTTATTTATCATAACTTTTTTTAGTTATTTACTATAATTCTAAACAAGTTTTGATCAAGATGAAATAAATATTATTGGACTTACTTAGATGAGCTCTGTCTAACTAAATATTTATTTTATTATTTTTAAATATTTCACTTTCTTGACATTTAACATATTTTGCTAAAAATTTTTATCCGTTCCTTAATTAAAGATGGAGGATGTTACACTTGATCTCTTAAGTTTCTCAGAATGAATGTTTCTTATAAATTTTATTTCGTTTCTTGAGTTTTTCAAATTGGTTTTTTAATATTGTTATCAAATTATAATTCTCCTCTTATGTGACATTTACTTAAGTTTGATGTAGGAATTTTAATTTTTTTTCCAATTTATCTTATTTTAATCTTATTATATATTTAGTTCTATTAAAATAATAATTTATTTTTATTTATGATTATTTTTTGTAAGTTATTATAATTATAAAAGAGATCAGGCTGAGACAAAATAAAAATTATTAGACTCTTTTAAATAAGCTCTATCATTTAAAATACTCATTTATAAGGCATTAAATTCAAACCTAAATTAATGATAGAGGATATTATGCTCAAGCTGCTTACTATCTGGGAGTGAAACTTTCATGAACAAGTTTTTTAATCAAATGTTTAGCTTTTTTATGGATATATTAATATGTAACCCTAAAAATTCTCTTATATGACCATTACATGTCATATATTGAATGAATTATAATGATTAAATTTATCTTATTTAAATTTCAATGTATAATTATTTGATTTTGAAATAATAATTCAATAGTATTTATGTTTATTTTACTTGGGAATTCACCAAAATTTGAGACAAGTTTCAATCAAAATAAAAGAAACAACATTGGACTCATTTTGATGAGCTATATTAAATTAATACCTTTTCTTATTTTAATTTATTTCTATAGACATGACATGCTTTATGAGACATTTTGATTTGTACCATTTTTAACTATTGAAGAGGTAATACTTGATATCCTTAGCATGTTCTTATTCAACTTTCTTAATTCATGTATCTCAATTATTCAAATTATTTTCTTTGATTTGTTATATTACTTTCACTATTATTCTACTCTTTTATGTCATTTGGATCACTTTGATTTATATATATTATATTACTTTAATTTATCAAATCACAACTTTAATATATCTTTGCTTTAAATAAGGAAAAAAATAATTATTATTTATTTAAATTTAATTTCAAAATCGCACATTATTTATAATGAGGTATGAATAAGATAAAATAAAACCTTATTGGACAAACCTCGATGAGCTATGTCATATTAAGTATTCATATTTATGTTTTTAAATATTTTTTTGAGCTTTTTCATGTTTAAGAAGATAATTTGGCTCGTATCTTATTTGATAATTTGGGATGTTGTACTTAATCTTCGTAATAT
The DNA here is from genome assembly GCA_023846275.1 of Vanilla planifolia. Taxonomy (NCBI): domain Eukaryota; kingdom Viridiplantae; phylum Streptophyta; class Magnoliopsida; order Asparagales; family Orchidaceae; genus Vanilla; species Vanilla planifolia. Next base: position 469,600 of record JAIUJO010000249.1, on the reverse strand, counting down.
TTTGGAATGCAACTTTCCCATAGTATTTTTGTCATTCTTTAAATGCTTTCCTTTCATTTAGTTAAACTATTATGAAACTCTAATTCTCTTCACTTATGAACTTTACATCATTATGACTTAGTTACTTAGCTTCAATTTATCATTCTTTATGTTCAACATATTTTACTGTAAGTTAAAATAATAATTTATTATTATTAATGCTTATGTATTCTAAAAATTCATAGTAATTCCAAACAAGAACTTTTGGAGATGAAACAAATGCAGTTAAATGCATTTCAATAAGTTCAAACTGTTAAAAATTAATTTTTAATATTTTTAATTAATTTATTTTCTAGAGATTTGACATATTTTGGTATATATTTTGATTTATGCTTTACTTAAAGATCAAGGATTTTAAACTTGATCTCAATATTTATAGATCTAATGTTTCCATGCAATTTGTTTCATTTTTAAAAAAGTTTCTCTTTGAATTAGTTTAAAAGAAAGAAATCAATATTTAATTAAATAGAGCTCTTTGAGACAAGTCCAGTCACGTATATTGTATTAAATTAAGCCATATTTTAAATTATTATAAATTATCAAAGTAAATAATCTTCAATATTGAAAAATTACGTTTTTAATAGAAATTAAATTTACATTAAAGTTTAGATGAAACAAATTATTGTAATATAATATACCAAAATTAAAGAATTGTATAGGACATTCTAGAAGAGGTTCATAGTTACATAGCAATATAACAAAATCAAAGGAGTAATTTTTAAAATATAAGATAAATTATATGGGAGAATTATTTTAAAAGAAATTAAGGAGATTAATTATAACATTTTCAATTACCAAATGAGGTATGAATCAAAATATCTTGCAATGTTTGCCAAAATTCTAGAAAATATAGTATTTAAAAAAATAAAATCGAAATTATATTTTATTGAGCTTATTAAGATGTGTCTAATGACATTTACTTTATCTCCATTAGAATTGCTTTAGAATTACTATAAATAGCAAAATTAATCATGTCAAAATAATAATAAGTTATTATTTTAATAATACATAAATAAATATGTTAAAATAAAGAAGAGATAAATGAAAGGAATGTCATATAATAAAAGCAATGAGATGCAAAATTTGCATGAGAGATTAATTAGTGTTTCATAATAATAGGTCAAAATAAAAGCAAAATTTTTTAATAAATATGATTAATAGTATCAGAATGCTCTTTTCCAAATCTTTAAAAATGTCTCAACAAACAGGCCAAATCTTTCACAACTAAAATTTTTAGAAATGTAAAAATGATTATTAAATAGTATAGAGGTCTCGAAGTGAATCCAATGAGATTTATTTTGTCTCAGTCAAACTTCATTTTGAATTATCATAAATTACAAAGGTAAACAAAGAAAAATAATTATAAATAATTTTTTTAATACTAAATAAACTTATATTATGGTGGAAGAAGAAAACTTAATGTAATATGATCTAACAAAATAAAAATGACACAAAAGTCACATTAGACAAGATATATAAGTACAGAGTAATATGTCTAAATCAAACATCTCTTTTAACTACAACGAAGGACTAAACTAAATAAAAATAAAAAATAATGATTTAATATTTTACTTTAAAGTAAATATATATTGAAATTAAAATAAGATAAATTAAAGTATTATAATATAATCAATTGAAAGTAATATAAAGGTCAAATTAGAGAAGATTAAGAGTTGCATAGTAATCATAAGAGAAAAAAATTTGAGGAAATTAGAAGGTTTTTTTGGATTGTTTTATTTCAAGGTACTAAGGAAATTGAGTGTAATATCCTCAATCATCAAATCAAGTGTGAATAGATATATCTCGTATATTGTGCATAAAACTAAGAAATTAAAATATTTATATGCCAAAATCTAAACATTTAGTTAGATGGAGCTCATCAAAAGGTGTCCAACAATCTTTTTTCATCTTCATAAAAAATTGTTTGGAATTTCTATCAATTCCAATATTAATAAGCACAAATAATATTAATTTATTTTTCAATATTGATGAAATATATTTTAAAATAGAAAGCATATAAAGTAAAAGAAAATAATACAACCATATGAAACATATTTATAAGTCTAATGGGATTGGAGTTAGTGCTTAATAGTAAAAAAACTAATGCAAAAAAGTCTAATAAATGAGATAATTTGCAAATGAAACATGTATTCTATGAAACTAAGGAGATTCAGTGCATCATCGATTGTTAAATCAGGTAAGAAAAAATCTCTGCTGAATCATGCCATTCACCAGGAAACATATATATATAATTCCATAAAGATCATCATGACGGGTCCAAGGACATTCTTTTTATCTCGATCTTACTACATTTGGAATTATTACGAATAAGAAAATATATTAAGAAATAATAATAATAAATTATTTTTAATATTAAGTAAATATATATTATAGTAGGAATTAGATTAATTGAGATAATATAATATAATATAATCAGAACAATATTAAGGTAAGACAACAGGAGATTTTGAGTTAAATGATAACTTAACCAAATTGGCGTAAAACAATTTGAGAAAAAAAGATAAATTTTACTGATATAATGTATTCCAAGATAGTAAAGAGACAATGTGTAAGTTTCTCAATTATTAAAATCAATATGAACTAGAATGTCTCATAAACCATACAAATCATTAAAAACTCAAAATATAAATTTGTATAGTCAATTAGGTAGATATCATAGGGATGAGTATATTAACATTTATTTTATCTCATTCTAAAAGCATTTCTAGTTACTATTAATTACCAAAGAAGATGCACATGAGTGGTAATAAATTATTATTTTAGTCATTTCTAAATATATCATAAATATGAATGTTAATTCCCAAAGGAAATGCCAAATAATAAATTGGATATGTTGTAAATGTCACACGATGAAAGATTTTTAGACACATTAAAAGTTAACCAAGTCAACGTGAAAAATTTCAATACATTTGATTAATTGCATAAAAAAATTGCATTTTAAGGCCAAAGAATATACAAATTGAAGTGTCTCATATAGGATAAAGAAACCAAAGAAAATAAAATAATTAAAAATTTAACAAAGAATGTCTAATTAAATAAAGCTTATTTGGACTTGTCCAATGATGTTTATCTTGACTAAATCATACTTCATTTTGAGTTATTATGCATTTCTAAAATAAATAAGCATGAAGAGTAAAAGTTTGTTATTTTAATATTAAGTAAACATATATTTAAATTGAAGGAGATAAATTGATGAAATGCACCACAATAAAGTTTGGGAAAAATAAATATCAATAGTGAAGAGATGTAAAATTATATGGTAATTTAAAACCCTTAATGGAAAAAACTTTTTAACAAACAAGATAAATCACATGTTTACTAATTACTTACATTAAGTTTTTCCAGACAAGCAAAAAATTTTTTTCTTATCTCAATTGGACCAATCTAGTGCACTACAAATTACTAAAATAAATAAAAAAGAAATAGCAAAATATTATTTCAAAATTAAGTAAACTTATAAATTAAAGTTTGAGTGTGATAAATTGTAGTAATTTGACTTAACCAAATTAAACAAAAAAGTTGTGAAGAATTGAGATCAATTATATAGAAAATTTTAATTCAATGATATTAAAGAGATAAAATGTGACATTCTCAATTAGTAAATTTAGCAAGAACTGAAAAGTCTTTTAAAGCATTGTAAAATCCCAAAAAATAAAACATTAAGAAACTTAAAAATGAATTTTGTGTTAGACAGAATGAATCCAAAGATGAGAGAAATGATGTTTGCTTTATCTTAATTGTGCCTCCTTTAGAAATATTGTATAATATAAAAGTAAACAAAATTAAATAATAATAAACCTTATCTATATATTAAGGAAATTTATGTTAGGACTAAAACGAAATAAATTGAATCAATGTAGCATATGCAAATCAAGAACATATAATGGTTGCAGTATAAGTTTAGGATTTCATAGAAATGTTACAAAACAAAAATAATTATAGAAATAATATAAGTTTTTCAAGAATGTTTCATTCTAAGATATTTGAGAGATTGAGGGTAACATCCTCATTTAACAAATTTTGAATGAATAAAAAAGTTAGTAAAGAGTGCAAAAACATGAAAAGAAATTTAAAAGAGAAAAAGGAAATTTTTTTATAGTGCTTGTTATGTGGATTCTAATGACATTTACTTCATCTCAACGTGGCCTCATTTCTAATTAATTACAATTAATTATCAAATTAAATAATCACAAAAAATGACAAGTTATTACCTTTGTTTTAGGAAAATATATATTAAGTTTGAAGTGACATAAATTAAAGGAATGTAATATCTCTAAGAAATGTTTTAGAACGTTCATGCATGAAACATTTATAGTTTCATCATAATATAAATAAATTAATCCATATAAATGGAAGAAATGTGATAAATTATGTATAAGAATGTGTATTTTAGAGATACTAAGAAGATTGACTGTAACATTCTCGATCATCAAATTAAACAAAACAAAAATGAATCATAAATCAAGTAATAAACTAGAAAATAACAAAATTAAACATGTAAAAATATTTTCTCAATTTTATAAAATTCGTCAAGACGAGTGCGACAACTTTTATTTCATCTCGACCAAACCTCATATGATTTAGAAAGATTTATGAAATTAGAAAAACATAAATAATAATAAATGATTATTTTAGTATTATGTATGTATATATGAAAATTTAAATGAGAAATATTTTGAAAAATTGAAAAATTAACATTTAATTTGATATTGCTTATAAAGATTGGTCAAACATTTCAGTATCCTAAGGAGATCGAGTGTAACATCCAAAAGAATTAAACTAAATATGAACAAAATAGCCTTGTAATTTGTGTAAGGACCTTAGAATATAAAATATTAAAAATTATATAAATTTTTATTTAATCAATAGAGTTCGATAATACGAGTCTGATGACATTTCTTTTATTTCAAAGGAACAATGTTTTATGTTACTACAAATTGCAATAATAAATAAAAATAATAAATAAGTTTTTCGTAAATATATGTTATTGCTAAAATGAAATAATTTGTATAAGGAAGTTGAATTCCAAGATATTGAGTGAATAATTAGAACATCCTCATCCAACGAATTAAGTTTGATACAAATGTTAAGTAAAACATACTAAATTAATTTACTATAAAAAATTTAAAAATAAAAAATAAATATTTTTAATTTGACAAATCATGTTTAGGATTGTCTGTTGACTTTGTTTCATTGAGCTAAAACCTTATTGCAAATTTCTATGAACTAAACAGGTAAACAATATCAATTATTATTTTTAAGTTATGTATATATATATATTAAGGCTAAACTATGATGATTTATGTTGGAAAGTTATATTCCAAGATATTTAGGAGATAAAGTACAACATTTTTCATCATCAAATTAGAAATTGATGAAAAAGAGTTTAAAACAAAAGAAAAATATTTACTAAGAAATATTTAAAATATCAAATTTAATATTTAATAAGATAGAACTTGTTGAATGGACTCCAAGGTTATTGTTTCACATTCATTAAGCAATAATTGGAATTACTATGAATTACATAATCACATATGTACGAATAAAAATAAATATCTATTTTAATAGTAAGAAATAATTTAATAAAGATGAAATGGGTTAAATTAAAGCAATGCAATTTAAGTCATTGCAATCTAAAGGCCACTTAAGAGAAGAAATAAAGTTTATAGTATTAAAATTTTTAGTAAATGAGATAGTTATATAGAAAGGCTACAATTCAAAATACTAATAAGATTAAGTTTAACAGCATTGATCATTGAATCAATTATGAATAAGAAAAATCATAAAACATTGCAAAACCATTGAAAATAAGGTATTTAAAACTAAAAATGCATATTAATTAGGAAAACGTTGGTTGAGACGAATCTAACGAAGTTTGTTATTTGTACTAAATATACCTCGTATTGAATTTCTATAAATTAAAAACTAAATTCCCATAATTAAAAAATTATTATTTAAATAATAAAAAAATACATATTAAATCTAAAATGAGATAAGGTGAAGTATAGTAATTAATGTAGGGAAAACTTAAACTTCTACTAAAGTATAATTTACAACCTATGACACTAGTTAACAAATTAATATGAATATAAAAGGATGGTATACACTAATTAGGGTTAGATGGTTTGTGTGGTGTTTTAGAATAATTAAAAGACTAGCATTCCATAGTTGTAACATGGATTATTAACTTAAGCATGCGAGAATAAATGAAGTAATTAAAAATCCTATAAAGCAATTTTGTTACCTTCAATTTCATACACATAAAAAATAGAATTTAAGGTAAACTCTATATGTAGTACTCCAATAAAAAAATCAACACAAACATTAGATTACTACTAAGAAAATAAAAGTTTCTAAAAGTGTGCATCTTTTCTAAGATGATATGGGCGTTGGTGGAAGTGTGAATTTCTTTTGTAACCAACTCTTCTAGAAGAAGGTGTCTGACTATTGTTACGTATCTTTCACATGGGTTTTATTTTTGGCTCTCCCAATAGAATGTCTCACCTTCAACTCTTGCCTCTCACATTGGAATTTAGAATCCCTCCAGCTACATGTTGGCAAATGCACTTTAATTAAAATTCTAGTACGTAAATAAAAGAAATTTTCATTAACTCATTTTCATCTTCTTTTTAACATGGTGAACATCCCTATTTGCAAGGGTCTCAAAGCTTCAAAATAATAAGAGTGAATAATGAAAAATTTTCACTAATAATAAGTAAACATATATTAAAACTAAAACTAAGAAAACACTTAATCAATAAAATATAACCAAATCAAAGCAATGTAAAGGTCACATGAGGAGCTAATTAAAGTTTCATAGTAATAGAACCTAACATAAGTGTAATATTTGAAGAAAATTAAAATTTTTTTCAAAAAACGTGAAATACAAGATACTAAAAAAATAATGTGTTGTATTCTCGATCATTTAATTGAGAACAAATAAAAAATTCACTTAAATAAGAAAAATAAAAAAAAGAAATACTTAAGAATATAAAAATCCATATTTAACTAAATTGACCAATTCTAGTAGAGTCTAATGACATTTGTTTTGGTGAATTCGCATCTTATGTTGAATTACAACAAATTACTAAGTTAAATAAGCATAAATAATAACAAATTATTATTTTAATCTTAAGAAAAATTATGTTGAAGAAAAGAGATAAATTGAATTATTGTAGTATAATCAAATCAAACAGATGCAAGGTCACATAAGATACTAAGAAGATCTAGTATAACATTCTCCAACAACAAATCAAGTACAATTCAAATTTATTATAGTGTACCAAATACCATCAAAATAAAATATTTGAAAACATAAAAATAAATATATAACTAATAGATCTCATTAAGATTTGTTCAAAAATGATCATTAGTTCTCCATTAGAGGTCAATTAGATTTACTGGATATTACCAAAGAAAATTTGAATGATAATTAGTGAATTATTTTTTAAGTATGAAGTAAAAATATATTAAAGCTAAAATGTGATGAATTCAAGTAAATTAATATAACATATTGAAAGAAAATTTTTGAGTCTCATAAATAAATATTTAATATTAGTTTGTAAAATAATAAAATAAAAGTAAAACATTTCATGAAATTAGCATAACTATATAAGAAAGTTGCATTCCAAGATGGAAAAATAATCAAGGGTAAGACTACCAACAATCAAATTAGGAAACAATCACAATCCCTCATGAAGCATGTTGAAGCCAAAAAAGTTTGTTTTTGAAAACCTAAAAATTAATAGTATTTCTCATGGAGATGAGTCCAAGCATTGTTTTTCATCTCAATTAGACCTAATTGTGAACATTATGAATTACTAAATTTATAAAGCATAAAAGATGAGAAATAATTATTTTAAAATTTAGTAAATAATTGTTATGGCCAAAATAAGATAAATTGAGTCAATATAATATATCAAAATCAAAGTGATGCATTGGTCACATAACATGAGATTTTGAGTCATATAATAATATAAATAGACATGGTAAAAAGTTTGATTAAATAAGGCAAATTGTATAAGAAAATTACATACCAAGGTACAAAGGAGATAAAATGTGACATCCTTCTTCATCAATTCATGTACAAAAAAATATCTAGTAAAGCATGATAGAAAAACTAATACAAAAAGTTTTTAAAAATTAAAAAAAATCTAACAAGATAAAGTTAATTAAGATTAGTCTAATGATATTTGTTTTGTCTCAGTTAGATCTCATTAGATAATAGTACAAATTCTTCATAAAAATGAGAATTAGTGATAATAAATCTTTATTTTAAATTGAAATAATGTAACAAAAAAAACAATGCATTGTAAATATCACATGAGAAGATATTTATATTGCATTGATATATAATAAAATATAAGTCAAAGCATTGAAGAAATGAGATAAATTATATGCTTATGATTCATTCCAAGATATGAAAGAGATTCACTATAATAGATACTATCATAAATTTAGATGTGTATCAAAGTATCCAATAATGTTTACCGAAACAATAGAAAAGAAAATATTTAAAGATACAAAAGTAAAATTTTAATTAGACAGAGAACATTGATATGTAAGTCAAACAATGTTGTCTCACCTAGATTGTAACTCATTTAGAATTAATGGAAATTTTCAAAATAAATAGTCATAAATACTTGTAAATTAATATTTGAATATTAATTAAAAATATTTGTAAAATTAATTAAGACAAATTGAAGCAACATAATATAACTAAATCAAGATGATATAAGGGTCAAAAGAAATGAGATTTTTATTTACATAGAAATATAACAAAATCAAAGTAAGAAAGTTAAGTTAATGAGATAATTTGTATGAGAAAGATACATTCTAAAATACTAAGAATGTTAAGTGCAATATTCTCGATCATCAAATTAGGTTCACCAAAATGTCTTATGAAGTGAGCCAAAATCTCTTCTTTTTTTAAATATTTAATTTTGACGCATTTGACAGATTTCAAATGAGATTTGATAATCGAGGTTGTTATAGTCGATCTCCAATGCCTCATCGAATGCAAGTTATTTATATAATTGATCTTGTTTATTCAAACTTTTTGTTATAATTTGGGTTCGTTACTACATAATTGTAGATGTCCTTTAGTTTTAAAATTACATCATTTTGATTTGGTTATATTACATTTAATTTATTCATTTTAAGTCTAATAAATATTTACATAATTACAAAATAATAATTTATTATTTATACTTATCTACTTTCTTAATTGATTATAATTCAAAATATGGAAATATCAATAGAAAATAAAGACTTTCTTAAAGACCTCTATTAAATTAAATATTCTTTGTTATATTTTTGAATAATATATTTTCTAGGGTCTTGGAATCCTAACTAGACATTTTTATTTGTACCTAAGTTCAAAATCAAGGATATTACATTTAATCTCCTTAGTATCCTAGACTGTAACTTTCACATAAAATTTATCTCTTTTAGTTAAGTTTTTTACTTTGATGTTATTATGTTATGATAAAACACTTGTTCTCCTCTCTAATGACCTTCACAATGATTTGATTTTGTTATGTTGTATTGCTAAAATTTATTTTAAATAATCTTTAACATATATTCACATAATTTTTAAATAAAAAATTATTATTATTTTTGTATATTTACTTCAATTTTTTATGATTATTCTATAAGTTTTGATCAACATGAATCAAACACAATTACTCTCATCGTAACGAGCTCTTCCAATTTTGTATTTGTTTTCTTATTTGTAAATATTTTATTATCTATTATTTCGACATTTGTTATGAGACATTTTGATTTCTATATGATTTGATAATTAAGGATGTTACACTCAATCTCTTAAATATCTTAGAATGCAACTTCCTTTTGGGACTTATCAAATTTCTCCATAGGTTTTTCTTTTCTTTTGTTAGATTGTTATGTCATTGGTAGTTCATATTTTTTCGAATGAGGACAATTTTGGTATGAATGAAATGTGAGGACTCATCTTAGTGAGCACTAGCTAATTAAATAATCATTTTAATATTTTTAAAAATATATTTTTTTGCACTTCTTACCAGGCATTTCAATTTGTACTTGATTTAATATTTAAGGATCTCATAACAGATATTCTAAGTACCTTGGAGTCGAATTTTGCCACATAATTTCTCTCATTTTCTAACATTTTTTATTTCGTTATATAACTATAAAACTCTAGTAATATTCCTATTTGAGTGTTACACCATTTTTGTTTTTTATCATAATGCGTCATGTTTTGCTTATTTAAGCACAATTATAAAATTTCATCATTCAAAGATAATAATTTAATTTTCTTTATGGTAATTTAATTTTGTAATTCATAATTATTCTAAAAGTGGTCTGTTCAAGATTGAATGATAATCACTAGACTCGCCTTGACACTATCCAATTAAATCTTGATTTGTATTATTATTTTTTTCTCATGGATTTAAAAAACTTTATAATTCATTTCCATTCATTCTTGATTCTAGTATCCTAGAATGTATTTTTCCCATACACTTTCTCTCGTTTCTTTTAATTTTTTACTTGACTTGCTCATATTTTTATGAAACTTTAATTCTTCTCTCATGTGTCCCTTAAATCCCTTTTATTTGTTATATTGTATTGCTTCAATATATCTCATTAGGTTTATCTTTTTTTGTAATTCTTAGAACTTCAACAAATGTCATGAGACAAACCTTGTTGAGCTCTACCTCGTTAAATATTCTTATTAAATTTTTAAAATATTTTATTTTCTATTAGTTTAGAATAACTTATGAAGCATTATTTTCTTATCATTAATATACACTTGTTAAATATAAAAGTAATAACATATTATTATCTATTTTTGTTTTGCAGACCTATAATAATTCAAAAGAAAGTTTTATCGACACAAAAAAAAAGTCGTGGGACCCATCTTGATAGGCTTTATACATATAATTTTATTTTTATATTTTTTTATTTTAAAAGTGTTTGGTGCACTTTGTATGAGTTTTTAATTTGTTCTTAATTTGACAAGGAAGTATGCCATAGTAGATCAACTTAATGTTTGGAATGCAAGTTGGTTGTACAATTTATCTCATTTATACAAATTTTTTCTTTGATTTCATTATATTACTATGTAACTCTAAATCTTCAATCTTATGACTTTCATAAGTCTTTAAATTTGTTATATTAATTTTCTTAACTATATCTTATTTTAGCTTTAATATATATTGACATAATAGAAAATATTATATTATATTTTGTTTAATTTAGTAATATGTAGTAATTCAAAATTAAGTACAATAGAGATGAAACAAATGTTGTTGGGAATCTCATGATGCGCATTAACAAATTAACTATTCATTTTTACGTTTTTAAATATTATTTTTTGCTTACTTTAGGAAAAGTATTGAATCATATCAAATTTAATAATTTAGGATGTTAAAATGATCTCTTTAGTATCTCAAAATGTAACCCTCCACAACAATTTATGTAATTGAAAATTTTTCATTTCAATTGGGTTATATTACAATGAAACTCTACTTCTCCTCCATGTAAACTTTACATCACTTCAATAATGGTAGATTATATTACTTTAATTTATAACATTTTTGTTTTATTATATATTTAATTAACATTATAAAAAAGTTATTATTTATGCTTATTTACTTTGGTGTTCGTTAAAATTCCCATAGAGGTCCCATCGAGACTAAATAAATGTCATTGGGATCATCTCAATGACTTATATCTAATTAAATATTTTTAATTCGATATTTTGGTATGTTTTATACGACATTTTGATTCAAACATAGTTCAATAATTGAGGATGTTACACCCAATCTCTTAAGTATCTTTTAATTTAATTCTTTGCATACAATTTATCTTATTTCATCAAATTGTTTATTTGATTTGGTTATATTACTATGAAACACTAAACCTACCGACATATGACCTTTATATTGCTTCCATTTGGTTATATTACTTTGCTATAATTTAGATTATTTTAGCATTAAAATATATTTAATTAATATTAAAATAAAAAAATTATTGTCATTTATGATTATTAAATTTATTAATTTACAAAAAATTCAAATAAGTTCCAATAGATAAGAAAGAAACATCATTGGACGTGACTTTCTAAGCACTTTTGAATTGCATGTTCATCATTATATTTTTTAAAATTTTATTTTCCAAGATTTTAGCATACATTTTAAGACTATCAATTCATAATAAATTTGATGATCAAGGATGTTGAACTGATTTCTTTATTATCTTAGATTACAACAATTCTTCAAATATTTGTCTTCAATATGGTTATATTACTATAAAAAAAAAATTCTTCTCTCTTGAGTCATTTAAGTCTCTTTGATTTTGTTATAGTACATTGCTTCAGTTTATGTATTTTTCTCTTTAACATATATTTACTTTTTTTTAAATTAATAAATTTTTTTATTTTGTTTTATTTATAAAACACATATTTAAATATTATTAAACCAATAATGTTTTATTATATTACTATTTTTCTAGTAATTCACAATAGGTCCAAATCATCTGTAACAGAGAAGAAATGAGTGTCATTAGATTCGTCTTGATGATCTCCCTAAAATGTAAAATTAACTTTTGTAATTTTAGTTTTTTTCTTTTCTATTATTTTTGTAACATATTAAGAGGCAATTTTATTGCTCCTTTATTTTATAAAGAAAGATATTAAACTCGATCTCATCACATCAAATAATGCCACTTCTCCATGCAATTTAACTCAAACAATTTTTTGATTTTCCTATATTACTATGTAATTCTAAATTTGTTATTCATTTGGTTGTCTAACCAACGTCAGAAAAAGGACCTTAGCCTCTTCTTGACTTGGTTTATCTAATTAAAAAGTTATTTCCATATTTTCATAGCTTTTTTACCTTTTTCCTCATTTTGGCAAGAATTATGAGATATTTTAGTCATATATTCTTTCATGGTTGAAGCTTAATTATGTTTTATTGTTATTAAACTATGATTCTCTTTCTATGTAATTATTATACCACATTAATTAGGATATATTTTATTACTTAAATTTATCTTATTTTAGATTTATTGTATAGCTTTTAATATTTTAATAAAAAAATTATCATTACTTTGCTTATCTATTTTTATAATTCACTATAATTTAAAATAAGAATGCTGAGATAAACAAATATCGTTGGACTTGTTTTGTTGAGTTATGTGCAATTAAATATTTATTTTTATTTTTTAATTTTAAAATGGTTTTAACATGTTTTATTAGATATTTTTACTCTTACTTCCTTTAACTAATGAAAATGTTATACTTAATACCCTTTGTATTATTGAGTCTTGCATTTTAATATATTTTAACTAATTACTAAAACTTTTTTCCTTGATTCACTTATATTACTATGGAACTATAATTCTTCCTTCATGTGACCATTATATTAGTTCAATAATGTTATATTACTTTTCCAAAAGTTGCCTTATTTCATCTTTAATATATATTTACCATATATTAAATAATACTTTATTATTACTTATGATTATTTACATCAATAGTTCAGGGAAACGAACCAAATGTTGTTGCACTCTTCATGACATGCTCTATCAAATTAAGTATTCATTTCTATGTTATTATATATTATATTTTATAATGTGTTTATACATTTATAAGATATTTTGTTCATAACTAATTTGATAATCATGCATGTTAAGCTCATCTCTTTAGTATTTTGAAATTAAATTTTCCCATAAAATTTAACTAATTTTTTTAAATTGTTTTCTTTCATTTGGTTATATTATTATGAATCTCAAATTATTACCTAATGTGAACTTTTTATCATTTTTGAGTTATGCTACATTGATTTAATTCATTTAATTTTAACTTTAATGTATTCTTGATTCATATTAAAAGTAGTAATTACCTATTTATGGCTATTAAATTATTTAATTTGCAAGATTTATAAACAAAATACGATCATTACAAAACAAACATCACTGTAGAGATCTAGATGTGTCATATCTTATTTAAAATTATATTTTATTCCTTAAAAGTTTAATTTTTAAAAGTTTTGGCATGTTTTTGGAGGTATTTCGATTAATACCTACTTTGAAGGTTAAAGATGCTACAATCAATCTCCATAATAGTTTGGAATTCAAAATTCCCTCATAATTTATCACATTTTTTTAAATTTCTTGCTTTGATTTGGCCATATTATTATGTTATCCTAAATTTCTTATGATGCGACCTTTACATCACTTTGGTCTGGTTATATTATATTTTTTTGTAATGGGAAGAGAAAAACATCATTGAAGCCATCTCAAAAAGTTTTATCAGATTAAATATTCATCATTATATTTCAAAATTTGTTAATTTCTATTATCCTTACATGCTTTGTTAGACATTTTAATTCATACCTAATTTAACTATGAAGAATATAATAGATAATTTTATTAGTTCTTAGAGTGCAACATTCTCAAACCCTTTAATTTATTTCTTCAAATGTTTATCTTTTAGTTAGTTTTATTACTTTAAAAAACTAATTGTCCTCTGATATGAAATTTATATTTTTTTATTGAGAAATATTACATGGCTTTAACTTTAATTTATATTTTACTTTACTTTTAGTTAATAATTTGTCATTATTCATTTTTTTTTGTAATTTATGGTAATTCTGAATGAAGTCCAATGCAAATATAACAAATGTTAATGGGCATTTCTCAATCACGTCTACCCAATTTAAAATTCATTTTTATTATTTTAAAATTTTCATTTTTTATTATTTTAGCACAAATTATTAGATATTTCTATTCATACCACATTTAAAGATCAAGGATATTACATTCAATTGCACTAGTATTTTTGGGTACTTATTATGTTTATTTTCAAATTTTTTTAGTTTTACTTGATTATAGTAATATACAACTCCAAATCTCCTCTCATTTGACATTTACACTCAAATTCACTTGGTCATATTGCATTGCTTAAGCTTATTTCATTTTAGCTATTATAAGCACTTACTAAATAAAAAAATAATAATTTACTATAGTTTATCCATTATTAATTAGGTAATTTGTAGTACTTCTAAATGAGATCTAATCAAGACAAAAAAGTATTTTGGACTTGACGACATGAGCCTGATCTAATAAAACATTCAATCTAAAAATTTTTAAATATGCTTCTTATTATTTTAACATATTTTATGAGACATTTGTATTTGTATTTTATTTTTTGATTGAGGAAGTGAGACTAGGACTCCTTTGTATGTTTTGATGCTACTTTATTGTACAATGTATCTCATGTTTTCAAATTTCTTGTAGTTATTTACTTAAATTACAATTTAAAATTAAAGTGCCTCTCTTTTGTCCCTTTAAATATCTTTTTATTTGGTCACTTTACATTACTTTAATTTAGCTGATTTTATCTCCAATTTAGAATTAATTAGTGCTACAAAAACCAAGTTACTATTAGTTGTTCATATAGAACTTATTAATTCATAAGAATTCCAATTGAGGTCTAATTCAGAGAAAGAAAATCCCATTGGACTAGTCTCAATGAGCTTTATTCATTTAAAATTTAACTTTTTTATTTTAAAATATTTTTTCCTCTAAGATTTTAGCACTCTCTATGTGTCTTTTTAATTCATTTTTAATTTGATGATCTAGGATGTTATGCTTGATCTTCTTAGTTTAATAGGTGTAATTATTCCATACAATTTGTGTGATTTTGTCAAAAAAATTCATTCTCACTTGTTTATATTACTATGTAACTATCATTTTCATTTCATATGACCTTTACACCATATTGATTTGTTTATATTACAATCTTTAACTTATCTGATTTTACCTTTAAGTTATCTTTACTAAGATTTTCAAAAATAATTTATCATTTTTATGTTTATTTATTTTGTTAACTTACAACAATTCTAAACTTGGTTTGATCATGGCTAAGCAAATGACATAAAAGTCATCACAAGACTCTATCCAATTAAATATTTATTTTCATATTTCAAAAAATTTTACCTTTTAAGTTTTGGACATTTTATGAGGCATTTTGATCAGTAACTATTTTAGCAATTAATAATGTTTCACTTGTTCTCCTTTGGACCTTGAAATATAATGTTGTTATATAATTTATCTAATTTTTTTTGTTGTTTTAATTTTGTCCTATTACTATTAAATTCAAAATCTCCTCTTATGTGACATTTACTTGTCTTGGATTTAGTCATATTACATTGTTTGGATATATATTTTCTAATTTTAACATATATTTATATAATATTACAATAATAGTTTTTTAATTTTTTTATTTACATTTGTATTTTCTAAAAATTCTAAATGAGGTTAATGAGACATTTTGAATAGTACATGATTTGTTGATCCATAATTTTAAACAATATGTCCTTATTGCCACAGTATGCATCTTTCTTTTATAATTAATCTTATTTCTTAAATTCATTTTCCTTCAATTTTTTATATTATTATGTAACTCGAAATGTCTCTTATGTGCCCTTCGCATTACTTTATTCTAGTTATATAACAATGCTTCAATTTACCTCATTATAACAATTATATATATATATATACTTTATTTAAAAAATTGTTCCTTTTTATTTATGCTTACTAATTTTTGTAACACTTAATAATTATAGAAAATATCTGCTTTAGATGAAACAAATATTGTTTGACCCTTCTTGATGTGCTTTTTCTTCCATTTTCTTGTTTCCCTAGAAATTCTAATTACACATTATATTCTCATAATCATGAAATTTAATTTTCTCATACAATTTATGTTAATTATTTTATTTTCTTTATTTTATTTCTTATATTATTACAAAAATTTTTAAATTCATTTGTTTAGGCTTTGCATTACTTCTATTTGGATGTGTTGAATTACATCAATTAATCTTTTTTACGTTTAAATAGTATTTCATTAATATTAATTTAGTAATTCGATATTATTTATGATTATTTAATTTCATAATTCTCATACAATTTATGTTAATTATTTTAATTTCTTTATTTTATTTCTTATATTATTACATAAATTTTTAAATTCATTTGTTTAGGCTTTGCATTACTTCTATTTGGATGTGTTGAATTACATCAATTAATCTTTTTTACGTTTAAATAGTATTTCATTAATATTAATTTAGTAATTTGATATTATTTATGATTATTTAATTTCATAATTCTTAATAGCTCTAATCAATGCTAAATAAAGCCAAAAAACACATCTCAATGAGCTCTATTGAATTAAGCTTTTATTTTTGTGTTTTGAAAATTTTTTCACTAGTTTTGATGAGCTCTATGAGCCATTTTGATTTGAACTCGATGTGAGGTTTGAGTATACCACACTTGATCTCCTTAGTATCTTCTAGTGCAACTTTTTTGCAAAATATAGATCATTTCATCAATTGTTTTTCTTTTATTTTGTTAAATTACTATAAAACTCTCAATCACATTTCATATAACCTTTACGTCACTTTGAATTGTTTATGTTTCATTGCTGTGATTTATCCCATTTCACCTTTATTTTATTTTTACCTAACAATAAAATTACTTGTTATTTTTATTTATGTTTATTTATTTTGTTAATTCATTGTAATTCCTAAAGATATCAAACAAAATGAAACAAACATCGCTGGACTCATTTTTATTTTATTATATTTTGAATGCTTTAATATATATATTTAAATTCGAACATCATGTAATGATTAAGGATGTTAGAATTGTTGTCCATATGATTTTGGAATGTAACTTTGCTATATAATTTATGTTATTTTTTCATTGCTTTCCTTTGAGTTTTTTACACTTTTATAATATTCTAAATCTAGACTTTTATACTTTTACTTCTCTTTGACTTGATTATATTACATTTCTTAAATGTACTTGAAATAAATTTTAAAATAGATTTACTAAATATTAAAAAAATATTTTAGTATTATTTATGCTAATTTGGTTAGGTTATTTATAGTGATTTCAAATTTAGTATAATGGACACGAAACAAAAAACATTGGACTCATGTCGACACGCTCAATGCAATCAAATATTTATCTTAAAATTTTATATGTTTCATTTTCTTTTTTTATGGCATAGTTTTTAAGAAATTTATATTCTTACATGATTTTATGATAAAGAAAGGTACACTCAATCTTAGAAATATCTTGAAATGAAACTTTCTAATGTAATTTATCTCATTTATTTTAAATGTTTTGCCTTAATTTTGGATATATTTCTATGAAATTCTAAATGACCATTTTGTGAGTTTTACATCACCTTTAATGAGTTATGTTACATTTTTCAATTTATCTAATTTAGACATTTTCATAAATTTACTCAACATTTAAAATGTAATTTATTATTATTTATGCTTATTTACTTTTTTATTTCCAACAAATTCCAAAGGAGGTTTGGACACTATGTATGAAATCTCATAGAATTTTTTGAAAATGCTCTATCCAATTAAATATTGAATTTCAAATTTTTATGCATTTTATTTTATATGAAATTTCCATGATTCACAAGATATTTTGATTCTTGGTATATTTGATAAACAAGGATTCTATGCTAGATCTCTTAGTATTATATATCACAATTTTGCTATACAATTTATCATATTTTTTAAATTTTTTTTATTTTGTTATATAGTACTAAAACTCTAATTCATCTTTCATATGACCTTTACATTTGTTTTTTTATCTTATGAAACTCTTTTAATTTATCTCATTTCAATTTTAATATATATTTGCCATATATTAAAACAATAATTTATTGTGATTTAAGCCTTTGTACTTTAGTATTATGTGGAAATTCAAAAGCAGATCTGATCAAAATGAAACAAACCATTAGACTTATCGTGATGAGTTGTAACCAATTAAATATTGAATTTAAATTTTTTTGTATTTTATTTTTCAATTCTTTGGCACCCTTTATGAGGTATTCTAATTCTTAACGAGTATGATTCTTATGAATTTTATTATTATTTATGGCTTTTTATAATTCTATTTTAATGGAATTCCAAAAGGGGAGCAATCGAGACTAAATATGTATTGTTGGGCTTATCTTCACAAGTTCTATAGTATTAAATATTGAATTTTAAAATTTTATGTATTTAATTTTCAATGGCATTGGCACATTTTAGGAGACAATGTTATTTTTTTTTTCTGATTTAATGATTATGCATTCTATGCTCAATCTTTTTCTTTCTTAGAATGTAAATTCCCCATATAATTTATCTCATTTTCTCATATTTTTAATTTTATTTTCTTATATTTTTATTTTGTTTAATATCATTGCTTTACTTTATGGTTGTTCAAATTTAATATATGCATAGTAAATATTAAACTAATAACATTTTTTTTCTTAATTAATTTATTATTTTACATTTATTCCAAATGATGTATAATTTTCATGAAACAAATGTCATTTGACATGACTCGACAAAGTTCTACCCAATTAAATATTTATCCCTATACTATTAATTGTTTTATTTTTTTGTATTTATTATGTTTTATTAGAATTTTTGTTTCGTGCCTAATATGATAGTTAAGGATATCACAAAATATCCCAATTTATTTTTGAATAAAAGTTTTAATTGTAAGTCTTTCCATTTCTTGCAAGTATATGCCTTTATTTTCTTATATTTCTATGTAACTCTAAATCTATTCTTATGTGACCTTTCCAATTCTTTGATTTCATTTTGCTATATTGCTTCAATTTATCTCATTTAAACTATTGAGCTCTCAGCTCTCATATAAACTCCATTAAGTAAATTTTTTATTTTTTTATTCCACACTGCATTGAAGTAAAAGTATAATACATTTGTAATTTTTTAATATTTTATCAAACATAAGATTACTGTAAGCATCAAATTCAAATTTGTTGTTTCAAATTTTCCTATTTTTTTATTTCATTAAAATACGATTATAGCCTTTTATTATATTTTATTTTTGTGAGAGTTGTCAATTTGTGAGAGGCTTATACAAATTAGTTTGATTTTTTTTGTCCTTTGTTTGGGCTTGATGTAAGCTTCAATTTGAGATAAATATATTTTTTTTAAAAAAATTTCAAATGTGTATGTTTTTATTCTTAAATATCCATCCCTTTTGCTAAAGCACATTTGATCTAGCACCAAAACTATTTTTATTTTTAGTGAGAAGAAAATCTTCTGAGAGAATAATGAGTTAAATTGATACTTTAGTGAGTTTTGTTAAAAGTGCATCTTCCAATAAGTCATCACTTTTTTATGGTTAATAAATCCCTATTCCAAGATTAGGATTGCGACTCCTTTGGTGGCATTAGGTAAGGAATTATGGGAGCTACTACAAATTTCATTCAAATTTAACTTTTAAAGGAGTTTAATAGGGAGTCATTGAGGAAGGTGTCAAATTTGTTTTAGCTAATGAGAAACTTCTCTTTCTACTCATCAAGTTAGAGTTTAAGCATTTTGATTTTTCTTTTATCAAAAGAAAGAGGGCTTCATTTTCATTTAGGAATGGTCAACCTCTTGGTTCATATTTGTTTGCTTTTCATTGTCTCATGGCCCATTTAAATGATAGAGATAGTGCAATTTGCTTTCTTTTTTGTTAACCTGACGAGTTGTTTAATTCCCAGATGCCCATGGTGGGTGAAGTATTGTCTACCCTATGACTTGTGAAAAGATTCCAATCATTACCTTATCAAATAATTTGAATGTTTCGTTGGATTTGGCACTTGCATTGAATGAATAAAAATTATGCCAACATCTAAACATTTGGGAGAGAATCAATGAATTCTTTTTTGGAGCAATTCATCCTTCCTACAACACAAGTTAGAGGTATCATAGAAATGTACATTTGTTGTTAACTAATTTAAAATAAATATTAGAACACATGATTATTAATCATTTAGAATTGTATTCAATGAATTTCTTAAAAAAATGAAAGTAACTCTAATGAAGGATTACCTTAACAATTAACTTAGACACTTAGTACTAAATAATATTTTGAAACAAATTTTTAAAAATTTGAAAATATAATAAAATATAGTGGTGCCAAAATTGTAGTGCTTGTACAAATATTAAAAGAAAAAGTTTTTTAAAAAATGAAAATATTATAAATAATATTTGTAAAATAATAATAATTTAATAATTAAAAATAACAATCTTTAAAAATATTAATATGAAATAGAAGTTTCATAACTACCAAAACTACATAAATAATAAAAATTAATAATGCATAAATTATGTGAATATTACATTTGGAAAATGTTACATTTGAAACTAAAATTTGTATAACTTCTATTTCATAAAAATATTGTACTATAAGTAAAAAAAATTAATTTTTCATATCAAAATAATTTAAAGATATTATGGAATTGTACATTATAAAATACATATAGCATAAAAAAATAAAATATTCCTCTATCAAAAAAATTAAATTATTAAAAAATGATGTACATCATATATTAAAATAATGATTCATTAAATACTTTTGAAAATGTATGATATATCAAAAAAATGTCAATGCAATAGAGAAATATATAATTAAAGAATTTAAATCTTTTTCTAAAAGGTTCGTAATTATGTGAAAGCAATTCATTGAAAATTTGAGCATCATAATTGATAAAATGTATAAAGTGATTAACAAAGGATATAAAAAATATTCATAACTATTTTAATAAATATGAAATGCACAAAAACTTGATTATAATTTAAGATTTTCTATTAATGGAAATAGCAAGATTGAGTAATGCTAACATAAGAAATCACAATTTTTAAAAAAGTTTTGTTAGTCTAACAAAACTTTCAAATGAAATTAAAAAGGAGAGAATATATATAGAATTATAAAATAAGTTAGTGTTATTCTTCACTAATGAAAGGAAAAAAGGCATCTTGATGATTGACAAAATTTTTAAAGAATTAAAAAAATATAAAACAATTATGATAAAATAATAACTAAAACTTAAAAGAAATGTGGATAACTTATATACAAATAAGTATAGAAAAAACTTAAAAAATGAATCTAATAAAAAACTTAAAATGTTACTTAAAATGTGCAAAACAAATAGTTAAGTAGAATAGAAAGGAACCATATCGATTTGTTTAGCAGCTCTAAAATTTCAATGATTTTTAGGATGGATGTGGTTAAGGCTTATGGACATATGAGATGGCTTCCACCTTATCATACAACAACAAAATTTTAGAGTTTTTTTTGTTTTACATTACTATTATTTGTTATGGATTAATTTTATCTATTCAAATAGGGTTATTAATATAGTGAACTTAGAGATAAATGCTTTATTATCATCAATTTAAAATATCTTTCTCACACTTTTATTTGATACAAAATAATTTTCATAGTTTTGTCAGTATGATAAATGGCTTATTAATATTTTTAGCATTTTCTATATTTCATACTATGTAGTATATGATATTTTTAATAATTCAACAACTATTAATTTTTTTGTATATGGTTTTCTTTTCAACATATTTTGAAATTACTTTTAGAATTAAAATATTTTTAATTTTTATTATTTTATTTTTATAATGTAAATATTGTTTATTTTAATTAAATAGAAGAACACATCTCATTATTGTTATTCATCCTCAAAATGCTATTTCAAAGGCATTCTTAAAATGTTTGGAATAGTAAGACAATTTATTATTTATATAAATTATTTTTGACAATTTTAACGTTCAATAGTATTTGTATTTTTTAATCTTCAAAATTTTATATTATCTTTATTTCATTTTTATATGTCAATTTTTTTGAAATAAAAATATTTTTTTATCTCATGATTCTAATTATTCTAAAATTTTATTTATAAGATTCATTTTTATTTCTTTAATGGATTATGTTTTTATAATAACATTTTATGGCATGACCCAAAAGTTACTTTAGACAAGTAAATTAAAAGATTAAATATTTAATAATTCTAATTACTAAAATTATTTCTTATATTTATATTTATATAAAACATTTAATCAAATTTAAATTTTCTCATTTTAATAACTAAATTTTTTTTTGCCAATTATAAATAAAACATAAGTTATCTAAAATATTTCTTTTTTCTTTTATAATAACAATTTTAAAAAAATAATTTAAATTGAATTGTTATGATACAAAACATTAAATAAATTCAATTTAAAAATAATTTAAATTTGAAATATTTTTATACTAAATAAAAAGATTTTTGTAATATTGGAACAAGGTCAACAAAGGTAATATAACATAGTAGTTTGAAAATTATTTTATTTATAATTTGAAATTATTTGTGCAAATGTTAACCCAAAAAGTTGTTTATGTAATATGAAATCTTTATAAAACTTTTACTATAAGTGATGAAGTAATAAAAAGTAGTACAATATGATGAACAAACCTAAATGTTGAAATTACATATCAAATTTTTTTAAAAAAATAGTCATTTAAGGCTTAATAATATCATTATTAGAATAAAATAAAAAATATAATAAAATAAAAAAAAGGTAAAATAGCATATTAGTTTTTAAAAGACATTTTGTTACCAAAAATTTTTAACTAATACTTGTACAAAGGCATAATAAAACAAAAATTTTAAACATTATATATTAGTAGCATCTTAAAAAGTAATGTTGTAATAAGGTAATAAAAATATTTGTGTGCCAAAATAGTGTGAATAAGGCAAAGTAACTAAAATAGGTTAAAATAAAAATTATTATGTTCAATATGCATTAGTTTGAAATTATGTTAGTAACAATTTAACATAAAAAATTTAGTACAAACATAAAAGATTGTAACAAATTTATATATTCAAAACTTTGTGCATAATTATCAATAGAAAACCTTTTCCATAAAAAAATGTCAAACTTGATTCTTCATGACTATAAAAACATATAACAAATAAAAAAGATTATTATCTATCAAAATATTTCAATTACTAAAAAGAACTGAGTGTTACAAATCAATAATAAGTATCTATGCAAATAAATAAACTACAAAAGAGTATAAAGAGAAAAAAATATAAAAATAATTAATTATTTGAAATGAAGATTCATATGTAAAAAAGTTAAGAAATGTTTTAATAAATATTATAAATAAATAAAATAATCTAAACAAAAGCATTTACATACAATAAATTTTATGATATGAAAACTTAATGTTGCATGATAAAGTATGATGTTTTCAATAGTGCAACACTGCCAAATATCACTTTTGTGAGAAAAAATGAAAAAGAATGTAAAACGAAAAACCTAATGCAATGATATTAATGCAACAAGAACTAGTTAAAAAGAATGAGAATACATAAACTAAATAAACGACTTAACACTCAAATATCAACATTTTTTACTTGATAAAGTACAATAATAGAAATTTATTTTTTGAAAAAAGGGTGTAAAATAATTGTAAATATAAATATAATAAAATGGCAATAGATTGATAAAATCCTTTGTAATGCTAATTTTACGAATACTTTCGAAAATAAAAAGAATTATGTAAATTTGAGGGAAAATAAAATTTTATTTTAAGAAAATTTAAAGCCTTTAGTAATACAAACATTTTGCTAATGTTACAAAAAAAATTAAAATCTTTAATACTGCATTTGACTTCCCGATATATCAAGTTAAAATGTAGTGGTAAATATCTCAGCCAAAAAGTTTTTTTTAAATTTAATAATTGTTTTTCAAAATTACTATTTTAAAAAAACAATTACCAAAAAACTTTGGTAAAAGTAAATATATTTTAACTGCAAAATTAAGAGCATAGAAATTGTATGATTGAAATGTAATGCATAAAACAATAAAATGAAAAAAATTAAAAAATTGACAACAAAATTAAAATATTTTAATGGAGATAAAATTTGTAAATAAAAAAAAATAATATAGTGTTATTCATGTAAACATGCTAAGTTGAAATTTTTAATGCAATTATAAAACAATGTCAAAACAAATTTCTACATAAACATGCTAAATTTTCAACATTAAGTAATAAGAAAATTTTTTTATTACTGATATAGCTATTCTATAAGTATTTTTTTAAAAATCTATTTAGGTTTCAAAAATATTATCTATCATTTTAACAATAATTAAATAAGAAGAATTATAATGGTAAAAATAAAAAATGTAGAAGTAGAAAAATTATGTTGTCATTGTAATGCAATAATTAAAATGCTCAAAAGTTTTACATAATATATTAATAAAAAATCTTTTTAAAGAGTAATTGTAAACAAACCTTCATAGTTTATGTAAAAAATGAAACTTAAAATATAAAATGTCATCATTCAAATAGAAACTTTATAAGATTAAATATTTTAGTGAAAAAATAAAACATTTTGAACACGAAAATATAGAAAATTACTATCACTATTAAATATTTAATGGATAACAAATTAGTTTAGCATTTGAACTAAAAACATATCTTTATATTCAATGTTTAATAAATAAAGAAAGTGATAAGCATTAAATTACAATTTCCTATAATAAGTGCCTATCCAATCTATTCTATTTTGGATATCACAATGTAAATTATGTAAGTATATTATAATATACAATTAGACAAACCTACCTAAACTAATTGTTTAACTCTTGCAAAAATACTACATAATGTCTGAATATAGCACATAATATTGTTGTATGAGAAGCAAATAATAATAATCATGAAAGATTGTGATTGCATGAAAAGTACACAGAACAAAAACAATCCAAATAAGCCCAACAAATGCTCAAATCATCAAACCTAACTCATGTTCAAGTCTATATGATAATGGCATGATATTAGTATTATACTAGTGTAATTGAAATCTATCTATATGTCATTTATAAGATTTATCATAGTAATACGATTACGTAGTATAGTCTTACAACAATGCACATTTGAACTTAATTAATCTAATTATACTATTATGTGCTTAAGATCCTAAAAATAGAAATAAATTAGCAAAATTATAAATTTAAACCTCAACTCTTAGCTCATAACTTATAATTATATATTGGCAATGACCTTATTGCAACATTTCAAACTTTACATCACATAATATGTGTTAGCTTCATGTCCAATTATTGAATGATTACATCGTATGCTATAAAATGATATACTTTTGTATGAATTTATATTTTACACACGTTAAGACATAGTAAAAACACTGTAATTCAGGCACATCTTGCCTGATGACATTCAACTTAATCATTATTCAATTCCATGCAATATAGATCGTATAATCAGTTAGTTGAATGGCATATGTAATATTTTTTTATTGATTTTGCAAATTATGAGAATAAATCCATTTTATTCTTGAAATCTATATAATAAATGTTTATTAAGGCACATTTATTTGAATATAAATATGTATTAAATACATGCTTATATTCACCAAAATTTACATTCATGAGTAATATAATACTATCATATTTATCATAGAAATATAAAGTGATTAGTTTTATAAATCTAACAAAAATAAAGTGTACATTATGAACTTTTTATAACAAACTATTGCTTAGAAAATGACTCCTTAATTTATACGTAGAGCTACACTTCAACAAAGCCACAAACACTCATTGACTTATCTTCAAAAGTTAATTACTCCATGTACACTTGATTGAGTTATTTAAATTGATTAATCAATACTTGATTTTATGTTGCGAGAATAGAAAACCACTCAAAAAAAAAATCTACAAAGAAACATGAGATTTCATTGGCATAAAAAAAGTATTTGGTAAACAAAGTTCAACAATTAGAATTATTTGTATTTCACTCAAAGAACTTCTTTTCAATATATAAACATACCTTTTTCTCAAAAATATGTGTCATTAAAGAGTTTTAATAGTATTGAAATTATCATAATGATTTATATTAAACAAAAATATCAATTCTTCAAAATTGCATACTTTTTTTGTTATAATTAAACTAAAAGTATTGTAATGATAAGTGGTACAAACAATATCAAACAAAACAAAAGGAAAATCATCATTATTGTAAACTATTTAAAATATTTTCTAAGGAAAATAAAAATTTCTTAATAATAGAAAAAAATATTGCATTAGAAAAAAACATTTAAAATTCATAAGAATTAAAAAAATTATTAAGATAATAGAATGCTCAACATCTTAAAACCTATGTGTAAAACACATTTATTAAAAAAAGTTAAATCATTAAAAAATAAAATTAATTGTGTAATTAAAGGTTTTTTTCTTTTCTATTCTATAAAATATTCATGAAAAATGAACTTAATAATTCAAATATGCAATCTATGTTATTAAAAAATGCAATTAAAGAAATAGAAATTTATCTTCAATGATCTACTTGAAAAGCAAACAAATATTTTTATAATATTTTGATATAAATATACTGTACAAAATGTTTTTTTACATTATAATTTTTTAAAAATATTCATAAAAGTTAATGAAAGGATACTTTGTGATGTATATAAAAATTTCTTAGTAAAAGCAAAGGACCATTCAAAATAAAAATAAATAAAGTTATCGAGATAAAAAAAAATCCGAAATCTTTTGGATTGTTTGAATATTAGGTGAGAAAGTGAATTTTATTGAAAAATTGAAGGAACGGAAATATATTAAACTTTTGAGACAAAAGAGATTCTAAATTGCATGGATTTATCCAAATAACATGTGAAGAAGTTATATTTTATTTACAAATATGACAAGGCTTCAAAATATATATCATTTATTAATATAAGAAGAATAAATGAGTAACTATAAAAACAAAAAATTAGTAATACCGATATAATGAACATATAATTATTTTGTGCTTTTACACAAAAACAATAACAAAAATAGAAATCTAAAAATTTTAAAATACAAATATTTAGAAGCATAATGAAATATTATAAATGTTAGAAACATTTTTTCACAATGAAATTACTAAAAAAATATTTTTATTTTTTACTACATGAAAACTTTTATAATAAAAAAATATCAAATTAATTAATATACCAACATAAATAATAACTAAATAGATGGCATATACTTGTAACAAAAATGTAAATAATACTTCATAATTAGTGATGTTTTGTTGGAGATTTAGAAGGTTTATGACCACATTACTTAGCTTTTCGCATCTTTCTAACTCATCAGTTTAGGTATTGAGAGGGCCACTGCATATATATAATGAAATGTTTTTATGATCTAGTGTTTAGTTTTGTATTAATGGTTAAATAAAGTTGGATCATTTGTACGTATCATTATGGGGAAGTCTTCATTTTTATGAATTTTTTTTTATTCTTAGTTTAAAATATTATTTTTTCTTTTTTATTGGAAATAAATATTTTTTACATAATATTGCAATAGTCAATTTTTCTTACTTTTAATCTTAGTTTGTACGTTATTTACTTTTTAAATATTTCTTGACTGTTTTAACTTTTTTTTTTTCATTTTTTTCGGCTAATATGCCTTGTGTTATGGCAAATTTTGAATATTATTTTCATGATTTTAAATAATTTTAAGTATTCTTTACTTTCTTATTTTAATTTAGTTGCTTCATTTTAGGAAAATATTTTTTTTAAAATTGATCAAAGCATTGTTGATTGCAATTTTCAAATAATATACGTTTTTGCTGTTATATTTTCAAATTCTTCAATAGTATATAAATTTATTTGGTTTGTTACACAAATAATTTTACATCAAATGTTGGATGGTTTATATTATTGAAAATATACAATGGATTTATGTTTCTTAATTTTTATTGATTTAAATGTTTTTTTAATAAAATTAGCTTTTATTTTTTCATTGTAATATTTCAATTTATATTTGTTTCAAGGTAAAAATATTATTACTTAATGTCTTTGAAGATTTATCTGATATATTTTTACATTAAAATTTATTTTTCTTTTGTTATTAAATTTTTTTTACAAACAATAAAACAAACTTTCTAAGTTAGAATTTTTTGCACATCAAAACGTATAGTTTTAAAATTCTTTTAATTTATGTAATATTGTAATGAAAAATATTTTTAAGTGAATTAAATCACACCACCACCAAAAAAATAGAGAAAAGTTAATTTGCAAATATTTGAAGGAAATGTATTTTAATAAAATATTGTTAGTGCATAAATGATATGGTGAATTATATAGTGGATGGAGAGATCTATAAGGCATTAAATGACCTAAAATATTTAACAAAATATGCAATGATATGACAAGAAAATTGTTCATGAAATTTGAAACCTTATAAAAAAATTCAAAAAAACTAAAATATAAAGTTATAAATTATATGCATTTCATTTCATAAAAAAGTATGTCTTTTAAATAAGAATAAATCTCAATAAAACACATGTCAAATAATTTCACATTTAAAAAAAAAAAATTATGCAATGATAGTAAAAATAATCACAAAGGCAAAGCAAAATATTCAAATGTAGAAAATGTATGAAAAAAATTTAGATGTTTAAAAAATAAAAAAAGTAAACAATCTAATAATAAAAACATTTTATATTTCAAATTCTACAATCTAATAATAAATGTGCCTAATTTTTCAAATTCTACGTGTTAATGTAAAAAAATTAATAATTATTTATTATATATTGAGTGAGAAATCATTTGTTTAAACCTTAAATATTTTAAATAATTAATTAATAGTAAGACCATTGATATTTTAATTAAGATGTCATATTTTTGTCAAAATATAATAACTAAACTGACAAAAATAAAATGAGTCAAGAAGCAAATCTAAAAGACCTCAACATAATACAAAATGTAAATATTTCGAACGTTATGGGATCATTTAATGGAACATTTTGTTTGAAATTTATCATGTACTATGCAATTTTCTCCAGAAAAATTACATATAAAGATTGAATTTTAAAATTTTTTTTACCTTATATATTGTTATTGGTACTTGTGTAATATGTTTATCTAAGTTGGACACTTGATATATTTTCTTGATTAAGAATATTTTACTGAGAAATTATGAATAATGATTTGAGAAATTTAAAAGTCTTTCGGTTCTAATTTTTAAAAAATTAAAATTTTATAATTTAAATGAGTTTATACAACTATAAACAAATGAAGAATAACCTAAGTGAAAAATATTTAAATTATTGACATTTACTTTAAAAATGTTTAATAATATAAAAAATTATATGAAAAAAGATGGCATAAATTAACAAAAATTATTCATGTATAATATAATGATAAATGCATAAACCTACAAAACATATTAATAAAAAATAAAGAACTTAAAACATAATATATTATGTTACTTGCAACTTTTAAAATATAAAAATAATAAATATACAAATATATTTAAAATATAAAAGAAAACATAAACCTAATATACAAAACATAATATAATAATTTCTTACATCAATTCAATAATTATGATTTGACAATAAAGATAGAAGTATGAAAATAATAAAACTTTCAAATAAACAAAAAAAATAAAAATTAAAAATTATATGTATAATAATAAATCAGTATATGTTGTTTTTTTATTATAATCCTCAGAAATGTATTTGTCTACCTCCATAAAAGTAAAAGATTTATAATGATTAATAAAACTATAATATAACTATTGTTGCTCAAAATTTTTAAATTAATAATTTTATGCATAATAAACTAAACATAATTTTTCTTGTAGTATGTCAAACTTTATTTTGCTAACAAATATAAAATATGAAGTAAAAACCTTTCAGTTCAAATATATAACATTAAAAGAAAAACTATTATTGCATAAAAAAAATACTATTAAGTTAAATACCTATTTTGAATATGTATTTTTTTATACAAAATACAAAAATAATAAAATCGATTGTTAATTCATAATATTAAATTTTAATATGTGATTTTCATAATACATAAATAAATTTTTTTATTGAAATATACTTATTAAAATAGATATTAAAAAGAGAAAATATATATAAAATCTAAAAAATGTAACATAACTAAATTTTTAATTATTTAAATTGTTATGGTCATTGCATATCTTTTGATTAGAAAATTATGACAGTCATTGATGGCTATTCATCAGCTAGTTACAGTACTAGTAAGGTCATATGGATGCTCTATGCAATCTCAAGATTTGGAAAACTATCTTAAGATGATAGCTCCCACTATCACATCAGACAAATGATCTTCATAGATGCCTATACTAATAATCACTAGATAGATTCATACAAATGACCAATTATGTTGAATGCCATAAAATAACTATTTTTACTTGCCAGTTAAGTTTAGATGGATCAAGTGACCTTAAATGCAACTAAAATGTTACATAATGTCAATTATTGGATGTAAAACTCAAGAAATATTGTGATGTTTAGCGTGAAATAATTTTTATTTTAAAAAATAGTTTGCAACATTGTCAAGTATGTCATTGCCAATAAATACAACACATTGGATCACAATATATAAAGTTTTAATAATAGTAAAAAATTTATTATATTTAAAATCATTTGATAACATATCAAATTGGTTCAATATAAATCCTAAAATATTAGTTGTTATGTCATATCAAATAATTTTTTGTTTAATATAAATTTATAAAAGAATTAATTTTTCATAAATAAAAAAAACATACCTAAAAAGTTGTAAATATATTGATTAATTAAATTTAAATATAAATATAATAAGTAGAAATATATATAAAAAAATATCATCAATATAAATAAATTTTAATTTATTAAAAAATAAATATTATTTATGCAATATATGAATAATAAACCTCTTCATATTGAAAGCTAAAAACACCATAATACAAATAAAAGATATTAAAAATTAAAACTTATAAAAAAAAAAAATAATATAGCAAATATTTAAAAAACTAAATGTTATTATTATAAAAGTTGTGCAAAAATTTTAGTGTTGATAGATAAATATATAAATTTAAATAAAAAAATGTAAAATAATAAAGTGAAAGTACATTAAAAAATAAAAAGAATAAGAAATTTTAGTTTATTTTCTTATATAGCCTTTAAATGATATTTGCAATGGTAAACGTAGGGAAGACTCATGAATATGTGAGCTCATATTTCCCTCTAATGTTGAATATATTTCCTACTATTTGCACCAATTCTAAAATAATATTTATTTGTCAAATTAGACACTAATCATTAAAGAAACAGATATATTTATCTGATTTTTATTTGAAATGTCTTATTAATTATTTTTTGTTAGTTATTTATGTTTTTGTTAGTGTAACAAAAACTTATTTCTTATACTTGAAATATTTGAAGTTACTAGTTATTGTAATCAATTTTATCATCTTAAAATATTTTTATTTTTTGAATGCATGAACTTTTTATGATAATACGTATTCTATTAAATTTCTTTAGGATCATGCATCCATAATAATCTTCTTTTTTAAAATCAAAAAAATGTATTTTGCAACATTTATTAGAAAATAAAACATAGTCAACTTGATTTTTTATCCATGAAATTTGACAAAAAATTTTAATTTTTTTGCTGTTTGTCATTGCACTTATGTTTTATCTTTTTTAAAGTTTTTTTATATACATTATCATATTTTTAATTTTTCGAATAATACTTCAATTTTTTTAAAAAAATTGTATCTTTAATTTAATCCTTTTAAATATTTAATAAACATAAAGTTTGAATTTTTTATTTATTTTTTTAATACTGTATAGAATAGAATGTTATACAAAGCATACACTTTTGTACTATTTAGCAAATTATATGCCTATTTTTAATGTTAGAAATTTTATGTGAAGAGTTTTCTTTATTTTTATATTTTGATTTTCATTTAATTTTCTTACATTAATTTAGAATAAGTTTATAAATGACAAAAAAATTTGATATTACATCTTATTTGGACAAGATATTCAAAATTTCTTTATTTTAAATAAACTTTGCAATTAGGGAAATGATTAATGCTAGAATTGTTTAAAGTTTTAAAAATTATGTCATACTGTGTAAAGAAGGTTATTCAAGCAATACAAAGATTGAAAATAAATCATAATAATTTAAAAAATAGAATTTTCAAAAGTAAATCAATAAACCTTATTTTATATATCCAAATATTTTTTTAATATTATATTCTAATCAAATAGTACATTAAAGTTTTCAAATAATTGTAAAAACTTATTATTACAAAACTTAAGAATTTAATATTTTTAAATACATTATTAATATTTTTAATAAATGATATAATACAAATTTAGAAGTCATAAACTAGGCCACAAAGATAAATGATATACAAATATTAAAAACACCAAAAAAAAAAAAATGAAAACAAAACAATAAATTTTAATTTTTTTTTGTATATTTCTTGATGCCAAAAAAAATTATAATAAAAAGAATAATCAGCATAATATTTCACTAATAATAATAATATATAAAACACAAAAAAATTATAAAAGTTGTGCAAAATAGCTAAATACACTACAATACGAATAAAAGATATTAAAAATTAAAACATATACAAAAAAATATTAATATAGCAAATATTTAAGAATATAAATGTTATTATTATAAAAATTATGCAAAAACTTTAGTGTTGATAGATAAATATATAAATTTAAATAAAAATGTAAAATAATAAAGTGAAAGTACATTAAAAAAATAATAAATTTTTGTTTATTTTCTTATATAACCTTTAAATGATATTTGCAATGGTAAACATGGGGAAGACCAATGAATATGTGAGCCGACATTTCCTCCTAATGTTAAATACATTTCCTACTATTCGTACCAATTCTAAAATAATATTGAATGTCAAATTAGACACCGATCATTAAAGAAACAGAAATATTTATCTCATTTTTATTTGAAATGTCTTATTCATTATTTTTTTTAGTTATTTATCTTTTTGTTAGTGTAAGAGGAACTTATTTTTTATACTTGAAATATTTGAAGTTATTTGTTATTGTAATTGATTTTATCATATTGAATATTTTATTTTTTTACATGTATGTAATTTTTATGATAATAATTACTCTATTAAATTGCATTAGTATCATGCATCATTGATCATCTTCTTTTTTAAAATAAAAAAAAATTATTTTGCAACATTTATTAGAACATAAAATATAGTCAGCTTAATTTTTTTATCCATGGAATTTAACAAAAAAAATTTTAATTTTTTTGTTGTTTGTCATTGCACTTATGTTTTATCTATTTTAAAGTTCTTTATATACATTATCATATTTTCAATGTTTCTAATAATACTTCAATTTTTTCTAAAAAATTATATCTTTAATTTAATCCTTTTAAATATTTAATAATAATCAAGTTGAATTTTTTATTTATTTTTTTAATACTATATAGAATAGAATGTTATACAAAGCATACACTTTTGTACTATTTAGCAAATTATATGCCTATTTTTAATGTTAGAAATTTTATGTGAAGAGTTTTCTTTATTTTATATTTTGATTTTCGTTTAATTTTCTTACAGTAATTTAGAATAAGTTTATAAATGACAAAAAAAATTTGATATTATATTTTATTTGGACAAGACATTCAAAATTTCTTTATTTTAAATAAATTTTGCAATTAGGGAAATGAATAATGCTAGAATTGTTTAAAGTTTTAAAAATTATGTCATATTATGTAGAGAAGGTTCTTCTAGCAATACAATGATTGAAAATAAATCATAATAATTTAAAAAATATAACTTAAAAAGTAAATCAATAAACCTTATTTTATATATTCAAATCTTTTTTAATATTATATTCTAATCAAATAGTACATTAAACTTTTCAAATAATTGCAAAAGCTTATTATTACAAAACTTAAGCATTTAATATTTTTAAATAAATTATTAATATTTCTAATAAATGATATAATACTAATTTAAAAATCATAAACAAGGCAACAAAGTTAAATAATATACAAATATTAAAAACACAAAAAAAAACAATGAAAACATAACAAAAAATTTTAAATTTTCTATATATTGCTTGATGCCAATAAAATTTATAATAAAAAGAATAATGAGCATAATATTTCACTAACAATAATGATATATAAAATACAAAAAAATTGTAAAAGTTGTGCAAAATAGCTAAATACACCACAATAATAATTTTAATTTATTTAAAATTAAAACTTATAGAAAATCATATTAATATAGCAAATATTTAAAAAACTAAATGTTTTATTACAAAAGTTGTGCAAAAACTTTAGTGTTGATAGATAAATATTTAAATTTAAATAAAATGTAAAATGATAAAGTGAAAGTACATTAAAAAATAAAAAGAATAATAAATTTGTGTTTATTTTCTTATATAACCTTTAAATGATATTTGTAATGGTAAACATAGGGAAGATCCATGAATATGTCAGCCCACATTTCCTCCTAATGCTGGATATATTTCATTCTATTCGCACCAATTCTAAAATATTATTGAATTGTCAAATTAGACTCTAATCATTAAAGAAATAGAAATATTTATCTCATTTTTATTTGAAATGTCTTATCCATTATTTTTTATTAGTTGTTTATGTTTTTGTTGGTGTAACAAAAACTTATTTTTTATACTTGAAATATTTGAAGTTATTTGTTATTGTAATTGATTTTATCATCTTGAAATATTTTTTTTTTTTACATGTATGTAATTTTTATGATAATGCTTATTCTATTAAATTGCTTTAGTATCATGCATCGTTAATTATCTTCTTTTTTAAATCATAAAATGTGTTTTTCAACATTTATTAGAACATAAAACATAGTCATCATGACTTTTTATCCATGGAATTTGACAAAAAATTTTAATTTTTTTGTTATTTGTCATTACAGTTATGTTTCATTTGTTCTAAAGTTTTTTATATATATTATCATATTTTCAATGTTGCTAATAATACTTCGATTTTTTCTAAGGAATTATATCTTTAATTTAATCATTTTTAATATTTGATAATAATCAAGTTTAATTTTTTATTTATTAATTTTAATACTCTATATAATAGAATGTTATTCAAAGAAGATAATTTTGCACTATTTTGGAAATTATATGCATATTTTTAATGTTAGAAATTTTATGTGAAGATTTTTTTTTATTTTTATAATTTGATTTTCGTGTAATTTTCTTACAAGTATTTAGAATAAGTTTATAAAAGGAAAAAATTTGATATTACATTTTATTTGGACAAGACATTCAAAATTGCTTTATTTTAATTCAATTGTGCAATTAGGGATATGATTAATGCTTGAATTGTTAAAAGTTTTAAAAATTATGTCATACTGTGTAAAGAAGGTTCTCCTAGCAATACAATGATTGAAAATAAATCATTATAATTTAAAAAATATAACTTTAAAAAGTAAATCAATACACCTTATTTTATATAATCAAATTCCTTTTTAATATTATAGTCTAATCAAATAGTACATTAAACTTTTCAAATAATTGCAAAAACTTATTATTAGAAAACTTAAGCATTTAAAATTTTTAAATAAATTTTTAATATTTTTAACAAATGATATAGTACGAATTTAAAAATAATAAGCTAGGAAAGAAAGATAAATTATATTCAAATATTAAAAACACAAAAACAACAATGAAATAAAATAATAAATTTTAAATTTGTTGTATATTGCTTGATGCCAATAAAATTTATAATAAAAGGATTAATAACCATAATATTTCACTAATAATAATAATAATATATGAAATACAAGAAAATTTAAAAGTAGTGCAAAATAGCTAAATACAGCACTATACAAATAAAAGATATTAAAAATTAAAACTTATATAAAAATATATTACTATAGCAGATATTTAAAAAACTAAATATTATTATAATGAAAGTTGTGCAAAAACTTTAGTGTTGATAGATAAATATATAAATTTAAATAAAAAATGTAAAATAATAAAGTGAAAGTACATTAAAAAATAAAAACAATAATAAATTTGTGTTTATTTTCTTATATGACCTTTAAATGATATTTGCAATGGTAAACATAGGGAAGACTCATGAATATGTCAGCCCACATTTCCTCCTAATGTTTAATATATTTCCGACTATTCACACCAATTCTAAAATAATATTGAATTGTCAAATTAGACTCTAATCATTAAAGATAGAAATATTTATCTCATTTTTTTTGAAATGTCTTATTCATTATTTTTGTTAGTTATTTAGGTTTTTGTTAGTGTAACAAAAACTTATTTTTATACTTTAAATATTTGAAGTTATTTGTTATGGTAATCGATTTTATCATTTTGAAATATTTTAATTTTTTACAAGCATGTAGTTTTTATGATAATGCTTATTCTATTAAATCGCTTTAGTATCATCGATCGTTAATCATCTTCCTTTTTAAAATAAAAAAATGTATTTTTCAACATTTATTAGAACATAAAACATAGTTAGCTTGATTTATTATCCATTGAATTTGACAAAAAATTTTAATTTTTTTGTTATTTGTCATTACAATTATGTTTTATTTGTTCTAAAGTTTTATATTTATATATTATCATATTTTCAATGTTTCTAATAATACTTCAATTTTTTCTAAAAATTATATCTTTAATTTAATCCTTTTAAATATTTAATAATAGTCAATCTATATTTTTTATTTATTTTTTTTAATACTCCATATAATAGAATGTTATACAAAGCATACACTTTTATACTATTTAGAAAATTATATGCCTATTTTTAATGTTAGAAATTTTATGGCAAGATTTTTCTTTATTTTTATATTTTTATTTTCGTTTAATTTTCTTACAGCTTTTTAGAATATGTTTATAAAAGACAAAAAATTTGATATTATAATTTTTTTGGAGAAGACATTCAAAATTGCTTTAGTTTAAATAAATTGTGCAATTAAGGAAATATTAATGTTAGAATTGTTAAAAGTTTTAAAAATCATGTGATACTATGAAAAGAAGGTTCTCCTAGCTATATAATGATTGAAAATAAATCATTATAATTTAAAAAATATAACTTCAAAAAGTAAATCAATACACCTTATTTTATATATTCAAATCTGTTTTTAATATTATAATCTAATAAAATAGCACATTAAAATTTTCAAAGCCATTAATATTTTTAAATAAATTGTTAATATTTTTAATAAATGATATAATAAGAATTTCAAAAGCGTAAATTAGGCAACAAAGATAAATAATATACAGATATTAAAAAAAAAAAATCAATAAAAAAAAATAATAAATTTTAAATTGGTTGTATATTGCTTGATGCCAATAAAATTTATAATAAAAAGAATAATAAGCATAATATATCACTAATAATAATAATATATGAAATACAAAAAATATTAGCCTTATAAATTATATGCGACATAAAAAGTGATATGTATAATATAATTTGGATAAAGCTCCAATGCATTAAGGAACTATAATAATAGGATTTAAGAACAATAATTTAATATACCAACATTACAACTATTTAAAAATACGGAAACATTAATTTGTTTTATGTGAGATAGATAACAATTAAGAAACAAATGTATGAATAAATTGTTTTTAATTTAATGATAGTATTATCAAATGTTCACTAAAAGAATGGCTTATATTATAAAAATTAATTTTAAC
Organism: Vanilla planifolia; assembly: GCA_023846275.1. Classification (NCBI taxonomy): domain Eukaryota; kingdom Viridiplantae; phylum Streptophyta; class Magnoliopsida; order Asparagales; family Orchidaceae; genus Vanilla; species Vanilla planifolia. The sequence continues at coordinate 431,149 of JAIUJO010000249.1, read as the reverse complement.
TAATAATTAAATTAACAAAGAGGTATAAGTTTCATAAAACAATCTACAAAAAAAATAAACAAATATGGAAAAATATAATAAAATAATTAAATAAAAAGAGCCAAGACATTTACCATGTTAGAAAATATAAAATACAAAACTAACTATTTATAAAAAGACAAATATTAAATACGACATATAATAAATGAGCTTTTGTATTTATTGTTGTATCAAAAATTAGATAACAGAAATTAAAAGTCCTTATATTTTAAAAAAATAAATTGAAATAAATAATTAACCAAAAAAACAAATATTTCCAATGTAAAAATTATAAATACGTAACAAAACATAAATATCATAATGAAATAATTTTAATTGTTAACACAGCATAATACCATAAATCATTTCATGATATTGCAAGTTAAACAATGTTAATCTTACAATAAAAAATTTCAAAATTACTAAAATAAACAAAATATTCAAGATATTGGAACACTTAAAACATTACAATTTAAATCTATTACTTATTTACAAAAAAAAAACTATTCTTGTCTTGGTAACCATAATAATTTGTAACAAAAAGATGCAAATTATTAATTTATTTTAAACAACAAAATTTTATATCCAATGTGCAAAAATGTTAAATAGATAATGTAGCCATGAATCCATGGAAGGCCAATACTTCTACAAAAATTATTTAGTTGGCCACAGATAATGCTCATGAGTCTTATTGGGACTAATCAGTAGACAAAGTGATGCATGCAAAGTATTAGTACATGACTCACAATAGGCAAAAAATATGCTTAGATAGATTGAAGTATGGATGATTTAGATAGTAAATGTGTGTATAAATATTAAGTAATGCATAAGCTTATAATAATTGATCGTATCATGACAATACAAAAATGCGAGAGAGCTAAGTTGACAATTTATGGATAAAGTTTTATCAACATTCATTTCTTTTATTTATATGTCATTTATTCAAGTAATTATTCAAGAAAAAATTTTAATTATTGATAACTTTTATTTTTTATTATGTTAATTAAGTTGAACTAATGATTCTTACATCATATTTTAATAATAAAAAAATCATTATGTTATTTATTAACTTTTTAGTGTTTCAAATCATGTATCACAACATCAAATAGGTTAATCTACTATAAAGCTTAATTAATTAATTCATTGTTAAATCCATAATTGAAGACAACTAAATGAGTGTTGGAGGCATTACATAAGAATGGCTTAACTTCAAATTTTGGAGGTAATATATAGAGCTATTAATGTAAAAGTTTCCCATCTAGAGCATGTCGTCTATATTATACTTTGGTCAGAATTATTAAACTAATCACTTAATATTGAAATGACAAATAGGTTTACATTTTTCCTTCTCATGATAAAGGGCATTATTTTGTGTGATCTATATTTAAGTGAAAATGTCAATCTCTATCATAAAAGTAGGCTATCAATAAATGGCTAAATAATATTGAATAGTTAAAATCTAAAAAGTTACATTAATCATAGGTTTAACCTTTACACATCAAGAATTGAAATTACGTTGGCACAAAGCCTTGAATTTTATATGCATATTGATCACACAATTTCATGCCCTTTAATATTACTATTATTGAGATGAACACTAGTTATGATACTTTATTTGAATGAATTTTTAAATTTTAAAATAATTGATATTTATACTCATTGAAGAACTTATAAAATGACAAATGTCAAACCATATGAAGATCATCATATTTGTAGTGACAGATCATTATGAGATTTACTTTGAATTTAATTTTAGGAATTTTGCTTTTATTTTAATTAAAATGTTGAGCTTGGTCAAAATAATTTTTGTAAAATACAAAACTTAAACATTTTATCATAAAACCTTTAATTAAATTAATCAACTAGGAAAATATAAGATTCTTAACTTTGATAATTTTAAAAATCATCTCATCTTGATCACTTCTTTGAAAAACTCCCAATAATGCAAAATAGTAAATTAAGAAAAACACAAAGTTCTAACAACCAAAGCAAATACTTTACTACGTATTACGCCAAGGCAAGATCCATGAACACATATGCTATAATATCTCATCATGGAATCTCTCTTGAACTCGTATGTGCATATTAATATGCAAAGGTCTCCAAAGTGAGCTATAATGTAGCCAATCTTATATGCTTGACTAATTATACACCTACAAGTATAGCCTACATATCACTACCTCACAAGTAGATAAACAATATGGGGCAAAAATTACAAATTCATTTTCATATATCACTTAAATAATTTGGAAGAATTGATGTAGATCTAAAACAAATTTTTTAACCCATAGTCATCATAATTAATTTTGCAAATATCCATTATCATTTAAAAAATGTGTAGATTTTAATCCAGTAATCTGAGCACGATATTTTCAAGATCGAATTGTTGAAGATCCGTCTTCCATTCTTAAATGTGTAGAACAAAATCTAGCTATCTAATTATTCGTTTTAATGGTATAAAGGTCCAGATTAAAATCAATAATTCATTTATCAGTTACCTTGATTCAATCATATAAATTTGGGATTTAATAAGCTACATTAAAATCAACTAAGTGCCATCATTTACCTTGATCTAATTACACAATTTGGAATATAATGATATGTATTTTCAAGCATGTGGCTCCCATTTTTCTTTATCTATCCTATACTCAAAAAAAAAATCTAATGATGAACAATGGATTGCAACGATTACTTTATGAGCACCACTGACTATCCAACTCAGTATTTACTGTAAACGGCTATTTTTAAATAGTTATTGAATTCATGCAATTCTACTCATAATGAATAATTGGAATTTTTTGTAAGTTTTTCAATCATTCAAATATGACTATAAATTATAGATTTTTTTAAAAAAAATTGGAGAAAACATTTAAAGCTACAATATTAAAATCTGAGCAACTTATGCTAATAATTATTTCCATTTGTTGTGTCCATCATCCTTGGAGCTCTAACTCTCCTTTCTTTTTCTTTCAAGTAAAAGAAAAACACGTTTGTGCTTCGTTATATATTTCATTAAGCATAGGATTATTATATACATCTAATTCAAAACTCTTGTCGTAATTTTTCTTTTTCTACAAGTTTCATTTCATTGAAAGAATGCTATAGCCCATTTATTTTTTTTTCATTTTATTGAAATAATATTGAATAGTTAAAATCTAAATAGTTACATTAATCATAATTTTAATCTTTACACATCAAGAATTGAAATTATGTTAGCACAAAGCCTTGAATTTTATATGCATATTGATCACACAATTTCATGCCCTTCAATATTACTATTATTAAGTTGAACACTAGTTATGATACTTTATTTGAATGAAATGACAAATGTCAAACCATATGAAGATCATCATAGTTGTAGTGACAGATCATTATGAGATTTATTTTGAATTTAATTTTAGGAATTTTACTTTTATTTTAATTAAAATTTTGAGCTTGGTCAAAATAATTTTTGTAAAATACAAAACTTAAACATTTTGTCATAAAAGTTTTATTTAAATTAATCACCTAGGAAAGTATAAGATTCTTAACTTTGATAATTTTAAAAATCATCTCATCTTGATCACTTCTTTAAAAAACTTCCAATAATGTAAAATAGTACGTTAAGAAAAAACACTCAGTTCTAACAACCAAAGCAAATACTTTGCTACGTATTACGTCAAGGCATGATCCATGAACACATATGCTATAATATCTAACCATGGAATCTCTCTTAAACCCGTATGTGCATATTAATAAGCAAAGGTCTCCAAAGTGAACTATAATGTAGCCAATCTTATATGCTTGACTAATTATATACCTACAAGTATAGCCTACATATCACTACCTCACAAGTAGATAAAGTATGTGGGGCAAAACTTACAAATTCATTTTCATATATCACTTAAATAATTTGGAAGAATTAATGTAGATCTAAGAATTTTTTTTAAACCATAGTCATCATAATTAATTTTTCAAATATCCATCATCATTTAAAAAATATTTAGATTTTAATCCAGTAATCTGAGCACGATATTTTCAAGGATGTGGCCATCATTTAAAATCAACTATGTGGCCATCATTTACCTTGATCGAATTACACAATTTGGAATATACTGATCTATATTTTTAAGGATGTGGCTCCCATTTTTCTTAATCTATCCTATACTAAAAAAAAATCTAATGATGAACGATGGATTGCAATGATTACTTTATGAGCACCACTGAGCTATCCAACTCAGTATTTACTGTAAACGACTATTTTTAAATAGTTATTGAATTCAAGCAATTCTCCACAAAATGAATAATTGGGATTTTTTGTAAGTTTTTCAATCATTTAAATATGTCTATAAATTATAGATTTTTTTTAAAAAAAATTGGAGAAAACATTTAAAGCTACAACATTAAAATCTTAGCAACTTATGCTAATAATTTTTTTCATTTGTTGTGTCCATCATCCTTGGAGCTCTAACACTCCTTTCTTTTTTCTTTCAAGTAAAAGAAAAACACGTTTGTGCTTCGTTATATATTTCATTTAACATAGGATTATTATATACATCTAATTCAAAACTCTTGTTGTAATATTTCTTTTTAGACAAGTTTCATTTCATTGAAAGAATGCTATAGCCCATTTATTTTTTTTCATTTTTGTGAGCATTGTCATTCTTTCAAAGTCTCACATTAATTAGTTTATTATTTTTCCTATCCTTTATTTAGGGAGGCTATAGGTTTGAATTTGAATTCAATCACCGAAGATCGTTGAACCTTTTTTAATATTTTATTATTTTTATTTTCAAATTTTCTATAAAAATTTATCATAAAATTAATATATTTTAGAAATATTAAATTTAGAAAAGAAGAAGCCATACTTGCAACCAATAGAATTTTACACTAACAGAATATTAAGTATTGCATTATTGAGATGTCAAAGATTGATTCTTGTTAATTAGTTTTTCCATCTATAATAGTTATGTATTTATTGAAAAAAATTGATTATAGCTATTAGAAAGTATAGAGGTGCTATGAGAAAAGTTGTAGCCAAACAGCCTAAAAAACCTTTATAAATAGGATAAAATAATTTTTTCAAATGGCTAATGAAATGGCTAAATAATTAGCCACTTCGCAGATTAGGGCGATTAGATCCAATCAGAGGCAATACAAATAATCAAATCTAATGCTAAATAAGTAGATTAATTATACATAGTTCAATCAAGATAGATTTGATCTAGGCCATCTGATCATGTTGGTTGAGATCTCGATCATTCCATTCAACAACCATAAAGTTAGACTTGATCTCATCCTTTGGATTCAAAGAGGATCATTAAGAGATACATGATTCAAGGATAAGATAGAAAGAGTTCTAATAATCTGATAGGTTAAGATAAGCTTCAACCATCAGATTTAGGAATAAATGATATGAAATCAACAAAATTAGTAATCACTAAGAGATCTAAGAGATTAAATAGATGATGCGATGGACGATCATCATTGTTTAATAAAGTGGAGGTGGGGTCCATCATGCGATCGTTAAAAATGTACGATCAGTTAGTGCTAAATGCTCATAGTTTTTGATGTAGATGAGCATAATAGATTTGGCCCCACATTATAGGGATGGAAAAAAATTTGGACTTTGTGAGCACTTACATGAGACAAACATTCATACCTAATTGGGGTTAGCTCCCCCTTATGCACATAAAAATTCATCACCAAGGCTTACTCATAACATACAGGTCTATATGGGTCTGACCCAACCCATACGCATACTTGGTTCGAGTGCTACCTAGCTTTTACCAATGCCTTACCCCATATGGTTTAGGAAATCACAATTAGCTATAATGGTCCAGTCTTAATTTTGTTTCAATTGTTTTCTAACCCAAGCCTTGCAAGTGCCTACTCGAGCTAGCCTAACCCATGATCTTTACACTATTGCACAAGCAAGTATGTGATAATTTGTTTTGTAATTTAAATTATAAAAAATTTAACATAATTAAATTTTTTCAATTAATAATAGTTTAGCAAGCAAAATAACATGGAATTTGATAAAGGTATTATTTAACCAAGAAAAGTGTTATAAGATTGAAAAAAAAATTCCATTCATTTTTTAAATCAAGGAAATGACTTAAAAATTTGATATATGAATATGATTTAAAATTGAAACAAAATAAGAGTGTATTAAAATAAATAAACTAACATTCTATAATAAAAATATTTTGAAATTCGATGCACATGTCTTCATTCTTTATGACTTATTAAATAATCCAAGATACTTTGAAGATATGTATTTTACACTAGACAAACCCATTAAAATAAAATACTAAGTATTTAAGACTTGTCTCATCAAATATAAAGGTGACCTAAATGCTTCCTCTAGTAAGTCTTCACTTTTTTGTGATAATTATATTCTTTATTTGAATATCGGGACTGCCACTCACTTGAAGTTAGTAAGTAGGAAAATGCACACTTAAAAAACTTTATAAGGTGTATTAAAACAAAAACAATTTAACAACATGGATACAAAGAAGAAACATAGAATTGAATTAAATAAAAAATAGTTAAAATATTTTAATTTATGCTTTGAATGTTGTAATATTTAATATAATTGTAATTTAGAAATTATTTTTAAAATTTCCCATAAGTTAGTGGTATCATACACAGACACATCTTTTGTTTAAGAAATTACAATAAATATTGTGACATATTATTAGGAGTTGCTTAAAAAGTTTTCTTATGAATAAATTGAAAGAAGTTTTATTTTATTTACTAACAGTATTAACGGACTAGCTAGTTTTGGAAAGGCTATATCTACGAATGAACATGTAGAAAAGATCGTTAGAATTTTTCCAAAAGAGTATGAAACTTCAGGATTGCTACAAACATTTCTACTATAATATTGGATGACTTTATAGGTGAGTTCATAACTAATGAACTAGAGCTAGAGAGGAGAAAAGAATAAAAAGGCTTGATTTATTAAAAACTAATTATAAAGAAAAAGTAAATAATAACACTAAAGGGATAGGAAGATACCTCAAAAGAAGAGACAATAGATGAAGATAACATAGCTCTAATTTTTGAATATTTATCTAAACGTTTATGTGTTTAAAGGGATATACAAAACAATGGTCCAAAAAGAGAGAGAAGAAAAGAGGAGATCCTTTGCCATAAGTGTGACAAACTAGAACATATCAAACCAACATGTCCTGTGGTGTAAGATGGAATTGAAAAAGAGAAAAATGTAATGACAAAGGGCAAGAACTAGAAGAAGAAAGCTTTGAATAAATCATAAAATGACTTAGAAGTGACTAACCAGTGAAGAGAAAGAGATATAATGAAGGGCTATTTTGGATGATGCCACAAGAGGATGAATAAGAAAAGGGAGCATCATTAAGTGAAGTAAAGGTAAATAACCATGATGAAGGATTACCTTAACAATTAATTTATGTGTGTAACAATATTAATGTTTATATAAGGAAAAGAAGAAACTAAAAGAAAAAGATAGTGAATATTTAAGACTTTGTGAACATATTAGTGATTGGGCTAACAGATAGTTAATGAACATGTAAAAGATTAATGATTGATTAGTAATAAAAATTAAGGATAGGCATCAATAGTTATAGAATGATTGATGTCAAATCCTTGAAATATACTTGTTCATTATTAAATAGAAAAATTAATATTTGAACTATTTTTGTTCCTAATGGTAGAACCTTTCAGGTTCATTGGGATAATGGAAATCTCAATATTTTATAGGGTTACATTAAAAATTTTACATGTAATTACTGACTATACAACACATGTAGGTATTATTAAAGCTCATATTTAATTTACATTTCCTCTCTTGTCTTGGTAGTTAGTGGAAATTTTAGTTCATCCTCTAAAAAATATGCTTGACCTAAAAATGTTTGGATTCATAAGCCTAATAACTAATTTATGATTACAGGATGGTTTTCTTTTGAAGGACAAGTAAGACAAGTGATTCTTGCATAGTTGATGTTTGAGACACATGACTAGAAATATAAATTTATTCACCCAACAAGAAGCCTACGTTAAAGGAAATGTAGTACATATTGACAACATAAAGAAACACAACAAATGACTAAGTGCTAGTGGAAATTCAACATTTTTTATTGCTAAAGTTTGTTAGTTTAAAGTGTAAAGTATAATTTTAGTAATATAAGTCAACTATGTGACAGTAATTTTATTATTTAATTTGATTTTGTTACATGTAAAATTATTAAATATGAAGATATGCGTAGTTATTACAACCAAAAGAAAAAACACTTATTTACATGATTTGAATAAAGTAAATAGTTCCCAAATAAAATGATCTTGTCATATGTTAGTGACTTTAACTTATTTTTAAGAAGACTTTGTCATATAAGCAAACACACCTCTAGAAAAATGATTGAATATTACTTCGTAAGAGGTCTAACTAAATTTTCTTTTGTAGACAATTATTTATGCTCATTGAATTTATTGAAATAATTTTTTTGGATTTGTTGTAATATATGACTACTCTACACATACATAATTTTCTTGACAAAGAGGAGTAAATCTTGTAGAAAATTCAATATTTTGAAAACTAAAATTAAAATGAACTCAGTTACAATTTAGTTACCATTAAAAGTGAGCAATTTATTAAATATTTTAATAGTAATAGAGTTTCACAAACATTTTTTAAGAACTTTGGTAGAGTAGGATCCCTTCCATCTTGAAGTAGATGTGAATAATTTGATCCAATTCTACATAAATATTGTATTACTATTGTTGAGAATTGATTAAAAGAAGCATGATTGTCTAACAATCAATGTAAACCTTTCTAGAACCATTTGCCCTTTCATTTTCTTATTTGTGTAACTAAAGGCTCAATGAATAAAAGTTCTTTTAGGAATCATTAATTGATGTAATAAATGAATTCATTTATTACTTCCCACCTAAGATTGGAGGGACTCTTGTATCCGTCAAGTGTAGTTATTGCATTAAAATATACAGTTTCTTTCCATGGAGCTTTCATTTCCTGTATATTTTGAGTCGCCCTGTACTAATGTGTTCTTAATTTACCCGTAGAGTTTAGCTTTCACATAGCTGTAATATTCACCATCTTGTTTCCAAAGATTATCAATGAGCAAGTGAATTAACTACTCATCCTCATTTAAGGTTTCACAATGGATGCTTTACATTCATAATACTAAAACCTCATTGCATTTATTCCCAATGGAGTACTCATCCAATCTCTTAGATAGATTAAGTAATTAGCTATTGTTAGCGATAGGTTTCGTGAGAGTAATCAGAATTATTTTTTTTAGATGAAGAATAAACGACCTTAAATTGCTCTTATTTGTTGCACCTCTCATACTACAACCTAGGATGTCATCCAATAAAAGTCTTTTGTTATGAAATTTGAGAAAATCAATCACTTCTACAAATCCTACTCAAACTATGATGCCTCTTTAGCCATTTCGAAAATTTCTCTTTGAGTGCCTATTCAAAACTAGGTTGAAATCTTCTTCTTCAGATTACATTGGACTAGAATTTGTAGATCATTTAAGCTAGTCATTACTAAAATCTTAAAATGGTTGTGCATCATTTTGTTGGAAACCTTTATCATAAGACACTAAGTAAATCAAAAACTAAATATAGTTATTTATCCTATCTTTGTGTTTTCCTTAAAAGAAATCTAATTATTATAAATATGGTTCAAAATTTCTTGTCGTTTCATGTCAATTCATTTGCAAACTTGGTTTTCTCTAAGCATGTGTTAGTTCTACTAGTAACTATATCAACTAAACCATTTGTGACTTTTTATACTCCTTTCTTGTTGTGGAACAATTTGGTAGTGCCTCAATAGTTTCTCATAAATAATGGCTTTGTTAGATTACACTCATTCACTTTTTTACATGGTTATTTTAGCTTGTATATTTGGTGACATTTTATTTTTTTTACATTGAAGCGAGGTGTGACCTTGGCCATAGAAGTTGATTTATTAATTAAGTTTTCATATTGAATTCATTGACATAATTTATTTGAGTTTCAAAATTTTTTTGTTATCTAGATTCAACTAAGTAATTCCTTCACTAGATCCACATTAGACACATATCTTATTTATGCTTAATGTAGACAGGTTTATAGTAAATATAGTCACTTGTATAGAAAGTTTTACTTCCAAACAACATTTACATGAAACTCATAATGCCACTTAAAATATTGTTTTCTTAAAGTCACTGATGTTCCATGCTTGGTGAAATCAACATCTCAAATAATCTATCAAATATAATTAGTACATGTTAGTTATCCTAAAATGATACCTTTTAGTCACTAAAATTTTTATTTTCTTAAATACCACTAGCATTATTTCCATATTTTGAAATATGTGTGACAATTCCCTTATTAATTGAAGCTTGAATAGTCTTTCAATTTTTTTAAGTTCTTCTTCTTTGAAAATAATTTTGGTTGACCATTGAAGGTTCTCTTTGTTTGATTCAAACTAGTGAAAGGCCACCTTCCTAATAAACAACCTCAACAAATGAATGTTGAGGGAGCTAAGATCCTCTAAACTTACAACAAAGACTTACTGGCCAGTTCACTTTGCATAACTAAAATATGGTTGTGTAGGAACTTAGCTCAAGGTGTCCCAATGACTCCACTCTAGCTAGCAATTAAGATTATTCATCAATACTATCATTGCCTGTCCATCAAGTCGATTAACTATTTAATTTTTGGTTTTTCACTATTGTTGCTCATGTATTCAAAAGAATCATAAACAAAAATTATTTTGGATATGCAATATTAAATAGTTATTCCTTAGCATTGAAATAATTGTGTGCATCATAATTTAACATAAGTTTCCACTATGAAATTGACAACAATCAAGCCTTCTTGCATGATAACTTGCCATGAGTAGATACATTAATTCTTACATGTTTTGAATTCCATGACTAATCTATGTACAACTATTGGTTGAGATTTAAAAATTTAAGAATGGGTTAAATACATGTGAATAAGATTATTAGCAATTGAAAAACAATACACAAGATATATATTTATGGATTTAGAATCCTAGTTCATCTACATTCCTTATTCAACTTATTTTCATTCACATAGGATTCATCCTTATCAATTTGGTGAGGCCTAGTTCCTTGTGAATAAAAATTAATTAAACAATCGAGTTATATTCGCAAATAATTATCCTTATTGATCTTAAAATCTTATAGAATTATGCTGAGTTTAAATATTTATTATTGGATGTTAGAAGTTGGCCACCTGATGAATTCTTGAAGCTAATCATTATGAATATAATTTTACTAAATTTTATAACATCTAACTGATAGTGGTGAATAAATATTCATATATTACTTAAATGTATAATAGATTTTACAATTATCCTATAATGTCAAGGACCATTATGAGATAATATTATCTACAAAGAACAGATCCCATACCATATAGTTTAAGATGCTAATCTTTTTGAGAAATAGGGCATGTCATATAGAAACAAACAAAGTAAATTTTAATCTTCGTAGAAGGTTATAATGTTTGGAGACCTGCATGATTTCCTATGTTTTGTATTTAGGAATCCAAAAAAATCTTTGTATTCGTTAAAGGTAGTAATTTGTCGTGTGTGCGAACTATTTTCAGTTCACATCAAAAACAATGTCACCTATGAAGTCAAGCATATTTACATGCAATTGAACAAATGGTTTTTCTCAAAGAGAACTATAGTAAAATTTGACTTAGTCTATAGAAATAATTTGATATTACCTTTAATGATACCAACATAATACATACAAATTTTTCCTTGATTATAAGGCATTTTCATGCATAAAATTTATAAGTTTCAAGGTTAATAAGACTTTGTAAGAATGGATGCATTTCCATAGATGACCTATAAATTAAAACTATTTTTTATCAAATAAATTAATTAAAAAAGTCAAATAATAGAAATTTTCTTATTCTTGAAATGAAATTTTTTTTTGAGCAACCTATTTTCTAATAACAAATAGTTGAAAATTGAATCATGTTCTAACGAAACATTGTCATAGAAATTCTTTTTACATGTAATTCACTAGTAATAGAAATCTTAAAATAATTATCAAGTCTTAACATTTCATATTTTCTTAAGTTAATCATATATCGTTTCAAGATCAGTAATGTTTTTCTTATGCAATGTACAATATTTCTTTGAAAAAAATACCTCCTCTTTTTTTTTAAAAAAATTTGCCATGCAATTTATCAATGGAGGAACGTGATTCATTATAAAATAAAATATTTAAACTAACTTCATCACATGAAGAACATTTACCTGATAATGAGCTATTATGTAAGTAAGCTCCAAATTATTTTTTGGGCTCCTCTTCTTTTTCCTCTTTTCTTCTTCTTCCTTTTCTTTTTATTACCTTTTGCTTCTTTTCCATATTACTACTTAACACAACATGGTCTCAAAGAAAGTGTTTTCCATTAATGTTTTAGTACACATTTCTTTTGATACAGCACAAAATAAATATTATACCTTTTGAATACTGTTATGTACTTATGTTCATAATAAAAATTCATAATAATGTTGTTAATTGTTCAAATAATTTTGTAAACTTTAAATCAACTCTTTGGACAAAATTGTTGGAAAGGATTTTGCCAAAAGCAAAATTGTTGACTCATAAACATTGGTGGGTACTTAAGTATGCTCCCAAATGGAATTTTGCAAATTCAACAAAAAAAATAATGTAATTTTCTTATAGAATATCTGCTCTATGACGTTAATCTTTACCATCTACTTTCGTACAACTTATTCACTATTCAATGTAGGAGGAGAATTGGAATTAATCAATTTTTTTGTAATAAAAAATCTTGATTGATCTTTATTTTTAGCAGTTTGGTTCTTAAAAACAAAATATGAAGAAAATTATGATAAAGTAAATCACATAAAAGTTTTAAGATATTCAACCATTAGAACATATTGAACATCCACCCCGTAGAATTCTATAACGTGGACTATATAATCACTCCTTCACTTAACATGAATGGCACGAGAAGGCTTGAGATCGACATTCTTTTATCAAAAAAATCTATTTCCAATCCTCTAATAGAAAGAATACAAGTTTTTACCTTGATAACACACCTTACTCCAAGCCTTGGAGTAAATACTTCCAATTATGCTAACAAAGGGCCTTACTTTTTAGTTAAATATTTTGGCACCATAGCACCTCAATGTAAGGTTGCTAGTCATCTTCTCATTTGAAAGTTTTTAGTTAAGATCTTTCCATACTCACAAATAAAGCCAAGGGTTTTTTAAGAATGTAGTCACAACAAAATTGAGAAAACATTTACCCTAATTTAATTGCATAGATATGTAATAAAAATCACTAATAAATTGAGAATAGAAGTTACAAGAGAAAATCATGAGATTTTTATGATTTTAAAGGTATGAAAGTGCTATGTTATGGAAATAGAGCAATGCACTCCAACATAATCAAAAAATGATAATTCAATTAAAGTCCCATGAAAGACCACCCATTACATGAATTGATCCTAGATGATTGAACACTTTTGAAATTAATCATACTTTTCTTAACCACAGTGTGGGAGAAAAATGAGGCCTATTTATAAGAATTTTAGTACTCATAATTGATCCAAATGGTTGTATGACAATTAAGTAAAACTTCCTTTTTCCCACACAATACATAAAAATCTTCATAGATTCCCTATTCTAAACATATTCTTTACACAACATAAGAATACCTTACATCTCTAAGACTTATTGCACATGAATTACACTATAGAAGCTACATTTAGAAGAATATTTAAAACTCCAATTCCACTCATTGACAAGAAAATACGTCACATATCTCCTATGCATGTTGGCATAGTGCATTGCATTGCTAAGTAATACTACTCACGAGCACAATCCTTTCCTACATGAATGACTCTACCCACATATTATATGCAAGTATTCAGGGCCATGTAAGTTTATGTTTGATAATAAGTATTGTGTGTCTTACCAGTCATGCATATTTCATAACATTATCATAACAAATGTTATCATTAAACTTTATCTTTTTTATAAATGTAAATAATCATTTTAAGTAATGTTAGTCAATTCAAGCAACAGTCAAAATCAACTAGATGATACTTAATGTGTGATATATTCATACTATAATGTATTAATGTTTTTTGAACTCTACTACACAAGTGATGCACAAGTCAAGTCAAGTGAGGCTATGATAAATATGGTATGATCTTAACATGAATCTTTTATATATCATAATTATCTTAATTCTTCAAATGGATTAATTGTTTTCTAAATAACTTAACAACTAATATGATGAATAATAATGATATAATTAATAAGTTCCGTATGAAATCAATGAATAATGATATTTAGCAATATTATTTTTTAATTTAGGGATGCCATAAAAAACTTTTAGTCTTGATACATACATTTAACCATAATTTTTATCTTATTTTCACGCACAAAAGATTCTTATGAATTATATTGAAGTACATTTTGCAAGTGCTTAGTTTTTATAAGATATTGATTATTACAATCTCTACTTTGGACCCACCAATACACCACATGGGATTCTTTGATACCATCTTTTTGGTTTAAGGCAATTATGATACTTTTTGTAAGGTTTAGAATTAAACTCACTAGGAGCCAATAACAAAACCCAAGATGGGGGTGAATTTTTAATTATTAGAATTTTGAAATACTTTGGTAAAGTACAGTATTGGATCACCAAACATTACATTAAAATAATTGAAGGATCAAGAAATAAGAAAGATAAATATGTACTAAGGAGAAGTGTTAGCCAATTATGACTTGGTTTACCCAACAATACGATGGACTTTATTGACACTTAAATTCCCAAGATTAAGCCTATCAGTACATACTTCCTCCTTCATAAGTAGAGAAATTTTTGCTATTGCTATTTAAATAAGTTAAAGCATAAACCCCTCTCTACATTCTCATGAACCCAAATATTACCCTAAAAAAAAACCCAAAAAAATCTTAATACTAAGCCCTAAGAGTGTTCTTCCTTTCCAAAAACAAATCACTAGAGTAGGACTTCCTTTTTCTTAATCTATGTTAGAAGGAAATGAAGACTACAAGAATTATAATTCTAAAAAAAGGAAAAATAATAAAATTCAATGTGCCCTTTTTCAGATATAAAATAATGAGTCATTACATAATGGTTGAATCACTATTACAAAGAATATTTTTGAAATTATTTTAAGAATAATGTTGTGTTATAGCCCTTCTAAGATCTTCAAAAATGCACATCTAATCTCTTGCAAGAAAAAGGATTAAGAAAGTGAAGTATTATTGAAGTCTAGAAAAAGAATGTAGTAGGATATGAAAAGCACTTTATACTTTTTCAAACATAACAATTGAAACAAAAATTTCATGTTTAGCATTAAAATATATGTTTTTCTTTTACAAATAAGTAGCACTTATTATTGTAGTAAGTATATCAGTTTAACCCTAGAATCAAATTTTTATCCTCATGTTTCCTTATTGTTTCAATGCTTGAGCACAATGTCATTACGTCTAAACTAATGGCTAAGCTAAACATTATACCTCTTTGTAAGTTCATTAACCTTATCAAATAACTCACTCCCTTCAACTTTTATTTTCTAAGTTCAACAAGCTATACATTTTACATTCCAATTAGCTTTTGATAGAAACCTTATTTTGGCTCAAGTTTTATTTTTTATTCATTAAATTCTTTGACCCACATTAAAAAATACCATCATATTGATCATGAAATTCCTAGAAAATTGTTTGATGGTCATCATATAAAAAATCAAGTTGATGATAGACTTTTTCCTTTCTATTATATATAAACATTGAATGATCTATAGTGCATTAGATGGAACATCACATGATTAATCAAGTTGCTTGATTGACCATCAACAAATTTACATATTAGAATTTGATTATTGCTATTGATTCTAATCTAACTAACTGGTGCATTGCACATAAAACCAAGTTTAGGAGCTAATTAGATTATAAAATAGACAATCCAATTGATATTTTTTAGTAATTTTTATTTATGAAAATTCATTTTATACTAATTCCATTTCATAGAAAGTTTTTCAACAAAATCATAAATTTTTGAGGATGAAATGTATCTACAAATATTAATATTATTTTTTCTTTTCAAGGTTCATATTTGTATGTACCAAAATTCAAATTGACCTTAAGATTTTTAGCCTAAGGCTTTTCATTATTCCCAAAATTTAAAGCTTTCACATCAAGAAAGGTAATAGGTTTATATTCAATTCTATTAATGCTTAAAATGAATTGTAAAAGCATGCTTGAAATAAGGTGCAACTATATTTCATGATTATTCTTTAATAAAAAATAATTTATCTAGTGCATTTTTACTCACTAGCACAAATAATTCCTTGAAGAAAAACTCATCTTATGTTTTGGGATCTTAAAAATCTTCCACATCCTCAAGCTTATTTTATATCATTCATATCACTTTTGTAAGTTGTACTCTAGTATCAATTGACACCATCGGATAAGAATCATCACTTATAACTTTCTAGATGGCTAAATAAAAAATAATGTGCTAAGTATACAATAAAATTAAAAAACTAAGCAATTTAAATAGTATCATGTAGTCAAATTTATATTTAGCCTTTGGAGCACATGGTGCGAACAATAAAGAAATTTTGATGATCCTATATCTAAATGTTATAAAATATTACAAAATAAAATTGTCCATAATAGCATAAGGCTTCCTTGATATATACAAGTAAGACTTACTGATACATATAACACTTAATAGGGGGCACATAAAATGAGTTTGTGAAACTTTTTCAACAAAATCAATTGGGCTTTGCTGACCAAAACCATTCACTTCTTGTGACAATTAGTAAAGAAGCCATCACAACATCTACCATATCTTTGGAATTTGGACACAATGCCCTTCCTTGAGATCTATTTGGGCTTGGACAATATTATTTCATTGATATATATGTATGGCCCAAACTAAAACCAAATGTGGGATGATATGCTAAACTTATTTTTAGCTTATAAACAATTGAGAAGTGATAAGGGTCAAGCAATATATTCAAACAAAGGCTACAAAAGGATATTATAGGTTTAGAAATTTAAATCTTAGTAACATTGGGCAAGTAAAATCTTTTGTATAGGACAAAGACTTGCACTGATCTTTAACATTAAGGATCACAACATAGAAAAAAAATGGTTCAAGAATCCATGCCATGAATTCTCACATTAGTGGTGAAATAGCAAGATAAACTCATATGTGAAGTTCTTAGAAAGCCAAACAAAAAAAATCAATCATTCCCTTTGATAAACTAAAAATTGGACTTTGTTATTAATTTTCCTAAAATTTTACATAAAGTTGTGAAAAATTTTCTTTGTGATTTCAATCTTTTGTGAATGCTAGATAATGTGTTAGAATATTCTTTTTTGAGCCACATGTTATCCTTCTTAGGGCACCTTTAAAAATACACTATTGGATTGATTGTACGTGGCACTGTTTCATTAATCAAGATTAAAGACAACACTTTGTTACTTTATTCAAATTGCAATACTTAAGACATGGTTGTGATGGCCATGTGGGTTGGCATGAGTATGGCTAATAGTTATAGATGTTGGTGATAACGGTCATGGACTACAATAGATGGTAATGAAAAATAATCCAAAACTTAATTTTAAGCATTTTAAGGACATTTTCAAACAAAATTTGCATTGTTAGAATTATAAGACATCTACAAGGATGTCTTATGCTACATTTAAAGCTAAAAATATCATAAAAGTTATAAATGTATAATCAAATTACTTAAACTAATGTATAGATATAAATGACTTTACAAACAAAGGAAAAGAAAACAAAAATGTTCAACAAATAACAGTTAGCTATAATTGACACCATTAATGACAACAATAATATAGATTAATAAGAAGTAAAGAGGCAAATATTGGCACTATTTTAAGCCTAAATAAGAGTACTACACCTCCAAGTTGAGTCTTTATGTGAAGTATGGGATACTACTACATCACTCTCCCTAGGTTGGAAAGAGCTTAGCTCTGTAGAGCTATGATGAAATCTATGATACTTCTTTAGCATCTCTATGTTTAAGTAATGAAGCTTCTACAAAATAATCCAAGTGCCATTAAATGTGGGATGGCCTCCCCAATATACCAAAACTCTTTATTGTACCTAATTTTATGTTAAAATTATTTAATTATCTATGATTTGCTCAATTTAACAATCAGGACGCTTGATGGGACTAAATGTATTCGATGGGATAGGTTTACTTGGCTATAACACTAAAGGCTCAAAAGACTAAGTATTAGGTATGGTTCTCTACAAGAAACAATATCTTGAATATCAAAGATTGTGTTAGTTTCATAATCATCAGTTAAATCTAAAACATACATGTTAATGCTTAATCTTTTTTGTAATTCCAAGTGGTTGAACATTATAAGCACTTAATTTTATAAGAGTTTGTTGTGGGAATCTTTTAGAATTCACATAGATCTTTGCATAATCATCCTCAATAAATTGTCTATGTTTCCATCAACATCTACTAGCCATGTATATAATTCATTAATTTAATTGATTTGTTCAGTAATATGTCGATGTGATGATAATATATGATGAGTAAAAGATGCAAGACCAATGTTTTTTATGCAAGTTTAATGGATAACAACAAAAGATCCTATGTTAAGACATGTGTCATTATTAGGCTATGAAGAAGATTAATGAACTTTAGATTACTGCTATTTCCTTAAAATGTTAAGTTAATAAAAACTTAAGTTTCATTCCCATTAGGAGACAATGTGATTTCTAGAAATAGGTAATAACTCTAATATCATAATCTAAATAATTATTTTTGGTATGCCATGTTGTTTCAACACTTAAGCAAGAAATATCTTTACAATATGAGAAATAACAAAGGAATTATGGAAGTGCCTGAAATGAGCCATTTTAAAAAATATATCATTAACTACAAATATATTCTTTCTGATAGTTTATGATGATCCTAATACAAAGCCCATAATTATTTATTGCCATGTTAATGATGGAATAGGTAATGATGTATATGCATTTTGGTCAAAATTACCAAATTTAGCTACAATAAAAGTTGTAGATTAGAAATAATCAGCATATCTTATTTGAGTAATCTTGGATAATACAATGGATTAGCCACACCTCTAATTGTTTTTCCTTGGCCAAAATGTCCAGTTAGAACTCCAGTATGTATTTGCTAAATAGGGAAATCCTTAAGAGATGTGTGGGGAATGCAAAGTTATGATCCACAAAAAACCATTTTTGAAATAATAATCACTAGAAACTTATTATGAAACGCATTGTTGAAAGTAAACAAACATCATGACTTAATCAATTTGGTACTTTATTCTCCACTCTCTCCATATGTTTTAAACAAAAAATTAATTTCCTTTAAATATTCAAACCATTTTCCATGCTAATGGCTTAAATTGATTTGACAAAGGTAAAGAATATGATAGATTGAATATATCTTAAGTTAAAGTGCTTCATAACTAAAATAAGGAACAAATTCTTAAGATAATAGATAGTGTCTCCAATATCTTAGTGATAAAACTATCCCATAATTTTTTTAATAGGAGTATTTCTTCCTTTTGCATTCACATTTTCAATGACAAAAATGATAAAATGACAATGTTTACTCGAGACTCAACTAATGCCAATTCCTTAAGCACAAACATCTTCAAAGGTGTTGACAAGTCTAGTAATTTAAGGACTGGAGCTTCAGTCATAGCTTCTTCTAGTTTAGCAAAGGTACTTTTACAACTTTTCCTAAGTAAACACACAATTTTTAACATGATCTATAAATGAGGCTACAATTAATGAAAATTTTTTGGAATTGGAGTTTCAAAAATGGATTTTATCTTTTTAAGATTAGTAAATAATTCTTCTATCTGAACTATAGGGCCTTTGATTGACATTCTTGCCATAAATATTAACAATTCTTATGACTAACAAATAAATGTTATTCATGTAGTGTAGTACATAACTATCTAAGATGTCCTAACTGCTCAAATGTGTTATGGATGTAAAATAACATATAATCAAAATAGACAAATACAAAATGGCCTAGATAAGAGAACAAAATCTAAGTGATAAGTTTCATAAATGTACTTGGTGCATTCAACAATATGAATGACACAATTAACCATCCATATAGTCCATCTTTTCTTTCAAAAGAAGTCTTACATTTATCAATAAGTAGACTCAAACATAATAGTATCCACCATTGAGATCTATTTTAGAAAATATGGTGGCTCCAACTATTTGATCTAACAAATCATCGAGTGTTGGAAATGGAAACCTATAGTTAATCATTATTTTGTTAATCGCATGATTATATATGCACATGGACCAAGTTTCATCACTTTTTAGAGCAAACAAAGTGAGGAAATCTTATGCTCTAACACTTTAAGTAATAAATTCTTTTTGAATGAGATCATTTACTTATCATAGTTTATATGAGCAAATAAATTTAATCAATAATTTAGTAAATGTTGTAGTGAAGTGTCCAAAACTATATCAATAATATGCTAAAGACTTCTTAATAATTGGAGTGCTTAGCAAGTCATTAAGAAATCCTTCACAAATTCTTTTACAAGGGTTTGATTATGGGTGGTGAGGTTACTAATAAGGATTTTCTTAATTATCAAAAGCTAGAGTTCACTATTGGTTATATCCCTCCCAATCTAAACTAGTGAAATGACAAATTAGTTCTTCTTTTCTTTTATGTTTTTTAGAGTATTTAAGCTAGAAATTCTATTTGAGGGAAGCCAAGGATAAAGCATGATTTTTTCTCCTTATAAAAAATTATAGTATTAGCTCTTCTGTTTAAAGTAGTATACAAATTGATAACCAAGTTCTTTCTAAAATAAGGCCACCTATGTAGATTGAGATAACATTACACCATACTTTTTCAAACTATTTACTAGAATTTTAAGAAATACAACACCTTTGTGTTTGTGAAAATTGATGCTTTGTTGATCCATGATATTGTCTATGGGTGGAGATGGTCTACGTATGTTAAGTCTATCTTTTTGGGAGTATTCTATGATATGACAATGACACAACTATCATTATCTAATACATTTGAAACTTTATTCTCCTCTCCTATCTATTGTTTTAAAGGCAAAGTGAAATCTTGCAAATATTAAAACCATTTACCATGTCAATGAATTGAATTCATTTGACCAAAATAAAGAATTCAAAAGGTTGAATATTCTTCAATAAAAGTTCTTCATGAGTAAAATGAAAAAAAATTCTTGGGATAATAGATATTGTCTTTAATATCTTAGTGATTGAACTATCACATAATGTTCTTTTTCATTGGAGTATTTCTTTCTTTTTCATTTAACTTTTCACTAATGAATGTGATAGGAGGACAATTTTTACTTAGAACTCTACCAATGCTTACTCCTCAAGGGTATAGGACTTCAAAGGTGGTTGAAAGGTCTAGTAATCTAAGTATTGGTGCTTGAGTCAAAACTTTTTTTAATTTAGTAAGACTAGTTCTAGCAATTTTCATAAGTTAAGCTAAACCTTTTCAAAATAATCTAGAATTGAGGCTACAATCATGTTAAGTTCTTGAATGTACCAAAGATAAAAGGTAGGAAGGCTATGAAAACTATGAACTTAATGTATATTAGTTTTAGTTGGCCATTCAAAAATGGATTTTATCTTTTTAAGATTAGTAATTAATCATTCTTTTGGAGATATAAAACCTTTGAATGGCATTCTTTGAATAAAAATTAACACTCCTAATGGATACAACATAAATATTGTAGATGTAATGTAGTGCATACTTATTTAAGATGTCCAAATTCAAATATGCTATGGCTATGAAATAATATATAATAATCAAAATTGATAACTAAAAAATGACCTAGATAAAGACAAAACCCTAAGTCATAAGTCACACAAATGTACTTGGTGCATTCGATAATGTTAATGGAATCATAACTATTCATGTAGTCCATCTTTTGTTTTAAAAATAGTCTTACATTCATCACAAGGTAGATTCAAACAAAATAGTATCCACTTTCAATATTTATTTTAGAAAATATGGTAGCTACAACAATTTTAACTAACAAATCGTCATGCATGAGAATTGAAAACCTATACTTTATCATTATTTTTTTTGTGACATGACTATCTCTCTACATGCACTAAGTTTCATCATTTTTTGTAGCAAATAAAGTGGGGAAAGCAAATGCTCTATTACTTTTCTTAATAAATCCCTTTCGAGTAAGCTTTTTTACTTATCAAGTAAGTTCTACGTGAGTCAATAAATTTAAACAATAATTTAGTAAAGGAATGAAGCACTTTTGTGTTTATGAAAGTTGGTATTTTATTGATCAATGATATTATGTATGGGTGGAGATGGTTTGCAAATGTTAAAACTATTTTTTTGATAGCATTCTCTGATACGATAATGATACAACTATTGCTGTCTATAACAATCTTACAAGTTGGTCTTTTATTTAAATGAAGGTACGAAAGATTTTAGTTCATCACCAATCTTCTATTATTCCTAATGTAATCTAAATACATCTCATAATGGTTAAGGTGGTATAATATATTAAAATTTTTAATCTAGTGCTTGTAATTCTACTTCAACATTCATCTAACCATATAACCTCCTCTTTCTTAAGTATATTGCTTCTCTCTTTTCTTTTGTTATATTTATATGTAAGACTCTTTTAAGACACTAGGTTGTACATGCTTTTTCTTGTGACAATGATAACTTTATACTCTAGAAGTAGTACATGGTTTGTCCAATGGTTGGATTCAATGAGCTTGTAGTATTAGTGATGGTACATAGTTTGCTTACAGAGTAGAAGTAATAGAATTAGTGGAAGTTGTGGTATGAATTTTAGGGTACAAAGTGGTCAAAAGAATCTAACTCTTATAGGTAATTGATATTTTAAATTTAGGGCACCTTATATCTTTTTAAACTAATAATATTTCTCAAGTATAAGTCAATTGAATAGTCTCTCTAAGCCTTACTCAAAATTAAAATAATGCTACCTAATATAGCTCTTAAGAACCATATCAGGGCTTATAATCCTCAAATTTAGTAATATATTTGTTAGAAGTCTTTGAATGTTGGGATAAATGTTACCATTTATCCAAACATTGACCTAAATAAGAAGTGAGTACATATTTATCTTATAAGAAAAACTTGAGTTCTTCTCAGGAACTTGGTATTGCTCTCTTTTCATCTGAATATTATTTTTTTAATGTGCAAACAAATAATTTATCATGTGATCATTATACAATTAAAAAATTCTCCATTCTTATTTCCAAAATTTGATATACTCTAGAGTCCAAACTATGATCAAATGTTAAAACTCTTATTTTAATCTTATTTGCCTCGTGATCATTATAAGTATCACGTCTACTGTCTTGGGTATGTGGGGTTGTTTGCAACCCTGATGGATATTCAATTTGGTTAGGCTCATTTTTAGAAGATATTTTCTCCATCAAAGTCACTTGTCAAAGAACAACTTAATCTATGGGTTTTCCCATATTTATTTTCGTTACATTGTTTTAATCAATCTATCGATGTTACTAAGGTTGCTCTTAGCACTTGCACTGAATGAATTAGTTCTATAATTACATATTACGATATTAGGTTCATAGATGACTATAGTGGTTGAGAATCAAACATTCTATATTATTTTATAGACATAGTAGTCATAAACAATTGGTATTTAAAGAAGTATATAAATTTGGAAGATAAAGATAAAGAGAAACCAACAAATCCTTATATGTAATAATAGAAGAACACACAAGTAAATAAATGTTGTAGCCTTAAACTAAAAAAATAAGCTTTTATTTAATTATTTTGTAATATTTTTTTATATAATTTTAAATAATTTCTAGCTATTAAGAACTAATGCATAAAATTTAAAGATGTTGGTTTAATTATAAGTTAAAAACTAAGCAAAGTTCTTATAGAAAACTATACTTTGACACGAAGTTAATATAGGATGATACACTAAAACATTTTTTTAGGTCCTCGATAAATGAAAAGTTCTTAGATTCATGCATTATATCTTTATAAAGGCTTGCCTAAAGGTCCTATAGGTTTATAATAGAAAATCTTATGCTAGACATGTAAAACTTTTCCTATAGGCTTAGGACATACATTGATCATTTACTTAGAAATTTTAACCTAATGGAAAAGTGGCTTTAACAACAAACATCCAGAACACTCAAGTTAGTGGTGAAGTGTCAAAGTGAACTAGTAGATTTTTTAAAATACTAAATAAGAAAATCACATGTTCATTAAAACGAACTCAAAATTTGGATGAGGTGATTAATTTTTGTAAAATTGAAATTAAGTGATTAAGTGCTTTTTTAGTGGTTTGATGCTCTTGTAATTACTAGATAATATGTTAGGATCCCTATTTTTTAGCCATTAACTCCCCTTCCTAGGTTTGCTCTAGAATCACACCATTATTTTGAATATACACAAAACACTATTATTAAAGTAGCTTAATGGAAGTACTTTGTTAATTTTATTCAAATTATATTACTTACAATATTGGCAACATCACTATTTATAGAGATTTCAAGGCTACAATGATAATTTGTTAGCCTAGGATATGAAAGAAAATTTTTGGAATACTATGGAACATATTTTAGAATTCTAAAGAATATTTTTAAAATTCCAAAAGTCATATTAAATTATAAAAAATATAATTTAAATTAAGCCTAAAATTTTCCATGAAATGAAGCAAAATTAAGTTGGCATAAGAAGCTCCCAAATTAGCTTGTGTATTTTGAGTGTTAGTATAGTGAGTGGCAACGAGGTGGCCTACGTGATAATGCAGTACAGGTAGATAGACATAGTTACATGTCAAGTCTAATTTGTAGGTTAGCATGAGCTAATAGGTCAAGATGTGTTGATTGGTTAGGAAACTTCATAGATTGTAGATGAACACTAGTCAGTGTGTGTTGAGCGGATAAATGAGTCCAAAGAGTTAAGGTGGGTGGAGCAGGCCGAATGGGTCGACAATAGTAGTGGCGAAGGTGAAAGATGATAGTGAGCAGTAGCAAAAAGCAACCAAATTCTTAATTTTAAGGCTTTTTAAAGCTATTTCTAAACAAATTTTTTGCTAATAGAATTACTATACTACTGTAAGGATATCTTGGATAGAATTTAAAACTTGAAGTATTTCAAAAGCTACCAATCGATCTCCAAATGAATTAAAATAAATTATAAATACAAATAACTTAACAAACTAATCAAAAGAAAACTAAAAAGTGTGATATAAAATGGTCAATTATAATTGGCCCCCATCATAGGAATGATATCAAAGATTAACTAAAAGTAGAGATACTAAACTTGGAATCCTTGTGGGATATATGGAATGCTACTATGTCACAACCTTAGTAATTTCTTTTAAATGGTAGAACATAAATACTCAATGATTTTTTTTAAAGGGTGAAGTCCAACCTGTTAGATGGTTTTAAAAAAAATTATATGATACTCTCTTCAAAGCAAAAATAATGTCTATTTTTATTACATATTATATTGAGCATGATATGATTGTAGATTTGAAAGCTTATATAGTTTTGTAAGCTATGTTGATATTATAAATGATCCCCATACCTTCCATAATAATGTTATACATGGCTTTATTGCTGTGGCAAGGAGAAAACGAAGAGTTGAGGTTTTTAAAATTTTGAATAATTAGATAATGATATGTAATTTCACCAGTGGATGATTATATTGATGCTAAGTTATAAAGTTCTATTTATATTTACTACAATTAGTAAACAAATCCTAAAATCATTTAATAAACTTTTTCACCATTACAAGGCTATGTATACCATTTCTCAACATTTTCTTTTATGAAAAAATATTACTAAATGTTGGAGGTTACAATAGTAATAGTTTATTATTTAAAATGAACTATTATTATTATCAAGTCATCTAAAAATTGTGGTTGATATGTGTGCATGATGATGAGCATCCATAAGCTTTTTATGTGTTCATGCACGTAAATGTCATATGCTAACTAGTTACCATTCACTGATTTGTAGTGTCTCGTGTAAGTATTAATATATTACCAATTCATAAAGGCATCCATAATGACCGTGATTGATTCCACATAAGTTATGCATTGAAATTATATAAGCTCACATAAGAGTGTAATAACTAGTTTTGTCTTAAGGAAATGCCATATTGTATGATGAGAATCATATGACAAAACATTTATGAAAAGATTAATGAAGTGCTAAACAGAGATAATTCAAGAACTGAACAATAAAAACTAATACAATGTGCCTAAATGGTTAATTTTGTTCAATGTATTAGGGTATTTTTGTAACTAAAACTTCTAACACAAATCAATGGGATTTCAAAGAAATTCAAATGGTTTGTGCCATGCCACATATTTAGCTGACGATGATCTCGATATGAAGTAAGATATCGCGTGTTATATTGATGGACTTCGTGATTGTACAACATAAGAAAAACAAATTAGAGTAAACATATTTGTCTAATACTTTTTAATGAGTGGTAGTATCAAAATGACCTTGAGAAAAAAAAAGGAAGCACAAAAGATTGATCTGATTGATCAGGATCGAGGAGCGTGCATAGAAGACGATAGTCTAGATGTGAAATGTTATACTAGACTAATTAATGAATTGTATTGAACATGCTAAGAATTTGTTCCTCATTAGAGTAATCCAAATTGAGTATTGAAGTCTTATAAAAAATTTTAGACCATTCTAAAAGATCTATGTTGGGTAGCCTACTTAACTTGCAATTTTATTGCAACAAGGCATCATATAATTCAATATCATGATGAACTTTGTAACCATACATGTTGAAAATCTCAATAATTATCATCATATTTATTTGGTCATTATTGACCACATTAATTTGACTGAAAACCATGATAATGGTGCAAAGAATCTAAATAAATAGAGAGTCTGATGTATTGCCTAATTAAGTACATTATACTTAACTGAGGTCATTGAGCTAGTCTTTTACGTAAGGTTGATTGGAAGGATGTGATGGCCAATGAATGAAGGAGTAGTAGATGATGAGGATGTAGAAACTTGTAAGCAAAATTGATCAATAATTACGTTTGCTATTACATCCAATGACAGAAATTTTTGAGAAAGAGATGGCTTTTTCTCATTCTTTGTGTATCTTATTCCTATAAAGAACAATAAATTTATAAGAAAGCTTCCTAATTCACTAACGTAAACTAATAATATAGAGAAAATTTTTTTATAATAGTAATACAATATGTAATCAATTTACTTTAACAAACTTAGTTTTAGTTGTATGAACCTTTCTTTTGAATTTTTGCTAGAATCATGTGCAAGTTTGATATAATATATTGGAATGGGTTGGATTGGTATTCCTTTTTTTACAAAAAAAGATCATGATCTTAGATATGAGAAGAATATTTATCATTAGTTAAAATTGAGAGACTCTATAGATATTGGTTTCCTTAATATGAAATCTGCCACATCACATAGGTTCATTCCTTTTTCCCAGAATACGATTAAATTAACAAGTGTTATATGAGTTGTTTATAAAAATTTATTTATTAAGCAAAAATAAAAGGTAAATAGTTAAATCTAGTGGTCTTCCAACGTTTAAGTTCACTCTTTTTAGCCATAAATGCTTAGTAATTTCCATATGAGCAAATGCAAGTCAACCTTAATGATTGTGGATGCATTTCATAGATTGGATTATGAAGGAATTAGTTGGATAACTTCCCTTACAATCATTGTATGAATACATAAACATATCTCCTCATCAATATTAATTAAAGCTTTACAAACTTCTAGAATTTTCAATGAATTTAGAACCTCTAAATGAATATAGTTACTAACTATTTAAGACTGGTAGTTTGTTATTAGATTTACTTCCATGAATATGTTTTAGAATTTAACTACTTTGGAATGAAATTGATTCATTCTATTTATTATGATTAATATATAGCAAGGGATTCCAATGCTTTTATGCATCACTATAAATATTAGTTAATTTTTGGTTCTATGATGATGTTTTTGTAACCCCAAATTATCATGTAGGTTTAAAAAAAATAGTATTTCAATGACTTCAACTTATATATTTGTTTAGATACTATGTAAATTGAGAGTGCTTTATTAACTCTAACAAGTTATCTCTAATCACACAAACACAACCTATAGGGCCTTATTTCCTTCTAGTCAATCCATTAGAAATTGACTTGACTAAATCCATTACTAGGGGAATCCATTGAACCTCTTTTTTTGTTTTTCAATTGATCTCAAAAAATCAAGAAAGCAATGCAAATTTAATGATTTGAGGTTCTATTGAACTTTTTTGCATAATTGGGCAGCATTAATTGTTGTGTAAGTTTTATGTTGAACTCTATTAAAGAAATTACAGGGAATATTTGCTCATGGAATTCTTTTGAATTTCTATCTTTTAGATATTACAAGATATGAGAGATGATAGAATACTAAATCCTTCAATTGCTATAGAGTATGTCTAACTACACCTTCACCATAGTAGAAGCATTTCTTGAATGATGATGTTGGTTTATTTTATGCTAAGATTCATTACAAAATCAACTTCATTTGAGAGTCCCTACATGCACAGAAAGGCAATTGTCTATAAATTGAAATTCAACTTCCCAATGTTGTTATAAAAAATTAATTACTTATTTAGGACCCTTCAATTTAGTAGAGTTTTGGAACGTTGAGAATTATTTTATGTTGTTTTTATGACTTATGAATAAGGTAACTAATTACCTCTAAGCTTATCCCATCTTAAATTAATAGTGAATTTTCCATCCTTGGTGTGTCCAATAATTGTTTCAATCATTATCTATTTCATTGAAGTACTATAAAATACAAAATAGTGAGAATGATTTTCTTTACTTGATTCCAAATCATTGAACATGCACAACAACATTTCCTATTTAGGAAATTACATCTCGTGTATCTAGAATAGATAATGTTTGAGGTGTAGACCTTCTAAAAAGGCTTTTTATTATATGCATCCCTAAAATCCTTTAATTTCTTAATGAGTAAACTATACTTTTAATAAAGGAATCTAATCATGTTTAAGCTAGCCAAATGATGCTTACTCACCAAATCACTATCACACTAAATTAAACAAATTATCATACTTTCTACGAAGTTAATAATATTATTAAAAAGATAAGATATCACTAGATTGAAAAGTGCCATTAACTATTAGATATGACTAGCAAGCACTACCTCTCATTGAGTTTAGTTTCTTTTTGTATGCTTTTGATAATCTTGTGTTTGAAGTGGAGCACTTATTTCCTACCCTTCAAACAATGTGCTTTTGAGTTAAGGGATTGCAAGGTAGTATCATTTATGAAGCAGGAGCTCCATGTTGATGTTCTCTTGCAAGTGTTTCATGTTTGTACATCTAATAAAGAAGATCCTTTGCATATTAAACGTCAAACTTGATGTGTAGGAAGATTTGGGAAGAATAACATTATATTTTTGACCGAGTGTTTATCACCTCTTAGGAAGAGTATAAGATAATTTACAAAGCATAAATGGGACATTGGTTGAGAAACACTTCGAGTGGCCTTGTTCTTCACTTTACTTATCATATGTAGATTGTTTAAATCACTTCTTTGTAATTTAGCTACAATATGGAGAAGAAATCGAGACAGAGGGTTGCCATGCTTTAGCCAACAGTGGAGTTAAATGGAACCATTTTGTTTCTCATTAACAATGACTAACAATCAACTTGTATTATACATACTCATGACTAGATTAATAGATTACCTATTGAAGTTAAACTTGTGTAGTACTTGTTTCCCTCATGATATACTATTGAACTAATTCTTAAAGTCTAGCTTGATAATAGAGCTATTAGCTTAGATCTTCTAATTTAAATCATTAAGTTTCTCTTATGAATGTATGATTTCTTATGTAAGTAAAATATTTTTAGTGATTTCCTCTTAGCAAAAGTTGATTGCTCCATTGAGATGATGGAGCGTACGAAACACCATAGCATAACTACCAACAACTTAGTATATTTTTTTAAAATAACTACACATCAAAATTATCATAAGGTATACAAAAGATGTGTTGCAATTAGTGTTTAGAAGGAAACCTAAATTAATACTACCACATTCTTTAGGTGATAGGCCACTGATAAGAAAATCATTAATAGCATCATAAATTTCATCTTGAAATATGGAGCAAACTATGGTTGTAAAATAAAACAATAGACCTATCCAATCCATAAGAACATGAAGAATCCATTTAAAAAATAATTTGTTGTATTTTCTACTCATTAACAAGTTGAATTAGTACCATATTACTTTTTAGTGAGTCTAAGCATTATAAAGCAAAGCACCTCTCCTTTTTTTAGTAGGGAATAGTAAGTTGTCAAGCAATCAAAGACATATTTGGCAATTAAATCATTCTCTAAGACCTAACTCCCACTTGCATCTTTAACTATTTATATATTTCACTTTATTTTCTTCTTATTGAACATTATGTGGAAGACATTTGTGTTTTTATAACCATTTTTTAGCTCTTATACATCTGATGTGATAGAGTCCAATAAATCACATTGAGGTTAAACTTAGAGATGTATTACTTCTATTTGGACTTGGAGCCCTATAATTATTGGCCATTGTACTTCTCATTAGTCTTCATTATCATTCTCAATATAGGGTTCAATTACAATCTTATTTATTATAGATTTCTAGTTATTTTAATTAGATCATCAATTTATTTGCATTTATAGTTTTATTTAAGTTGTTTAAAGAACAATTGAATATGTTTTGAAGATTTTTGCCTTTATATTCAATCTAGGCCTTCACTTCAACCATCTCATAATTTTATTAGAGCAAAATTTTTTTTATAAATATATTTAAAAAGGACTTAAAATTTGGTTTTGGGCTTTTTTGCTAGTATCCACCTCTGACAGCCATCATTACCACAACCATTAGCACTCATTCATCAACTCATGCTAACTCTCTTCAATCTACATTGACCACAAAGTAGACCCAAACTGTCTATGCCTCACTACCTATGCTACTTATCAAAATTAGAACCCATAGTGATGTACTGTTCCACCTGTGCTACACCATTCACTACCCAAATGCATCACGTTTTGCAATTACTACTTGTTGAAATGCATGTGCCAGTTTTGGAATTAATTATGATAATTAACTCTGTAATGTTTTTAAGTCATTTATTAAACTTTTTTGAAGATATTTAGGTATTTATTTTGTAATTTGTGGTGGCTTTCAAAATTATATAATATCCTTTAGAATTCTAAAAAATACCCCTTGGTATTCCAAAATGTGTTCTCTTTACATCTCCTCCATTTTAATAACCATGTTTAATTCATCCTATCCTTTGTTAGTCCTAACCTTGATAACTCATCTCTAAGCCTTTGAAGTTGTTGACCTTCTCCATAACATATTATTCTTCCTCTTCAAACTTCAAAAATATATTACCAAATTAAGTTTTGCTCCATTCATTATGTTAGGCTTTAGGTTTCTTCAACTTGTAAGTTAGGGCCCTCATTTTTAACATAGTAGAATCAATACCCCTTGAGTAACTGCTGGAGAGAATGCTATGCTTTCAATCCAAGTGCTTTAGAATCTAAGTTATGTAGGATTAGATTTGATTGCTGATGGGGATTTGTTCAATAAATGAGATTGGTATAACAAGAACATGTTCATATGATGAGTTAGTTTGTTAGGAAGTCATTTGGTAAATCATGATCCAATAGGGTTCTTTGCACAAGCGTAACCTTTATATTTTTGAACCTTAACAAAGACATTTTAGTGTCCATTCAATTTAGGGAAGAAAATTGGCCCCCACCATCAATCTTAAGTCTCCCTAAAGATCTCTTTTATTAATAAAGGAGTTGTTGGCATGCACAAAAAGTATTCTAAAACACCTATACTTTGTTTGAAATGTTGCTTCACAATAGTGAAGATTTAATCTCCTACAAAGGATGTCCAATTGTCCACTACTTGCAAAGCATTCCATCATTGTAATTAGCTTAATTTTCTATAGTCTACTCATATTTTTAATGGATCAAGCTACTTTAGAACAAACTACATCCTTCATGTTGAATAGTAGGTCATTATTAAATACAGAGTATAGTGTCTACATTTTGAGATTCCTAAAAGCTTCTTTGGTCATTTTAGGCAAGTCATATTTTTGAATTTCCATTTAGTGTCTTTTCTCATTGACTTGTTAGTATTGACCATCGTGAAGCTAATTCAATCTATCTTAGAAAGCTTGAGAGACTTTGCTTTTTTCCTAGAGATCTTTATTCTAGCCTTTGAGAGATTGAATGTCTACTTGTCATTTAAGCTACATGTCCTTCCTATACTCAAATTAGATTGATATTGTTTACTCGTTATTTATAATTTCTAATTGAAATTGATCATACTATCATTAAATAGATGATTTATAATACAATTATGTTTTTTATTATGTGTTGATGTTGTGTGATTTTATGGGGTGTTGATATTGTTTTCTACATCAATAACTACCAAAGTTTGATGTTTTGCTTTGCTAATTACTTCAATAATTCGAATTGTCTCATCTTCTCCATTTCATACATATAAGGGTTCAGAACTTTTTCTTGCTTGTGTTGGATCGTTGAGAGTTCTTGTTTACAATTGCTTTAATGATATTTAGGAAAATTTTCATTAGTTAATTTTTTTTCCAAAATCAATGCCTGCACCCAATCTTTCAAGAGATTATAATATCAAATGGAAGATTTTTAAAAAGATTAAATAAATCATAGGCCAGAACCCCATGGGGCCTTGTTAAGTTTACTTTCATAGCATTACTTTAATGACTTGCTAACTATTAACATGATTGTGAATAGAGCCTACTTGTTGACCAAGTCGACTGGAAGGTGCTCCAATGAGATCCACACTAGGTCCTACAAAAATTTAGTATTGAGCCAAAAAGTTGGAACCATTTGAGGACCCTCATTTGGAAGAGTATAATATTCCAAATATTGTGCATCCAACATAAAATGTTTTCCAATTCTAGTAAAAATCTTAGGAGCACATGCTATTGTCTTTGCAATGGATTCAAAGATGCCAATTGTTTTTGAATTCATACACTTTGAAAATTCTAATTGAAAATTTTAATTATTAGAATGAGTTTGAAGGGAACAACCTTTTTTAAGACATCATCTTCATCAAATATGACCATTTTGTTTACCCTTTAAAAAAGACATTAGCATTACCAATTTAGCAAGGATACAAAATTCATATACATCGTAAAAGAAGGGCCATGTGGCTAATGTGCACATGAGATACACCCAGTAAGGGAGAGGAGCATACTTATAGAAGGATGTCTCTAAAATCATGTTGTAAGTGTAATCTTGCTACAACAAATTTGAAAAATGCTATCATCTCAAAAACACTTCGATGTTAGCTTATGAAGTTCTTTTGAAACTTGCCACAAAATTCACCTTTTTTATGATTTTTAAATTCAAGAATTCCTAAGATAATGCAATTAATCCTTATAAATGATTAATTTAAAAATTTATTAAGTCAAATCTTTTGCTCAAATTGCTCTTTTTCTTTACTTATTCTTTAAGCTTGGCCACATGCCCTCCATGCTATTAACTCTTCATTCAAATATCAACCTCTTTGCATATGCTTCATTAAGTTCCTTCCGTTCAATTTATGCCTTATAGTTCGTTTTAGTTTTATACATTCATATTAAGCAAATGGGCTCCTTGCATCATGCTAAGAGTTATTTAATAAGAGAATTGGTGAACTATTAGAAAAAAAATTATTTCATAAAAATAATTTAAAGAAAATATTTTTAAAAATTTGAAATAATCTTAAACAAATATCTAAAAGTAATTTTGCAAAAATTTTAAATTTCACTTACAATATTTAAATTTCTATTCAATAATAAATTTTTAAGGAAATTGTGAAATAAAAAGACCAACAAAAAGTTTAAACTGTAGTTAAGTATTTCGTAGGTGGTTCAACCTCAAATCTAACCTACATCCTCTACTGAAAAAGATAAGCAATAAAAAAATAATCGATATAAGCCTTTCACCAAAAACTGGATATACTGAGCTCTTAGAACAATTAAATAGAAACAAAACAGGCTAGAAAGGTCTTACAATGAAGTAAGATTTATAAATAGAGGAAATGAAAATGGCAATTAAAATCCGTACAAAGTAATTCTTGCACTTGATGGATGCTCAACAAGGCACTAGTATTTTAATTTAATTAAATGGAAAAAGAGACAATGAGAGCTTTGTGTTTTTTAAGAAGAAGGAATATCGAGTTGGTGAAGAAGGACACAATGTTTAGATGCAATGATGATCATTAGCTACTATCGGCTTTAATATCATTAACAAAAATTTTTTATTTTTTTTGAAAAAATTTTATCAATTTTTTTATTAATAATTGCCCAATTTCTAAAAATTTCATAATGGAAAAAAGTATTTACTAAATAACTATTTGATGTTTTTAAGCGATGAAAGGCTTTTAATTAAAACATAATAATCATTTAAATAAAATTTATAACAAGTAAATATTGTTTAAAATAATCACTACAAAGGAGCGACATGATTAAAAGAATCTTGAAATGTTTTATTATGAAAATTGCACAAATGATGAGTTAGGAATAAACTAGAGCAGCATAGAAATTTTTATTTCATATTTACTACAGAATTTGAATTATGTTCTAATGACTAGATTTAAATTTACTTATTGATTAAATGTAGACAATTTGATGCTTCAACGGAGCGATCAGATAGTTGGCGTAATTATTATTTTAAAAAGGTGATTGTGGCAATGATCATTCGATTATAGAATTACTTGATTAGATAAGCCACATCACTACCATAATTCGAAAGTTAGTTATGAGGAAAATGCCCTTAATTTTAGTCTCACATCGTGTTTTTTCTCTTATTGTTTCTCCTTATAAAGCATTTTGTTTTTTTAGAAGTAGTTTTGTTTTGGGGTTAACAGCACCATTTTTATTCATGACCTAGTCACTACACATCCAATAATATGATTAGTTGATTTATGAATGCAAAGAGCAGTGCCTTGACTTAAGATACTCCCATCTATGTTTTGGAGTGTTGGCTTGATCAAATTATTGTAGCAAAAAGGGTCCAACATTAAAGCTCCAAGCCTAAAACTTTTTACATAGGTTAAGGTTAGTTAATTCAAGTAGAATTAGCTTTATTATCTTTTAAATTAAATTAATTATTATGACAAAAAATAGCAAAGGTAAAGAAAAATGATTCTTAAAGTAATCATGACATGATTATCAAATATATTAATAACAAAAATATCTTTTAGTTTGATTAATTTAGATTTCAATTTAACTTTTACAGTTTGCATAGATGACTTAAATTAAGCAACATTCTAAATAAAAAAATGAAAATACCTAAAAGTTTATTCAAAATATATCTCTTGGTGGCATGACACCCTAATCAAAATTAGTTTGATGGATTTGATATTTACAATACTTCTTCTTTAACATCCTTCATGAACAAACACATTAACTATCTAAAATTTAAAAATTCATCCAACCAATTTTATTAGAAATATTTTGGTTTATTATCATACACACATAAATATGCACAAAAATATATATATATATATATATATATATATATAAAATTTTGCCTTAGCATAACTCTCAAATGATATTACATTATTAAAAATAATTTTTTTAAAACAACCTTGAGTATAACCAAATTCTAAAGAATCATATTATCATAACTTATAACTTCTATGAAAAAATTATCATGCTAGAAATCCAACAATTTTTCAAATCCACATGACTAAAACATGGATAAATTATCTACAAAATCAATAAAACCACTCGATTCTAATCCAATCTAGGGAAGTATCATGAATAGTTACAAAAGAGTCAAAAGAAAAAATAACTAGTATGTGCCAAGTCTTACAATTTGATAAACTCTTATGTCTAATAAAAATAATTGTTGGAAAATAAGTATCAAATCTATTATTATTGATAATGAAATAAATAAAATAAATTATTTGGCTAATTTGTTAACTCTGATAATCTCTAGCTCCACTCCTACTTAAAGTTTAACACCTTGATCTTGCTATAAATGGCAAACTTAAGTGTCTCAATAGGGAATCTATAAGCCACGCTATAAAACTATTGTTCACTAATAAGAAATATGAATGTAATGACGAAATAAATCTTATGAATGATTGACACCAATTTCTAACTAGCAAAATCATATCATCATCTGCTAACAAATTTAATTTATATTTCCTTACATTATGGCTAATCAAATACTTACCATGCACTTCATGTTATAATAAGATTTGCTCCACATAAGAATCATTTAGTCTCTTCCACTTCTTTCAAATAATATAATCCAATAATCAACATGGCAATGATAATCACATGACCATCCATGTGGGAATCCAGGAGTCTTTAAAACCACAAGTAGTTACCAATATAACAAAGCACACCATGGGATTTCTAGTAAAGACTAGTTATGTAATTGTTCCTTCTAAGACTATTCATATAATGGCTTCCTAAAAATTCTAGAGGTTCTTACCATGAAATGTGACACTCCAACTATAGCTTTAACCATTCACATTTACCTAATACCAAGCCAAGGGAGTGGGATAGCTAACTTGTCTATCTCCTTAATGAGTGTTGATGATTTAGAGTCCACTATAACTAAATGTGTTAGGGTTCCCATTAAATCCTAATTCAGTTATCTATAGTTTCTTAACCCATTTTTTTTCTTATATTTAATCTTACCTACATTTTGTTTTGGATCTTTCGTATCTAAGCTAACTGTGGAGTTCATAATGGCTTAGCTTTCACCCTTAGGTTCTATATTTAACTTATTCCTAGTATAATTAAGTCTTGATTTATACAAGTATTAATAATGACCCTTATGATACCAAGACAAGCTATAGCCATCATAATGATTATAAGGCCTTTTCTAAGCCTCTATACATTCCTCAATCACCATTGAGAATGTCATCATGTCACATAAAAGCCTAGACAGAACTAGTTGTGGTCTTATCCAAATAATATTTTCAACCTAAGGTCTAGTCACCATCTTTATCATATTATTTACTTGGCCAAGCCTAGCACAACCCTATGTTTTGTTGTAAGTTCTTCCACCTTCTTACAAGCTCTTAGCTGGGAGCCTAGATAACTAAAGCTTAATTTGCATTGTGCATAAAGATTCACCAATAGTATTTCTTGACCATGTTATAACAACCTTCTATCATAGCTTCCTTTTTTAAATTTTTTATATCTTTTAACATGATTCCAAGGCTACATTTACCTTACATATTCATATCAAAGCACTCTAAAGATACAATTTGACTATGCTAAGGTTTATTAATTATCCATAAAACGTTTACCACAATGTTTAACCTTAACCTTGGTGATTTTTGCCATAATCAAACTCTTTCGTTGTTGACCATATCCTTAATTGACCTAGTCATCTTTTAAGGCCATAAACTGAGCCATCTAAGGCTTTCTAACTAGAAATTAAGAATCACACATATCGTAGAATCCTTTTAGTTTCTCTTCAGGGTTGAAACAATACATCTTATAGTTTAGCAAAGCCCATGATCATGCTTCACAACCAGACTCTAGGAAATGGAATGGTTGGTTGAAACATTATCTAGAGTTTTTCTATTTATTCCTAGGCTACTCTTACCTTGTATATTCATATCAAAGAACCCTAAAGATACAATTTGACTATGCTAAGTTTTATGAATTATCTATAAAACCTTTACCATAATGTTTAACTTTAACCTTTGTAATTTTAGCCATAATCAAACTCTTTGGTTGCTAACCATATCCTTAATTGACCAAGTAATTTTTTAAGGCCATAAATTGAGTCCTCTAATGCTTTCTAACAAGAAATTAAGAATCACACATATCTTAGAATCCATTTAGTTTCTCCTAAGGGTTGAAACAATACATCCTATAACTTAGCAAAACCCATGATCATGCTTCACAACTAGACTCTAGGAAAAGGAATGGTTGGTCGAAACATTTCTAGAGTTTTTCTATTTATTTCCAAGTGCCTTAAATTTTTCATTACTTAATCTATGGTATAATCTATATCACATTACATCTCATACATTTTTTATCAATAATTTTAGTGATTAAGTACACATTTATACTATGTCACGCTCTTAACTGAACTTGTGAGTAATTTCAAATACAATTATAGTGTCTCATAACAAAAATAAATTTCAAACAACAAGGTCATATGAAAAAATATATAATAAAGTTTCAATTTTATACATTTCTTTATCCATGGCATGAAACACTTTGTTTATTCATGCAATAATCAAGTGATAAATAATACATTTAATCTATATTACTAAACATCAGTTAAACTTAGAAAGAAGAAGAATTGCACTATGCATCTTAACATTTAGCAATATATAATAAGAAAACAAGGATATCAGGTCTAAGTTAAGAGGGTTATGTTCAATAAAAGTTTCTTCTGCATGATTTTCTAATTTTTAAATAATTATCATGATAATATATGCTTAATGCATAAATGCTTCGAAAACCAACATAGACAACAAACAAGGCATAAAATTTTTCAAGCTTTTCACTTATTTTACATGGTGACATTTATGTTAAGAAGTGTTTCACATAAAAAAATAGCTATTCCAAAATCACCTTCCACATATATCTATTATTAATGATAGTCTTGCAATATATGATCATGTAATCTACTATTCATAGAAAAAAATTGTAATATGCATTTCTTATAGCTAAACTAGAAACAATGCATAAGAAAGAGTGAAAATTGAACCATTTATTTACTAAAATAAATTTTCCTTTGTCTTGGTTAAAAGGAATTTCTTTTTTAAACAAGTTTTATGAAAATGAAAGACTAATAATTGTCACAATCAATTACTAAGGTTTCATAAACATTTTCATAAAGAAATTTCATTTTATCTTGGCTTGGATTTGAGCTAAAGTTATTATATGAACTCAAGTGTTATCTTACCTTGAAAAGTCAAGTAGATGACTTCTCTTTTGTGAGTTCTATCCTTTCTTTAAAGTTTTAACCCTCATTCTTCTTCTTCCTCATTGCTTATCTCATGTTTTTACTTGGTATCCTCTAAGTTGGTCCCATCCAAATAACTTTTTAATATTTCTTAAATTACAAGCATAATCTGATGGCTTATATAGCCTTGGCCACACCACATTAAACAAAGAATTTATTTTAGGATAAAGTATTTTTTGGGTGGAGTAACCATAATTCATTATTCTAAATTAACCCTCTTTGAATTGCACCCTTTTTTGTCCTTTATATGAAGCTCCATAAATTTAAGAATCCATGTTGGATATGATAATAGATTCTTCATTCCTTTATATTCATCTTTTCTTATGATATTCCTAAATACATTATATAAAAAAGTTTTTCCTTTAATCCTCCTGTCTTAACCATCAACTCCTAATACTTAAGAATCTTATCCATATTTTATCAAACATTCATGCTAAGATAGAAATAAAGATGGGAGAAAAAGTTAATTATATAAATAAATTTATAAGCTCATTTTAAAGCATTAACCTAGTTAATGTTCATGTGTTACAACTCAAGACTTGTGATTCCACAATGCTTTTAATTGTACAATTTAAAATTTCAAAATTGAACATTGTATTTATCCATATTTATTATTTAAATATATTCAATTTTCTAACTTAAGTTCAAACAAATCATATACCTTAATTAAATAAATAATAATTATATAGCCAAAAATATTGGGTATATAGCACCCATTATTTTTACCAAAACTAGGACAATAAATGCATTTCATTATTACCAATTAAGTCTAATAATGACAGTTGGGCATCAAATTTATATTAATTGTGGTTTTACTTATAATCAAGGCTTTAAGATTTTCATATTTATAAATATACCTCTAAATTATATTCTGTCCCAAATATTTTGAAAACATTATGTATTTTTGAGTAACAGATTATTGATCTCATTAATCTTCACCAATGTTTTAATAATATATTTCTACACTTTTTTGTGATAATATGACAACAAAGTTTTGGCTAAAAAATTTTATAAAATTCATTTTGGCACAAATTGATAAAAAGATCAATAAGATATTTATTAATTATTGGGTAGAATAAAAAATCATACAAGTTGTTCTCATGACAACAAATGTAGATATTTTAGCAATGGTTAAGATTTAATATATGATATATATGTTTGACTAAACTATTTAATAAAGAATCCATGCATGAATCTCAAACATTAGAAATATTTAAGATGAATCCATTAACTTTGTTTTCAAAACATTACTATACAATTATTTGAAAGATACTTAAGGTTGAAAGATGTTACAGTAATTCTGATTCGCATATTTTGAAATATATTTATAAATTAAAGTGCATGATGAGTAGAGGTAAAATAGACTTCAATTTATTTAAAACAACAAATTTAGTTACCAATTGTTGAAACATAGATAAGATATCTAGTTAATCGATACAAAATATTCAAAAATTAGATAATCATAGCAAATGGCATAAAAGTTATGATGTCAACAACATTAACAACAATTGTTAAGATAATTATATAGTTCATAAAATTTTATTTTAACATTAAGAATTGATTTAATTAGGATAATATATGATACCAACTAATAAGGTGATTATTTGCTATACTTTTAAATTTTTAGCTTATAAGATGCATCATAATTGTTTGTATATTACTAAAATAAGGACATTTGTTGCTAAAAGCTTCCACTCATATCTATTTGAGATTCAACTAAACATATCTTTTAACTCAAACATTAAAAGGATTTCAAACTCTAATTTATATTACAAACATATTTACTTGGAAGATCATATAAATTAAAAATTTTATGTGCTTATGATCTAATTCTTATTAGGTAAATTTAATAAACTCTAATCATGAAGATTTATGAGAACAACATAAATTACTCTTCATTCAATTATTTGAATTGTCCCTAAGTTTAATGTTGCAAATTTTATGATCAAGATGTTTTTTATTTATATTATTCTTTTCAATGCAATGTATATTTATTATATTTAAATTATAAAACAAAGTTTTTAAAGAAATATATAAAAATGCAACAAGAATTTTGAAAATTATATAATTTTTTGAACAAGAAATTTGAAATTACATTAGTTTAATAAAATTGCACAACTAAGAAAAATATTAATATAAAACAATGTTTAAAATTTTAAAAATATAACTTGAAAATGATAAATTGAAATGTTAATTTGAAAAATGTTTTCAATAATCAATACACTATAATCTAAGTACTCAAAGTTTTTTAACAATATGATAACACCAAATTTGTTAGTTTATAAAACCTTTCAAATAATTTGACAAAAATGATATTTATGGAAATTAAACATTTAAGATTTCATTCTATTTGTTTATATTTCAAGTAAAAGATATAACAATAATTTAAAAATTTTAAACAAGATAACAAAGATACAATAATATATAAATATAGAAAACGTAACAAAGGCAATGATAAAAAATTGAAATTTCCTATGTAATACTTAATATTAAAAAATTTCAATTGAAAACATAACTAACGACATCCAAATTACAATAAAATTGTTAATTTTTCAAAAATTTTAAAAATTTTTTAAAACCTAAAAATTATTAAGAATATTTTTCATTATATTTAAATATTCAAAATAATTAAAACTATTTCGATATAATGCCAATAGAAAAAGATCATAATATTTCAAACAAATTATCTTTCATGTGAAATAAAAGTATACATACTAAAATAATTTTAAATTCTCTAAATTATCTATATATTATACATATGACATTATAGTTAAAACAAATTACAATAATTTCCATTACAAAATTTTAGAAAGTAATACGTTAAAGAAAATAAGTTAGTATAAATAAGAATGATATAAATGCTAAAAAAATATAAATGATCAATAAAAATATGCTTAACATAAAATAAAACATTTTAAATGTCAATTCATGCGTTTCTCTATTGAAAAAGGCTTCCTTAAAAGTTATGCAAATAATTCTTGATGTCACAAATAAAAACTTAATGAAATTAAATGCATACAAAAATGTAAATTTAGGGTATGTAAATATTTATCATGATAATATAATTTCTTATGTATTAAGAACTATGACCCAATTACAAAATAATTTCATCATGAGAAGCATGACAAATTTACAAAAAGATAAAATTTATAACTAATTTATTTAAAGTCTAAAAGGCTAACATTTTATTGCATAACATGTAAATAAATAACGAATCAAACATTGTGATGTTTATCTCATCTTCAATAAAATTTATAGAAGATTTGAAGAGCTATTTTGGCCATCTCTATTTCATCATTGGGTTGAAGGAACTAATGGTAACAAAATATATTTCTTCTTGGGTTTGCATGATAAAGTTAATGAATGACCTTTGTGTAATATTTGAAGCTCTAATATGCTTCTTCTAATTTTATTTGTGATGTTACATATTAATCATAATGTGTTATTAATTTGAATAACAAAGAACTATTTTTTTAATTTTTTAAAAATTTATATAATACATTATTTTTTATGTTACTAAGTTTTTATTTATTTTTTAAATTATGTATTTATTTTATTTTTAATATTTATTATTTTTTATAATTTTGACTTTAATTATTTTATAAAATACACTTTTTGCAAAATCTAACATCAATATGTTTTTCTTATTTTTTATATATTTTATTTTTACATATTATTCTTTTATTTTTCTAATTTCTATAATATTTTATTTATTCACATATTTATATTCATTAGTTTTGAAAATTATGTCAATTTATTTTATATATCATTCGTAGATTGTTAAAAATTTTATTATTTATTTTCATGTGATATTGTTGATTCCATTAAAAAATTATTGTTATTTAATATTAAAATAATTATTTTTTTTACAAATTATAGATAAAGTTTAAAATATTTAAAAATTAGAATTACCTTTTGCATCAAAATAGTTGAAGACGCGTGCGAAACATAAATGACATATACATCGCATAAATAATATGATATGAAGTGGTATGAAAAATAAGAAATCATGAACATTATTTTTCATTTGAAATATTTAACTCTATGTTTGTATTATGTCATTGAAAGATTTGTTTAGGCTAAATTAGCTTCAAAACAATGTTCATGCAACATGTAAACATTAGGTTTTAGAAAAGAATAGTGAAGATAAACAAAGATTATAAAATCATCTTGCAACATGAAATTGCCTATACATTTTGAAAAATGGTTCATATATAATAAAATATAAAATTTATTTAGATCGATAAAAATCTCAAATACTTAAATCATTGTTCAAAAAGTTTTATGTATTTCATCTAAATATGTAATCACAAAAATTAACTTATGTGTCAAAAGAAGTTCATAATTCCAACAATCATAGAGACAATGAAAAATTAATAAAATTGCAATTACGCATGCAATTTCTAATTACAAAATCATTTATATTATAGAAATTTAATAAAAATAAAATTTAGTGAGAATATCTTTAAATG
The DNA here is from genome assembly GCA_023846275.1 of Vanilla planifolia. Taxonomy (NCBI): domain Eukaryota; kingdom Viridiplantae; phylum Streptophyta; class Magnoliopsida; order Asparagales; family Orchidaceae; genus Vanilla; species Vanilla planifolia. The sequence goes on along the minus strand of JAIUJO010000249.1, from coordinate 387,557 downwards.
AGTAAAAAAACTAAATAAAATTTTGAAACCAAAAAATTTAAACCTTTATAATACATGTAGTTGAGGGCAACGTTGGTTATGAGAAAACAAAAATTAATTTGATAAAAATAAACAAAAATTAATTGATACTAAAAATTTTAAAATAATCAATTTTTGAAAATTTTTAATTCAAGTACGCAACTAATTGGAATTTAGCAATTTTATTCATTTTAGTAGATTGTAGTGTGTTATTTATACTATTCCAATATAAAAAGTGTTATGTCGTGGGAGTTAGCAAATTATATGTTGCAAGCAAGGGAAAAAGTTTGTTAGACATGCAACAGAGCTTAGTATACAAAGAAAGAAATAAAGTGGACATATCTTTATCTAAATCAAGTACAATAAAAAAATTCAATTAGTACATGCGATGGACAACCAATGATAAATAAATGCAAAGTTGTTATTAATATGGGTGATTACAGCATCCATACATCCTAATAATCATAAAGGAAATGACATTTAAAATGCTGATTATGTTTATTATATATATATATATATATATATATATAGGTGTAGAATTAGCTACTTCAGGTTTTTACATAATTTGTACAATACAAATATTGTTTTCATAAGATATGCAATTGTACTTTCTTGAGCTACTATTCATGTGCACAAAAAATCATAACATCAAAAAAGTTGAATAGCTTTGGGTGGTGAACACTTTTCATCTTAGTGCATGATTTTCTTAAAAAAACTTTAATAATTTGTTGATAAAAAATATGCTCAACAAAGTAAATATTATCAAACTACCATACTATTATGATGCAACACCTTTTCAAATCATAACACTATGTAAGAAAAGCTTGGCCATCTTCATAATATATTATCTTTGTAAACTCATACTAGTTCAAAGGTCATAAAGCAATGGTGCATAATAGACTAACTTGATCTATGTCTATTTTATTTTCATCCATTTTTGCTTGTTTGTCACAGATATTGTTCATCTTGTTATGCAGTTGTATTTTGGAAATTATTTACTATGTAGAATAGATAAATACAACATTCATTTATTTGTGTAGGCAATGCAACTCAACTCCTATATTAAATGAACTTAAGTTATATTTACATAAGACTAATATGATTTGCATCTTTCACAGTGGTGCAAACATACCTTTTCAATGATATAGATATGCACATTAGACATATACAAAAATTGGCATGTGTAACAAGAATATTGTCTCTATATTGAAATTAGCAATATGATGCTTACCCACTTACTTGGTTTTAATGGATTATTCACCATTTTGGTTGACAACATCAACAACTTTCCTTTCATATGTCCTACTAAGTAGTTAGAAAAAAATAGATTAATCTATAAGTAAAAAAAAGTGAATTGTTGCAAATATAGTTTAAGGTTTAGTAAGGAAATATCAAAGTTATGAATGAAAATGATTCTTAGGTATTTAAGTTTGAAATAAACCCAATTTATGATGTGTCATGGGATACCATTTCTAACAAGAAATCCTAAACATGAAGATTTATAGTATGTTATATAAAAATGATGAACAAAGATGTGGTTTGGGTTATTTAATTCTCTATTAATGACTAGAAGGCTGTTAGGATTACTTTCGTATTAAAGGCCAGCCACTTATACACTCTTAGCAACACCATGGCCTTAATGGGAATTTTTGTTGAACTTGATTGCATAACTTGAAGCTGTTTTGGGGATAGCTCACTTAAGAGTAATATAATGCCCAATGATTTATGATGCTCAGGACTTAAAGGACTAACCACTTGACAAATGGCCTTAATGGTCAAATTTATTAATTTATGATGGGTGGGAGGAATTTCTATACTAGTACTTAACGAGTAAGTTGATTATAAAAATTATAACAATTATGGTGCATATAAATTAAATGATAAATCAGATATAAAATCATCACCTAAAATAACTAGCTTGCAACTTACGATTGTCCACTCATGTAGATAATGAAAGCATTATTTCTAAAAGTATAATGCTAATACAAAATAATCTTTCTTTGTAATACATATTAAGGCCTTAAATAGATCATAACACTAGATTTAAAAAATAAAAAGAAAAGCTAAATAAAATACTATTCTTATTGAAAACATGCAAAAATATACAATGTGTTTGTTAGATACGTTGTTTAACTTCAATACAGACAACTAAGAGAAATCCTATCTATCATGTGGTGTTGTGTTCTAAGTGAATTTTCATCAATCTTAGCATTGATTTTATTATCTTGCCAAACATCTAAATTCATATTACATAGTTGATGGATAAAAATATCATTAAAAACTTATCAAAAGGAAACTTATAGAACTTGTAAAGGAGAATTATCAACTTAACTAAAAAATAAGCAGAGGAAACTATTTTACTTTTGTTGCTTTATTAGATTATATGGAATAGTTTTTGCACCATATTGATGGACTATTTTTAGTCCAGTAAAGCATGCAATTATGCCTGTAGGGCATTGCAAGAATTTGAAGTGTTTCACAGCTTTACTCATTATTTTGAGAAAATAGAGGTAGAACCTCAAGTAGAAGTGGGTAACAGAATTGGCATAATATTTATAGTTTTGTTTTTCTTAGGAGACAAAGATTCACAAAACTAATATGTTTAAGGAGATGAAATGACACTAACTAGTTTGTCATTACATGGATAAAAAAATCAATGGTTTCATATCTACATTAAAGCTTTTTGAATCTAAATTATAATCAAGATTTCCTAATAAACTAGGTATAGAAGTTATTATTCAATACAAGATAAGGATGACGATCTAGTGAATTTTATTATCTTTCGTGCCTACTTCGTGTTTGCATCATTAAAGGGAATAAACAATGAAATCATGTTCCTATGGCACTTCCCTCATGATGAAACCATTAATCATATTTTATGGAGCTATAAATATTCACAATTAGTTCTCAATTTTTTGCTTCAATGACTACAAAATTACCCCGACACTTAACTATTGGATGCATTTTTATAGCTTAAGAATTTATTAAGCTAGATGTAGATAAAAATAAGGAAATAAAAATAGAAGAATTAGTCAATTGCATTGCTACTATACTCTATGATATACAATAAGATAAGATAAGAAACTACACATGAAGTTGGCACTCTCATCCACTTCCTTGATCAAAATTATACCGTAGGTTTTTTGCTTTATAGGAATTTTCTTATAGGGAACTTTTGGAGCCACCACAGCCTTCATAGGCTATAAGTTATTTCACAATATACATTAACCCTCATCCTGGATAGATGAAGGCCAACAATGACCCTACCTATGTCGTAAAATATTGTGTGTGTTTAAGTACTATCATTTGAGATGGAATTTTTTTTTTTGTTTTAGAACTTCTCTAATTACCTCGCTTATTCTTTATAGCATGGCCATAACATAGGGACAGTCTCCTACATTGCTACAATAGCTCACTAGGAGTACTAAAACTATTCCCAAATGGGAAAATTTTAATGTGAATATATTTTTCATGACTTCTTACTCAATTCAAGTTTTCCATTTTTACCAAGAAGAGAACACTAGAATGGATTGTGTAGCAAACTTTACTCTATGTAATGATTTTTTGTGAAACTAAAGCATGTTCCATTCTAAATGTTTTTTTTGCTTTTTTGTATTATTATTTCTTTGAGCATCCATGATGTGATATTAGTAGAGGCTTTAGCAATAGTTTTTTAAAAAGAAAATGCTAAAAGGATGAGCACTTAGCCTAGCTTTATAGTGTATTCATCATGGCCCAGAAAAGTAGATATATGAAATCTAAAAAAGAAGAACATATACACACATGCACACTCACAAGAATCAAGCAAATAAAAGAAAGCTAGTTAAAGGAACATATGAATTCCACGTTTCACTTTACTTACATTGGTGAATCCATATGTACATGACATTTTCAGTCTAATAACCTTTTGATATCGGCTCACTAAGGCCTCAAATTTATGACATTAGCTCTGATACCACTTGCATCTTAGAATTTGTGGAATTAGGCATCTAAGGCTTAGATTAACCTTAATCTTATAATATGCTTCTTAATTTCTTCTATCATATTTATCAACCTAAATATTGTCCCTCCCATTCCAAATGATTCAACCCTTAAATAGTAATGTCTAGACGTGGTGTGATCCTTTTTTATCTCCTTCATCTGGCATGACTGTACACTTCGAGAAATGATGATCAAGGTTGGCATTCAAAGTTAAAAAATTCACTTCTTGTATGTGATATTTCATGATTAGTTACTAGAACTCAATTAACCTCTTCCTAGTTGAAATTTGCACACTTATAGTTTGTCCGCAATTATGTTTTACGAATATTAGTATTAAAAATGTTATTTGTATTACACTTAGTGAACTTATCATCCATCTTACATAAGTAAGATTTTTTTTCAATAAAGCCTTATATTATATCAAGATTATACTTGAAATACTAAATCATCTTACCACTACATAGATTCCTCAGTCATAGATCGTCTGTGAGTTTTGTTTGAGAGAAATAAAAAATTATGTGTAAATTTCCTTAAATTCTAGCTCTGTATAAAAAGGTTCTAGGGCCCTTGACCAAGGCTTCCATCAAGCCTTAAAGCATACACTAGGAAAAATGTCTTTTTTTGCTAACAAGTCATTGCAATTATGGTTTAAAAAACATGGATGGAAATTGTAAAATTTGTAGAGAACATCACATATCATAGATTCTAGAACTATTCTAGTATTAGTGTGTTGGTAATTATTATAACATGTTAGGGTATTAATCATGGTAAGTGCTAGTTCTTAAAAATAATTAATTATTTCTCCAAGTGAAACATGAATTCAATAATCATTAAATAAAAAATAAGAGATTACCTTATCATTGATGCAATTATCGAAATCCAAGTTGATGCACACCCTCATTTTATCTTAGGTATTGTTATGAAATATAATTACAATAGCCTTCTTAATAAAATCCTCAAACGAGAATCATGCATATATACCAAATATTTCATTTGAACCCACACACCTTTGTAGTTTAATTACATAGACTTATGGTACATCCTACCATGTTCCATGTACAGGAGTTCACCAATGAATGTGTCTCTTTCTCTTCAAGGTCTACGTAATCCTTCATCATCTCTTCGAGATCATGGTTTTAATTCTTTTCCCTACTTCTTTATTGCTTATCATTTCATAATGCCCAAGCAAAAAACAAATAATTTCTTATATAATTGGCTCACCAAACCTTCTAAAGATAGTGTGAATAAAGATGATATTGGTTAAAGATATGACTTATCTTCCTGTTTTTAGGCACTTAAAAGAATTCACACCTAAATTAAAAAATCAAGTGCGATGTTTGTTCCTCTAAAAAGATTTGCTCCCTAGAGCATTCAAGAAAGGGTTTTCAAAACATATTGCCACCCAAAACTTTTTTGGATGAGACAGCATTCTCTATAGAGCTTTTTAGTTCAAATCTATGGACAACAAGAGTCTAGTCATCCTCTATTCCAAAAATGAAAATTTAATTTGATGCAGAATGAGCAAAAAAAATTGTAATGAGAACCTAGAGATTAATTTGCATAAAATAAGAATATAAAAAAAATGAGAAGATAAGCACTAGAAACATAAAAATGCTAGACACATGAGTCAACAATCTAGAACAATCTTAAATAAGAAGAGAAAAGAGCAACATAAGGTCATATCATATGCTATGCTAGTTACCTCACTAACAACATAGAGATGGTGTACTTGGAAAGGTGTTTGATAAAACTGTCCTTATTATTACAGAAGAACAATGTGATGAGAACGTGGGAGTTGATTGAAAGCATTGAAATACTTTGCTTTGTCTGACAAAAAATCTTTAGTAACAGAGTAACCATATGTAAAGTTTGTTGAAACACTTATGAAAAAAAAATTGAGAAGAGTATTGAATGCAATGATAAGTTGGACTAGAAATTTGAGAAATTATTAAGCATGTGGAAAGAGTTGAAAAATTGAACAAAAATGATGTAAAAAAGAATTAATAAATTGAAAGAAACAACATATCTGAAGAAACCACTATATAGCTATAGTAAGAAAGTGATGTAATATAATCATATGTAAATTAGCATGGTGTCTCATCATTTGAACCATGCTTTACTCACTAAATTAATGCAACAGTGCTTCAGCAACTATAGACATGACATCACTAACATGTATAGGTCAACATTATTATGCTTCATATTAGCCAAGTAACTCTCATAGTAGTAAAAATTTCAAGCGACTTGTCTCCTTTATCTCCAAACTAATAATTAACATAGCAAAGTAATTGCTTCTTGACTATTTCAAAAATAAGTTAAATCCTTTTTGGAGACTATTATAACATATTTTGAAACCAAGTTTTCAAAAAATTTGCTATTGAAATTTTGATATATTTTGATGCAGTTCTTATGCTACTTGTGACCTACTATTTTCACATTAGGTATATTTTTTAAAACATTAGACCCTAATTTATGAAAAATTAAATTTCAAAATATTTATCCATTTTAGAGTTGCCTTATGAAAACATGTCAGTCTTGAAGGATGTGAAACACTACATTCAATATTCTAAACATAAGCACCTCAAATTATACCTTAGTTACATGGGTGTTTAATATACTCAAACTGTAAAATGGTTCGTGTTACACATGTATGTATTAAATTACTTTATCCACTATCAAAATCTAATTGATTAATATGTGCAATCTCTCAATAGGTTCAACATTAATTTTTTTAAGAAGCTATACTTTTTATTAATGATAATTTTATTATTAACCTGTGATTATCTTAATTAAATTTATAAATATTAATCCTATTACACTTCAATGAACTTTTGTGAAACCATTAACATTAAAGAAACTCAAACATATCGTATTTCTTTTAACTACAAAAATTACATACATAATACTTAGTGTGATGGATTTATATGGCTACATTTATATTATAATTTGAAAGAACTTAGTTATTCTAATTAAGTTCTTAGAATTTTTTTTCATGAAAATTTTATAACTTAAAATATCCATCTTATTATTCAATGCTTCATATTGACATTTCATCAATGATAAGTTCAATTGTGAAGTTTTGAATTTCTTTTATACAAATAAAAATCTAAATAAGTTCCTAAAATTTTTCCACTTAAGTTTACTCTAAGTTGATCTAATTAACTTCTGAATAACATCCTAGTTCTACTACTTCATATAATAATAAAATTTTTAAACATTTCGTCTCTGATACATATACACCTATGTGTATCTATCTTAACTTTAATTTAACTAAAGCATTTAAAGAAAAATAAGGTTAATTTTTGTTACTCAAAAAAATGATCTTGCCCATGGTTTCAAATATAATACTATGCAAAATGTTTATTTGCTTATTTATATGAATACATTTTTATAAAGCAGTTAATCATATCTTGAAAATAAATGTTGAACTCAATGAAATATCTTAAGAGTACAAATACATAAAGCATGAAATTTTTTAGTATAGTCAACTAATATAAGAAAACTTGTATTACAATGTTAATAATGAACATTTCTTAGCTTTTTTCATTTGTGACATTTATTCTTTTGTAATGTTTTATGTATAAGGAATTTTTTGATAGATGATGGTTAGCATTTTAAAAGATGGATTCTTATTAGTAACATGTTAAAAACTTTTATAAATCAAGGAGAACAAAGATTGTTTGTCCTTCCATTTCTGTTATTTGTAATGACATGTAAATTACTTTCTTATATGATATAGAATTTGAATGCTTTATAAGTTCAATAAATTAGATAAATTTTTAGGTTTTGCTGTTTCATATTTTCATAATTTTTAGAAAAAATCTTTTCTTAGCCATCCATAGCCATCCCTTATTCACAACAACAAAACATAAAACATATATGGAAAATAGATCAAATGCTAGAAGGTTGTAAATTAAAAGTCATATATAAATACAAAATAAATGCCATTGTAAAAAATGTTGTAAGACAATAAATTATTAAATTGCCATGAAATAAGTGTACCAAAATTTGAAAACAATGTCTGTAATAAATTTTAAAAAATTTGGTAATTAAATCAAGGCAAATTTGTTAATATAAAAAAATAGAAGAATTACTAAGTAACAAAATGACTAAAAATGACTTAAATAATTATCACCAAGTGCATTAAAAATTAATACAAATTTTCCTAGTGATATAATGGTTTCAAACTTATTAATGTAAATATTATGAAATAATTAAAAGATATATGGTTGTTAAAATAATTTAATATTTAAATTTTTAATCATTATGTTCAATATATGAGGTAGTTGCATAAAAAATTCAATAAAGAACAAAGAAACACAAATAAAATAAAATAATTATGGAAATAGTACAAGAAAATTAAATGTCCCATAGCTTTAGGCAAAATGGTTAATAGAAATTTATAAACGATTTAAGATAATGTCAATAAAATGTAGTGAAATTTTTTTTGATTAATTACAATTTAATTTCCTAATTATTACATAAAAAAGATTAAAAAAAAATTTCTTAGCATATAATTTTTGTGTTAAAAAAAACATTAACATTATGGCAATAAAATAATATGCTAAAATGTAGCTTTATATCATTAACATTTAAATTAGTTTCTGGTATTTTGTAAGATATAAAAAATAACAAAAATATAAATTATTTGTTAATATGTTATATATGTTGTGAAACACTTGTTTTTGTTCACATATAAATATCAAATATTAAAACATTACAAGTCATTATAAATATTTTCTAGAAAATAAGAAAGTCATAGATGTTAAAGTGATTTGCCGCTTGAAAAGTAATTGTTTAAAATTATAATTTCAAAAGCTTACAAAAATATAAACACATACAAGAAGATATATCATGAACCTTAAAACTACTACAAGTAGATATATTATTTAAAAAAAATATTTTTTTAAGAAAAAAATTTAAAAAGTCTAAATATATATACTTTATAGAAAAAATAAGAAAAAAATTTAAAAAGTCTAAATATATATACTTTATAGAAAACATTATTTTTTGAAATGATTTTCATAATTTCTCAAAGAAAAAAATTAATGGCAAAAGTTTTGATATGAAATATATAAATTAAATGTTTTTAATGATTTAAAATATTTAGATTGTGTTATCCAAGCAAAATAATTTCAAAATTTAAATACATGAACTTAAATGCTTTGACATAAATTAAATAATTCAATGTTAAAGGAAAACAAAATATAATTGAACTTAAAAATATGTCAATTATTGAGACAACATAATATTGAATGAATTTGCATTGTATGAAAAACTTTTCAAACCAAGATTATTTTGTGTATAAACATGATAAGCAATAAGATTAATATTTCAACAAAATGCTCTCCTATTGCTACACTATAATAAATAAGTTATTACTATTAAAAATATTTAAATATTTAGAATTTTTTTGTAAATTAAAGAGTTTTTGGCTAACTAAAAAATGATAAGTTTAAATAAAAAATACAAAAAAAAGGGTACATAATAATTATATAAATATTTTTAAAATATTCATATATTTACAAGATGCATCATAAAGTTACAATAATGTAATAAAATAATCTTGCTAATGAAATGAAAAGATAATAATCTTAAAAATATAAATATAATAGAAACAATGTATAACTTAGTTATCAAAGTTATCCTAAAAAAAGTGAACAAAATTTGAAAGTTTAAAAAATTAATTTAGAGAAAAATGATTAAAAAAATAATACATAATAACTAAAAAATTATTGTACATATGTCATAAAGTTGTACAACCAACTTGTATGCAATGAAGCTTAAGACCTTCTTAAAATATCTTTTTGCATCGATATTTAACAAATTTTTTTTTGGATAGAGGTGGTGTAAAAAGATTCTCGGGCACATAAATTTTTTTTAATTCCATAATAAGATAAACAAAATTCAAAAAATATAACATGTCACGATAATTAAAATTTTGAAATATAAGTTCATAATAATTCAAAATAATATGCCAAAAAAATAAGTATTGGTTATTTTCTTATGAATAAAGAGTACTTAATGCGTTTAAGATTTATTACGGAATAACTAAAAAATTTTATACCAATAATTATTAAATAAAATTCTTGTGACAAAATATAAAAAACAAATGAGACAAAAATCATGGAATATTTCAAATAAAAAATAATAGAATATATAATATGAAAGCATATTTCTGAAGACACTTTTAAAAACTAATTATATTTTCTAACCTAACTAAGTTTTTTAAACCTTAGTTCATATTACAAACATTTTAACTAAAAGCCGTAATAATAATTTAGAAATAAGAAATGAACTTATAGGCATACCATGGTATACAAATGTGTAAATGATAAAAATACCAACATAGGAAAATATCATGAGAGGTCAAAGTTTCATGCACAATAATCAATAGAAACTTATTTCCAAAAACTTAAATTGGTTAAAATTAATAATTCCAACTCAAGTAAATATTTATAACAAAAAGTATTTAGTTGAAAAAAATATTTTTTATTATTGAAATAAATGATTAGGACATATCAAAGACAAATATCTAGCAATAACTAAAAATTATAAAAAAAATATAGAAAATCATCATGTAAATGATTTAATGAGTTACTTCAATTTTTTTATTATAATTCTACTTGATATCAAAAAAAAATATTTTTAATAATACAAGCTTGATAAGAATTTTAAAAATAATATGATAAGATAATTAGTAAAATAAAATAAATGAAATCATTAACAAAAACATTTATCCTATAAAAAAGATAATTATCACATAAATCTTCTTTACGATACCAATTTATCAAATTTTCATATGTATTTAAAATGTATTTTAAAAAGAAAAAACATTTCAATTGAAAAAATATTAAAATTATTCGAGACTTGTAATTAGTCAACTCTTTTAATAATTTAAGAATACAAGATGTCTTATTTAAAAAAAATTGAACAAAAAGTTTACATAATAAAATCATGGAATATCTAAAAATCTACATTTTTGTTAGACTTATGCATAATTAACTAATTTAAAATATAAGTTATTTAAGGAATATAAATTTATTAATATCATAATTTTTTTAAAATTTTGAAAACTATTTAAGAAAAATAAGACCAAGAATTTTTTATAATAATAAAAAAGTATTATTTTTCATTTAAAAAAAATATTATGACACCACAAATATACAGGAAATTATGTAAATGAAAAATTCTTAGCTATGAAAATGTTAAGAAAATGGATGCAATGAAACAAAAGAATTAACAACATTAGACTTAAAAATTTCTTTTTAAAACTTCTTGAAACTTTCAAACACAATGGTACTTATTTTCAAAAACTATATAAGAATTCTTAATTTGTTAATAAAATTTCTCAAGTTAGAATAATGCAATAAGAGAATTTCATAACATCAAAACTTTTTAGTGGTGTGATTGTATAATTGAACATAATAATCATATAATTTGATGCCCATTTATTCTTAATCTAGTTGGTATCGAAGAATGTTAGTATACCAAATGAAATCAATGAATTTCCTATGGTAAGTAAAAGTGAGTTGATCATAGAATCCAACAAACATTTTGCTATACAATACAAATTTCTTTTTTTTACTTAAGTCTACATGAATAGGATAATTACATGGTGTAAACTAATATTTGTATATTATATTTTTTTTTTTATTTTATTCAAATATGGTGAGAACATCACCGATATACAATTCATTATGTCCATTTACCATTGCAAATTATATGATTGTGATATACAATATTTTCAAAAGTTTAATTTTCATTTGATTGATTTTATTATTAGTTGTAAGTTTACTATATCAATTGATTTGTTTGAGTTTTTTTTACCATTTTTATGCCATAGTTTTCTCATAATTGAATAGTTTGATCACATTGTTTTAATCTTTGTTAGTAATTATTTCATCGAATTTTACTAGATCAACTTGATAGCTCAGATCCAATAGTCCAGACTTAAAATTGTCTCTTTTCTCTAATAGCAAGTCACAATGTATAAAATATGATCATGTGGTGCATTTAGTCATGAAAAAGCTGCGATTTCAAATTTGAAAAATCATGCAGTGTATATAAGCCACAAGTTTCTTTAATTTACAAGTTAGGAAAAATGCCTTACTCAAAAAGAACACTTAGTTTCTTGATCATGCAATTATCTTTTCCATTGTTATTTCATAAATGGTTATATCCACATATTTAATCAATTGAGTTTTCTTCCAACATTAATCTCCTTCTTCTATTGTTCACCATTATACCTAAAAGCAAAGCTTGATGATGAATGAGTATGCTATTGAAATAGATTTTTATTATCAAAATATTTTACATTATTACTCATTAGCCCAATAACCTCTTATTTTTATGATAAGTTACATTCTAAGTTTATCATAAAGTAATTAAATGTAGTACAAGAAATAATTTGCTAAATATTATCAAGTGAAGCTAGTTCTATAAGTAATAAAAGCACATGGATGTCATTCCCTTCACTCAAGGAACAACTCATAAAACCAAGATTAATGTCTCCTACTTTTCTCATCATAAAAAAGTTTTTAATCCTATTGAATAAATCTTTCCTAAGTAGCTTCATTAAGATGCAAACTAGTTGCATGTTGTTAAGAACAACTTAAATGTCTACTACATTTCATTCTGTAAGCTTCCTAATTGAATGGTGCTTAGCATCACTTTGTCCTTAGGGTACTAGATAATGTTTTGAGTTAAGCAAATGACACACATATTGTCATATTTTAGGGGATTTTTTTGTGTATGTAATCCTATACCTTTTACTCTACTTTTTAACCCAAAAATGTTTCTAAAAATCCTCCCATTCCTATATATTACATTTCATTCATTGCAAGTAATAGTTCAATGATTTTTTAATAGATCATAAGTTTATGGTGTGTCAAAAAAATTATTAAATCCCTACAAGCTTTTCCTATGTACTTTTGAAACAAACATAACCTTTTTAGCTTTATCTTGTGAGATAATGACATAACTCAAATTTGCAATATGAAAATATTAACACATTTATGCGATTTCCAAAATATTCTTTATATCAATACCAGGATCATTGTTCTTCTCGTAAATCATATAAGTATTAATTAGCTTTTACACATGATTTTTATGAGGACAATGTCGACAACAATCTCATACTCTACAAACACTTCAACCTAAATAATAACATTTATGAATGTGCTCTCAATATTAATTTGGCATAGTTTAAATACCTTGTAATAAGAAAAAGCTAATAATGACCATGTTTCCTTCAACCGTTTGATTAGTTCAAGTGCTCCTTTTAAGGTTAGTCCTCTCACTTAATTATTATCCTTTGCCAAAAGCATTTCCATATTTCGAAGTAAAACAACATGATTAATTTTTGATTTTTTAATACCCATTTTTTATGACTATATTATGGTGACATGTCCTACCTAATAATAACGAAAGCATTCATTCTAGTAAACAATTTAAAATTATTCATCAATCCACATAATAAAATTCGTTCCTCAAGGCTTCACTTGTATTTTGAGCAACAAATTTTTAAGTTGATGCAAAATATATGATTTCTTTTTAATGAAAGGCATGGGTTTGTGCTAGAAAAATAAGTCACTTAGGATTACATCACTTAGAGGATTTTTATTGTGTACTAATTCCTTTTATGTAGCCATACCCTTATTTTTTAAATTTTAACATATCATTTATATATTTTATTTAAGATACAAGCATTTCTTTCTCATCTTTCTTAACTTGAAATCCAAGAAAATAAGAAAACTTACCCATTATGTTAATCTCAAATCCTACACTGATAAGCTTAACAATTCGTTCATATAAATAAAAGTTGGTTGATACAAATATGACATCATCTGCATAATCTATCACTTGAAGAATTTCATTAGTGTAGTTTGCGTTGAACAAGGTGTTATCTAGATTCCCTTATTAAATAATGTTTGAGTAGAAATCTACTATATTTGTCATACAATAATCTTTTTAGGTCTTCCAATTTTGTTTTTCAAAATATTCCAAGTCTTCCAAATTTAAGGCTTTTTATGCATAATTTCATCAAACACAACTTGAGTATATTCCATTACAATTAAGGTTTCCATATTAAACAAGTTATAGATTCACATATTTGAATAATATCATAAACTGATAGCTTTTGTTAATTTGTTTTTTAATCTCCAATTTCTATCCCACCTTTGATATAACACTTCCATCCAAAAATGCCAAAGTTTTAATATTTAGGATTCTTGTTATTTCAAAGTAATATAGTATGATATTAATAATTAGCTTGATAATAAATCTATTGGTATATTGAGATAAATAGAACATCTTGAATTATTAAGGCATTATGGTTTGGAGATACTATATAACTAAGAGAAAAGTAATAGAAGCTACCAATGCTCAAAGAGGAGAGCAGATTGTTTGATACATAACATTGAAGAAGCCTAATTCAATATTTAGATAGACAATTGTGAGAAAAATATTGTATCTATAAATAATAGACGGAAATTTTTATATTGGTAGTTATGACATACTGATAGCCAAATGTTGTTGTCATAAACGAGCATGATAATATGTGTAAGATTAAAACGAAGATAATTGTTGGTAGAGAGGTTAACTTAAACTAAATGTTAATAACATTATCTACTAAAAAAATGCATATTTTGCCTACTATGACCACATTTTTAAGAAAACAATAGGTCAAATATATGTTGAGAATAATGCTAATATATCTTTATTTTTCTTGTCTTTTGTCTTATAATTTTTTTTCTTAAACCTTCAATATGTTCCAAAACTACCTCTTTATTTCGTTACATAATTCCATCAAAAACCACTTGAGTAGATTCCTTCAAAGCTAACATTTCTTTGTTAAATGGTTTATAGGTCTCTTTATTTTCTAAATATCATAAATAAATAGCATCCATTAACTTGGCTTATAATCTCTTATTCTTATCTTGCTCATTAATATAACATTTACACCCAAAAATGCCAAAGCTTTGATGTTTTGGCTTCATGTAATTCTTATTTATAATTCATTTGATGATAAATCGTTTTAGTCATTAAAATGAATAGAATAGCTTGAATTATTCACGCAATATTGTTTGGAGATCCTATATCACCAAGAAAAAAGTAAAAGTAGGTACGAATTCTTTAAGGAGGGAAAAATCTTAATATATATAACATAGAGGAAGCTCAATTAAATATTTAGATAGATAATTAAGAGATGTATGTTATATCCATAACAAATTGAAGGAACTTTACTATCAATCTTTGTGGCATATTGACAGCATGAAGTTGTTGCCATGAACCAACATGATGATGTGTGGAAAATTAAAAAGCAAATGTTTTTTGGTTTTAAAATTAGGTTCTATTCCCCAAAAATTCATATTTTACATAGTAAGGGAACATTTTTGATAAAACAACAAGTAAAATATATGTTGATTAATAGTATGACATTTGTAGTATGGAAAACACTAATAAATTACATAATGATTCCAACTTTATATCATGCATTTGCGAAAGCATTCTTGATCCATGTGATACTCAACTAATGTCTAATACAACATTCTAGACTCAAAATAAAGTAAAACGAAAGAGAATATTTTAAACTCCTGAGAATATATTAGGATTATGAAAATGATGTTTTTAAAACAACTACGATAATTATTTCACTTTTAATTAATTTTCATACAACAACAGTTATTAGTCTAACGCAGAGAATAAGATACATTAATTATTATTATACTGGTATGAACAAACTAATAATACTCTAATTGATATAGATATAATTTTAAATTTTATTAAGAACTAAATAATGAAAACATGAATTCAAAAGGAATATATTTACTTTAGAAAAATTATTATAAGAAAATTAAGAAAGTGGACTTTTATGAAGAGGATCATGTATTTATAATGGTAAGTACCATGAAATACATTACAATGTTTAGAAAAAGTGAATAGCAAAAGATAAGACATTTTGAGCTTTCATAGATTATTAAAATAAACTATTCTATTACTTACAAGATAGATATCATTATCATTGCCATAGTAGATCATGTACTTTGTCCTTCTGTCCTAATAAAATTTTTTGCTAATGGTACTTTTATATGGAAATATGATCAATGCAACATGGTGGTGCATGCTAAGTTATTTCGTAAGGAAATGACAATGGCATTCTTTACAAGAGAAATAAACAAGATAAGGAACTAGAGCATCCTGTGCACAATTTACTAACTAGTAACTACTTGGAAAGGAGAGGAAGAGCACTTTGCAGACATACCAATATTTTTTAAATTTGATTGATTTAATTTT
The DNA here is from genome assembly GCA_023846275.1 of Vanilla planifolia. Lineage (NCBI taxonomy): Eukaryota > Viridiplantae > Streptophyta > Magnoliopsida > Asparagales > Orchidaceae > Vanilla > Vanilla planifolia. The sequence goes on along the minus strand of JAIUJO010000249.1, from coordinate 371,261 downwards.
TAAATGGAGAAATGTTTACAAAATAGCCATAAGCCTTTAAGATTTATATAATGTTAATTCAAATAATGTAAGTGCATTTCAAAATTTATTTTAAGTATCATGAAATGAAATTTGCATATGGATGTGTTTGTTTAAAGTTAAAAACTATTATTTGAAGGTAAAATAATATGAAGGGGAACTCAATATCAAAGAAAAATTGAAAAGAAACCTAAAATAACAATTCTACATGAATTAGAAGTGCAAAGGTCATACAAAGAAATACCATAACATATTAAAACTAACGTTAATTTAATTCTAAGTGAATTTTTAAAGAAAAATAAAAAAAGAGCTAAACTAGAAACATATGAATTTTTTGCTTAAATAAATAGCTCATGGAGTAGTTTTTTATGAAATTGGTCAGAAGACTTTTGGATGTCATTTTCAATAGAATGTGCAAGAAATGCAAATATTTATGAGGTTTTTATCACAAGGGTTATCTAACAAAAAGCTTAATGCACTAAAAGAGGAGAATATTAAGAGGAATGAATTTGATAAAAAAGATACTGTAGGTTGGAGTGAAATAGAAAATTATTGTAAAGGTTAGGAAAGGGGAGACAAATTAGATAACTATGGAAGTGCCATTAAGAATGATGAGACCTATCATTATAAGTTGAGTCCAAATCATTCCATAAACGGATGGAATCATCCAAAAATATTGTATAATGAATCCAGTGTCATTATCAAAGGATAGTTGATAGTTTGACGATCATTTCAAGGAGTATTGGATGGTCAATGTATTATATTTTTTACCCTAAATTTTGATGTCTTGCTTAATATAAAAACCTTAGGCATTATTAATAAATTTTATATAGAAAATGTGCATGTTTTGCTAAGATTTTAAAGTTTGGCTCGTATTTGTTAGTCATTTCATGAATAAATGTTAGATTTATATAGAAAAATTTTGAAAATAGCTATTAGAAATTAAAGAGTAAGTTGGTTAAAAAACTACTCCTGTACAGCAAAAAATATTTTTCCTAAAATGGCTAATGCAACAGCTCAATTAATTGTTATGTGGGATGGACTGGTGCCATCGAATTCGATCCAAGAGGACTTAAATCGTGAGATCAAAAACTATAATAGATGATCAGTTTTGGAACATTAGATCAAGGTGGATTAAATATGAGCCAAATGATCTTGTAGGATGAGATTTGAATTCATTGATTCGATGATGGAAAAGCAAGCCAAGATCTCATTTGAAGGATTCAAACACGCAGAAAGAAAAGTCATTGGACTCAAGGATGGACTATTTCAAAGGCTAAAATAATAAGAAATTTTCAATGGAGTTAAACATGACTTGGCCATTCAATATTGAGCTAGGAGCAAGTGCTTACCATAGATGAAACATTTATCTTTTAACCAAAGATTGTATCATGAGAAATTTAGCATACTTTTAGCATTGAGTTGTTAGGGAAACGTTGGTCTCATAGTTTTGAAACAAAAGTAGTTTTCTCTTTGCAATACCCATCATGGATGCATAATGTTAAACAAATGGAGGTTGGCTCCTCTTTTTGTCCTTATGATTTCATCTTCTAAGATGCTCATATCCTTACAGGACATTTCATGGTGATGAGTCCAATAAGACCCCCATTTGCATAAAAAATTCAAGTTTACCATTTGATTCTCTTCCTCACCTTAATTTGGTTTAGGATGCACCTTAAAAAATTTCTTGGCTTGTTTTAGTTTGGTCTCCTAATTAGATGCTTTTAGCCATGTTGGTCTTACTCAACCCAAAGTGCTTTGCTCTAGGCCAGCTTAGGGCATGGTTTAATTTTTTTGATTATGAAAATTTAAATAATTAATTTTTTAGTTGACTAAAAGTTTAGTAATTAACATGAAATTTGACAAAGATACATTACATGGATTTAATCAGAAAACAAGATTGAGAAAAAAGTGACATCCTATAAGTTTTATAAATCAAGGAAAGGATGAACAAGTTAAATGCTTAAATTAAGATGTCAAAGTGAGATTAATGAAGATGTATCTTATAATCAAAAGGTTAATATTCTATTTTATAATAAAAATAGTTTCAAAGTTGATGTGTATTTCCTTAATCCTTGAGGTTAACTAAATACTTCAAGGTATTTTGGAGACCACTAATTCGCCATCTAAAAAGGTGTTAGGTTTCACCATTAGAACAAAACCTAATCGACACTAAATAAGCCTATTAGATTAAAATACTAAATATTTATCACATGACTCAACAAATGGAAAGGTGACAACAATCTCTCCCTTTTGATGATTGCAAGACATAAATATTTAGATAAAAACATAAGTAAAAAAATATAATTTTTTGACAAGCAATATTAAAAATGAAAAGTTGGTGCTCCAACTTAATTCTTACTCCCTCTTACTATATGTTCTTACTCACTTATTTAAACCATGGTTGTTCTCTCTTTTTAATACAATGAAGGAGTATAATTGATAAAATTTGCATTAAACATAGTTATTATCTTATCAATTGAAATTGATCAGTTGGAAGGAATTTTGTAAATAAGTTTACCAGTTTTTGTTTAGTAGAAACATATGTAGATTTCATTAAGCCTTTGACTACTGGTTCTCTTATAAAGTAATGTCTTATGCTATCGATTTGCTTCTAGGATGATGAAAAAGGTTCTTTACTAAAGCCAAGGCACTAGTATTATCTATTCTAATGAAAATATGTGAGAGATCTAAACTATAGTCATGAAATTATTGTGTCTAACATAACACTTTAGCAACACAATTTTAAATACGACATACTTGACTTCTATGGTCAATATGGCAATGCAGTCTTTTCTTCTTTCTTGACCATTAAATTAAAATATTCCTTAATAATTGATGTGTACCTAAGATATGTTTCTTATCACCACTAGAGCTTGTAAAGTCTGGATCTGGGAAAACTATAAGATCTCATGATTGAACATTTTTAGGATGCCTTAAACCTATGTTCAATGTACTTTCTATATATTTGAAGTTTAATTTAATCACCTCTAAAAGGAATTTCTTAAAATTTTATTAAACTTTTACACATAAGCTACACTAAATAACTTATCTGATCTATTAATTGTATGATATAGTAATATCTAACAAGTTCTTTAAAAAGTTTTTGATCAATATATTTTTTTTATTTTCATCAAATTCTAAATGGACAGATTGATTGATTAGAATCTCCTTATATTTCATATTTTCATGCCCAATTATTTTGAATAAATATTTTAAATACTTAGTTTTTAAAATACAAATATCATATTTTAGTTACACTATTTGTAATTTTGAACTCCTTTGCGATTAATTCATTAAGTTCTTTACACATTTTCATTTATCCTCTCAAAAATTTTTTCTTTGATATAAACCTGTATAAGAAACAAAAGATCATTTAAAAATTTTAGGAATAATGTGTTATCTATTTTTTTTCTTTTTTAAAACTACTATCAACTAGAAAATTACTCAAGCTTCTACACATAATTGAGTTTACCTAAGAGCATAAAATCCTTCTTAAGGTTGTATACATAATCACAAAGTATATCAATGTGAAAGACAATGGATTTTTCTATACACACATTTCTTTTTTATTATCATATTTTAAAATAGAAATTTTACATCTATTTAAAATAATCTAAAATTCTTATGACATGAATATACTAAGAAAAGTCTAACGGCCTCAAATCATTCTACTAATTGAAATGACACCACAAAATATATACATTAAACTTGGTTATAACACTTACCAATAGATCTACATTTGTTTCTCATGATCACTCTATTTTCATCTAATTTATCTTTAAATATCCACTTGGTTCCAATCACTTGTTGATCACTCGGCTTAAGACCTACTTCCTACAATTGGTTTCTCTCAAAAAGATCATACTCTTCTTTCATTACTTAAAACTAATAGTTAACATTATGTGCTTCCCCTATACATAATAATTCTATGAAATATACAAATTAATAAGATTAATTCTATCATAAAGGTTCTAGTCTTAACTCCTTGATTAACTTGTCTGATAATTGGTTTTTTGATGTGAAGCTTGGAATTTCTAATCTTTAGCTAACTGATGGCTAGTCTCTTCTTCTATTTTACTTTCTTTATCACCGTCATCTTTTTTCAAGTCTAAGTTCATTTATAACTTTATCTGTTAATCAAAAGTTTTAGTATTTACCTTATGAGTAGAGTCATCAAATACTATATTCATAAATTTCACCATCTTTTGAGTATCTATGTTGAAAACTAAATATGTTTTTCAAAAAGAAGAGCTCCCATGAAAATTTCTAGGCATACTTTTTCATCAAACTTGTTCATGTTGCACCTTTTATTGTTAAGAATGGTGCATTTATACAAAAAATATCAAATTAACTAACATTCAATTTGTTATTTTTAAATAACTCCTAGGGAGTTTTTATAAATATAAGCCTTAAATTGATTCTATTAATTGGATAGCAAGTTGAGTTACTTTCCTTAGCCAAAAAGGATTTTGAAATTTTGTATTCGATAAGCATAGTTCTACCCATCTCTACCAAGATCGTCTTCTTTCTTTCTAAAACCCCATTTTGTTGATGTGAATAAGGAAATGTAAATTTGATGCCCCTCATTTTTAAACTCTTTGCTATTATCACATTAAATACAAATTAATTTAAGATACGTCTCCTCTTCTATCTCTTTTGAAAAATTAAGTAAGATTTCAAACGTCACACTCTTACTCTTAAGAAATGCAACCCAATTATATCTAGGATAATCATTAATAATTGTAGATTTTAATTTTTTTAGCCTAATCTTTAGGATTGTGTGAGTCTAAAATGGTATAAAAAAAATATTCATAAAGGTCAACTAGTAGGTAAGTAATTTTTAGGTTTAAAAGAAATTTTTAACTTGCCATCCTTTTCAGCACGATTCATAAATTTTTGAACTAGTTTTTGTTTGGCTTGAGAAGATCACTATCTATATCTAACCTACTTGTTTTTTTAATATAGAATATCCCATGTCACCAATTTTGGTTATCTTTTTCTTAATATTTATTTCGAAAATAAACCTTATTATCAAAACATAATAAAAAAATCAAACATTGACCAAAAAGTGTAAAATTTTAAAAATTATATATATTTAAAAAATTATAATATTATTGGAAACATTTTTCCTAATATTTAACTAAAATTTTTCTTGAAAATATGACATGTAGTAATAGCAAAAAATATGTTTAGAAAATAGTTAGATAATAAAATATTCGAAAATTTAAAATCAATTGGGTGACATATAGATGGAAAACATATACAAAAAAATAATATGTTAATTTTTTTTTTAAAAAAAAATTATTCATAAATATTATAAAAATGAAAATTATCTTCATAATAAGTAGTTTAGTTGTTCAAAAGAATTAGCATAACATTTTAATAAAAAATATATTAGAAAAAACTTTTCATTGTATAATATATTTACAAAATAATTTGGTAATAATATGATTCAATGATTTTTTATGATGAAAAATAATTAAAAAATTAAATATATTATCTAAATATGAACTTAAAATTAGTTGAATAATATGTGAATACTAACTTTAATGAAAAACATAGCAATTATTAAAAATTATGTATCACACAAGAGTTTTTTTTTCATTTTGAATATCTTTTATGAATTTGTCATTATAACTTAAAAATTATATGTTGAAAAAGCATTATGAAATATTAAATTATTATTTTAAGAATCATTTAGATATTCAAATGATTAAAATATGAAAATATTGTAAATATTTTCATGATTCACTAGCAAAATATTATGTTATTAATTAAAAAATTCAAATTTTTTTAAAATGTTGAAAATTAAAAAATAATAACTAAGAGGAAAATCATTAAGTTATAAATTGTTCACACTATTAAAAATACAAAAAGTACAATTTATTTGCCAAAAAAAATTTCTAATAATAATATCAAAAATTTATGAAGAAAAACTCAATAATTTTTGTAGAAACACAAAATGTTAAAGTTAGAATATATTGAAAAATAAAAATGTCATTAAGGAATCCAAAGAAATGAGGACATATGGCTCACCTTTAATCATTCCTGTGATAGATATAAAGATGGCAGATGATTTGATCGACGAGTGCTTCATATGGTTTATTTTATGTAACCTTAAGTATTGGGAGATGTAGTATGATTTCATTGTGGAGTACTTTTTTATGATTGTAGTAGTGAAAGTAAAACCATGAAAATTACTAGTGTAAAAAAGGAAAGAGAGAAGAAAATTTTTGTCAAAAAAGTTATTGAATTTTCTAATAAATTTTTTTTTAAAGGATTCTTGAATTCCTTAAAGTTCTAATTCTAATAACTCTGACTTTTTTTAATTGTCCTAAATTTTTTTAGTTTACTCTAAATTCAATTGAATGTCTTGACATGACCTTCTTAGCATTTTATTTAGAGGTTAATATATAATATTTAATTTAGAAAAGGCCATTTTGCCCTTTGTCGAAAATTCAAACATTCTAAAAAGTTTTAATACAAAAACAAAGAAAGGTAAAATATGTACAAATATTCATTGTGTGTCATAAGATAATAATATAAGTCTTGACCATCTAACATAGAATGATACCACACATAATTATCTTGGGCAAAAACAATAATAAAATCTAACTATAAATCTTTAAAAGTATACTTATAACTTAATGCTAACATCCTTAGTGGACTTGGCTTAATTTGCATGCGATTATTCTAAGTCATTCACAGACTACCCTAACCTAGGATCTGATAAAAACTTTATCACACCCCTTTTTTGTAAAAATTTCTTTTTCTTTGGTGGACCTAAACCTATGCACATTTTAATGCTTTTGACTACCCATCTTTCACTCTCTTGGCTTAATATTCATACTTGGAGCAATGATCCTTTAATTTGATTCTTGAATTTGTAGTGTGCAACCAAATATTTGTCATATCTTTTGTCTAATTGACTAATTAGGTTGGTCAAAAACTTGCTCATTCTAGTTTAACCTGTCATGCACACTATTATTGACAAGAAGCTAAAGTAACCTGCAATCTACAAATGTTTGCATCGACATATACCATAATGTGCCTAGGCAACCACATGATCCAAACCATGACAATCACAAAAAGATAAATCATAGAAACAACAACAAAATAATATCTTCTTCATATTCTAAATTCAAATATAAAATATCTCAAATAGTCAAATTTCCAACATATAAATATCAAAATTGAGAATAATTTAGATTAAAACTAAGACATGACTAATTGATAACAAAAAGTAATTCATTATGATGCTAACTCTAATTTTATATCAACTACTAATTCTATACATCTACTAATAATATGAAGAGCATTGAGCCAACTTTAATAGGTAATCCTCATGTTCTAGAAATAAAAACCCACAAGCAGTAGTATAATATTGTAGTGTAATCATTAGTTCATCAAAAGAGTAAAATAAATATTATAGCAAACCAAGTTGACATATTGCAATAAACCATTACCATTGACCTTATTGCTAGTCAGTCATGTCATAACAAGCCTTAATAAAGTCCCAATTGAAGCATAGCAATGCACAAATAATCCAGCACTTCCATTAAGCTTGCAAGGTACTCGAGGGAAGTTTAGTACTCTTATATAATCACATTATGTAATAGTCCACATCCTGGGCTTTGCTAATCACGTGGATCACCTTATAATTTCTAAGCATCCCCACCAAACAAACAACGCTCTAACACGCACTCCTAAAGATCCACTTTCTCCCTTGATGTCCTATAATAGCTCTCCAACATGTAATAATCTGTTATAGATGTCTTGAAAAACCCAACTTTAGCTTTGTCAATAAAGAAACTGATGACATAAGACTTAAGTACGTCTAAAAATGTGTTGTGCTCAAGACGCATATGATCAGGGACCCACAATCTCTGATGAAATTCTAATAATAAGGCATGAAAACTTAATACTTGGTGGGAATGCTACAAACATGAATATCTAAGACAACTCAGTTTTGCTAAATGGCTCATCAACTTGACTCCATTGTGATCTACTTTATTTCATCATCAATAAACTTTCTTACTCAATAATGTTAAGGTTTTTCTTAAATTTAACTAAGGTTTTTCTTAAATTTAAGTACTTGGATTAACTTAGATTCTTGCAAAACAAAAATTCACATAATTGGGGCACCTTGCCCATTAGAATTTGATGTGTATCTATGTTCTCCTTGTCCTTTTCTTTATTTAAGAGTCTTACTAAAATCCTTTAGCCTAGTAAAGTACTTGTTGATGCCATAAGTCCATTACTCAAACACCTTTAGTTACTCTTTGATCTTTAACATTTTTTCACATGCATTTTTTTGAATGACTTTCTCTTGTCTAATAGGTTAATTTTAGTCACTCCATTCTCCATAAAGGCTTTTATTCAGCAAACAACCCTTGTAAGGACATTAATTGAGATGTTAATCTAAGAAACAATAACTTAATTCACAATTACACATGATTTGACCCATGAAACCCAAATAGGTTAACATTTACCAAAATCTAAGAGATCATTAGTCCTTTTAAGAAAGCTTAGCATTACTTCTAAAGGCTAAAAACATTATCTCTAACTTAATCATCCCTCGTCTATGGTCAAACTAAGAGCTCTATAAAATCATAGCCTTATTTTGGATGTGGTCAAGGTCTCACTAAGTTTATAATATTTTGAATTCATCCTCAATTGTTATCTTAAGATTTATCACATGTAAAAGCTTAATCTTAAGAAGTTTCACTTGCCTAATTCCTAAGTTTTTTCTATGTTTCCCAAGTTTCTTTCAAGTTCTAGCTTATTTGCAACACTAACCAGGGTTCTTTGGTTCATAGGCTTAGCTTACTATCAAATTTTAAACCTTACGTATTTAAATTTTTAAATCTATGAATACAAATTTAAAATTTATGACTTGAATTTTAATTCCACAAATTTTCAAATTCCAAATCCTCAATTATCGTGATCAATCTTATAATTTCACATATCTAATCAACACGAAAAAGAAGTTTTTGCTAGGTTAAGTTCTTTCTTAGTTTCTTATTCTTACTCAATAAAATCCAATGCTTTCATTACATTAAGCTAAGACCTAGTACTCTTTTTACCTTCTCGAAAGGCCAACACATGCCCCTAAAGCCTCCACATAAGAAATTGAGTGCTCACATACCTTGGAAGTCATTTAAGTCTTCCTTTAGGACTTACTTGACATTAGATATCCTTGGCCAAACCTTACACTCAACCCCTTTAGCAAACTCAATGCTTCCAACCTTTTTTTCTACAACACAAATGTTGAATTAGGTTTGGCTCTTACGATAGGAAAAATTCAATAAACCATAAGTAATTATTAAGAGTTAAATCTGATAGAACCTTTTTTGAGGATTTTAAGCTAAATTCTGCCTTTACCAAAACAAATTGAGACCATAAAAAAGCCTAGCCTTCTTGTAGAGTTTTCATGATTCCAAAGCCCTCCTTGTAAGGAACTTAAGAGTTCTCTCTCATCTTAAAACCATCAATGTTCCATTTTAAGGCTTCTTTGTACATTTCATGCATATAGTTAAGCCTTTCTACTCTAGCTCAATGCATAACCAAAGTCCTTAAGCCTTAATTTAGATGTAAAATTCAATCCAAGCTATGTTTTTTAGTAGAAATCATACATAAGTCATAATAATCACTTCATGTGTAGTTAAGGTAGAATATTACTATATTTGTATATTAGGTTTTCTTAACTAAAGTTTATCAATACAAACTGAATTCTGTAGAAAATGTCTAATAACTTTAATTCATTGAAGCTATATTTATTTCATATTCATAATAATCATCCAAAAAAATATATCAACCTTGAAAATCATTATTGCTCATTTTTCCACTGTTGTAAATGTCTTACTTTTCCAAATTCGTAAGCTTGATAATTCCTCTAGCATATTGACATCATGAATGCTCATGTTAACATAAAATTTAAATGGCCTATATATCATGAATATTCATGCTGTCATTAAGGGTACATATAACTTAAAGTTTTTTTCTTTAATAAGCTTTAGGAGATCACCAATATAAAACATAAATTAACAGTGGAATTCATAACAAATTCACAAATAATACTTTTAGCTAAAAAAGAATTCTAAAATGTTCAACATGATAGCTAAATTTAGCAAGGGAAACAAAGTCAAATATTGGTAAAATAATCCTAGAGTTGCATAAAACTTAATTATGTTATGAGAATTCAAGCAATATAATGAAAACACTTTGCATGTTTTTCAACCAAAGAGTGATGACATAGGAAATATTGCAAATTCCTCAAATTCTTGCTCAAGTTGAGTAATATAGTACATAATTTATAATAAAATATTTCATTTTAGTTTCCTAACAAGGATATACATTTAAGTGCAAGAAATTATATTCTTACCTGTTGAACCAAGCATGGGTCTTCCACATTTTTTAGTCATTCCTCTTCATGGTTTTCTCTTTTAACTACTCATCATTCGACTCCTTGCTCTCCTATTTGGGCTCCTCGGTCTTCGTGGTTTTGACCACCTTATGTTTATCATGGCTAGTAGTTAAGAAAAATGTTTAACACTTGTATTTCATGCTTTTTTATAGCAAAACCAATCCCTTCCTTAATATTATCTAGGTAAGTTAGGTTAGAGTTATCTTATCAATCTAATCCATGATTATGGCTCTTTATCTTTTATTTTACTTTTCTCAAATTGAAGCCCACCTTTTATCCAATTCATAATGCTTCTCTAAGCATTTATCACATTAACCGTTTTCACATGATAATCATGGGGGAACTCTAATGCCTTCATTCGAAATTAAATTTCGAAATTCAAATTAAGCATCAAATAAAAATTTGAATAATTTTATTTTGCAAACTTTAAATATTATATTATGTAAAAAAATGTCAAGTTAAGAGAATCAAACATTGAGTGTTGTAATTATTATATTTATTTAATAACCATTTAACTTTTTATACGACTTTTTGTTACGAAACCATAGTTACACAATGTATTGCCAATAATATAGTTTAAATATTAGCTCATATTTTGAAAATTTTAAAATATATCAATAAGACGCTTTTTTAACTATTTTATTCTTATGAATTTTTTTTCTAACATATCTACAATTCATGTAATCATTGAATAATACATGATTAATACGAAGGGGTAAACCTTCATACATTTTAATATTTGCATTATAATAAGATTTTTTTAATTTGCAATATCATATTAGTATAGTTTAATTGTTGAGAAACAAAATCAATTTTAATGATATCTACCAACTGTACATTATATATATATATATATATATTATATGTGTGTTAGTGAAGCTTACAATACTAGAACTAGCTTCCTAAGATATGAAATGCTTCGTTTGTAAACATTTAAATACTTTGTTATCTTAACAATTTCCAATATTTTTCATTCTAAATTAATCTGATTATGTGTTGAATCCTAATCAAGTTGAAACAATATAAAAAAATTATTATTATATTTAACCAAACATAGTTTTTTGAATACTTTGAAATTTTCTAATTCATGGGTATTTCAAAAATTTCACCTTTTTTCTATGGTGATGGATCTTAAAAATGTTGATGCCAATGCAAAAGATTGGAACATTATGAATTCTTTCCATATTACTAAAAATCACATTACTCTTTAAGAAATAAGATCTAGCCTCATATTTGAGAACCTTAACTCAAGGCAATTGGAAGTAGTGTAGATATTTTAGTATTTGGGTTGGTGCACAAGGATTGTCTTAAAAGAAAGACCAAAATAAAAGTTAACCCAAACTGTATTTCTAACTATTGCTAAGAATCAAAATTGGAAGAAAGATGTTGCACCTCTCTTTATCTTAGCAAAACATATTCTATTTCCTGTAGAGTTGTTTAATTAAAAAATGGTAAATTTAATCGATTAAACTACTTGTTCATCATTGATGCATATGGCAAGATAATAAATTACAATGATATGTAAATTACTTACATTGTTTTTTGGTCTGATAATTCTTATAGTTAAGGAACCCTAAGTGAAAATTATAATAAGTTCAAACTTCACTTTTTGCACTTAATGCGTGACATTTAGAAAAGGACTTTTGGGGTTTAATGCCTAATTATAAATGCATGAGGTATTTTTTCTTGGTGTGTAAAGGACAACTTAGTCCATAATGAATTGGATAAGACCATCTTAGTCCATAAAGCAACTTTAGTTTCCTTATGAAATTTTGAAAAGACAATCATAGTTTCTTAAGTTAATTTGAAAGGAGAAATTTGGTTTCTCTAAAGAAATTTGAAAGGATAGTTCTACTTTGCTTAAAGGAAGTTGAAAGGACAACCTTTCTTTTTTAGGGGAAGTTGAAAGGAAAACCTTGGTTATCTTAAAGAAAGTTGAGACGATAATGTTGGTATTTTTAAAGGACATTGGAAGTACAACTTGAAGAATTTTAAACGACACCTTTTGAAGAATAATTCGTAGGAAAATTGATTGAATGAAGGGGCCAAATAAAATATATAAAAGCCCATACACATTGCTTTGTTAGTCATTTTGGAATTTAACTATGGAAGGAAGAAAGAATGTTTTACCAATAAAAACCAAGTGAAGGATGTCTACACCTTTGCTAGAGAAGGAAGAGGAGACTTCATCACTTGAATTGGGAGAAACTCAGCCTTTGAGTAATCCACAATAAGGGTGAATAAGGCTGAATAAACCTTGAGATTGAATAATAAAATATAGATTTTATCCAATTAACTCAATTGATAAAGCACGAAAACATGTTTAAGATACCTTCCAATGAAACCTAAACTAAAATTACGAGAGCACAAAAGCATCTCATGTGTTCAAGTTGCTTGCCAAAAACATGTTTAAAATATCACATAAGTATTTCCTACTTTGAAATCTTCTTGGATCAATTGATGCTATCTATTTGTTCTTCTTTGAAGCATGATATTACAAATCTTGTGGTAAATATATATTGGAGTTAAGACCCCTTGTTGATGTCATGTTTGCATAAGAAAATTGAAACTTTTAAAATAAAATATATTAACATACAAACATATCTATGAAAGATTGAGCTTTAATCGGGTTTTGGTAATTGAATTTGATGGTTATTTACAAGGTAATGCATAAAAATAAACATCAATCTATGTTATAAATGAAACCCTAAAACTTCAAAGAGTTTATTATGTGGAAAGCATTGATCCAAAATTTTTTTGGAGTCATAATTTATTACTAATTATTTTTTTTGAAGATCTTATACAAGTGGTAGTTAGATTCAAAGCTTATATCAATTGAATCCCTGATTTATGATAAAAAATGCACTTTAAGTATTTTAAGGTATGTATTTTAATCATGAAAACCATAAATTCCAACTTTAACATCATTATATGATCATAACGTATATCAATAGACCTTTGACCTAGATAAGACATTAGATGTAGTTCATTCTTATACAATTGAACGCAAGACTTGACCATGAATATTCCCTTTAGTTTTGATAATTTTGATCAGGTCGTGTAGGAACAAGGTTCCAATCTCTCGGTCTGATAATCAGGCTCGAACTGATGACTTCCACCACGTTAAGGTCTAGCTAAAGGATTTTTTCTATTTTCCATGTTAAAACTTGAAAACTTAGCTAAACAATAAAGGCTTCTTGTAGCCAAGTGTTTTTTTGGCTTTTGTTATGCTTGTAATACATGTACCATGTTTTTTCAAGTCATGGGAAGCTTGGTATAGAGCTTTTATTGGGATAAATGACTTCTAGGGTATCTTATTGCTCTTGGTTTCTAGATGGTGAGCATGAAAAGCTCAATTTTAGGCCTTTGAGGAAGGCAAAATTGATTGAGGTTAAGGTTAGGCTTTTAAGAATGGGGGGATTGTTGAGAGTACCTAAGGCTAAGTATAAGTTTATGATTTATAACTATTGTTATGGTTTTGTTTTTAATTCTTTGATTGGGTTTATTTAATTAAAGATTTTTTAGCAAAATATTACAAGTCAAGCTTTGGATATGTATATCTTATGTAACATAAGAAAACAGGTCATTATTAGTGAGGAATTTTGGTTGATTCAAATAACGTTTGCCCAATGTTTTTAGGATTTTTTCTTGGTTGGTGATAATAAAATTCTTGAAGGAAGGACATGGGATTTGAGTGATAACATTATCACTTTGTGACTCCTTGTGCATACTATGGATAAGCCCTATAGTTCGTGGAGCACATGGCTAAAGCCTCAGATGATAGTTTTAAGGCTTTGTTTGGGCCTTATAGTCTTGGCAGTTTTAATTGAGGAGAAAGTTGACCATATGATGTTGAGTAAGTCTTAGGCATGGATGGGAGTGTCAAATGTTATTAAGGACCCTAGAGCCCAGAAAGGACTAGCGATGAGATTGGTAGAGCCTAAGATAGGGAGTGCTAAAGTACATGACAATCATACCTTACGACATTTCCCATTAGTTTAAAGTAGCATTTGAATCTAATTAAAAACATCATATTATATTGATATTAGTGATCATGATGTTTATCATATTCTAATTATACAAATTTGATATTGTGCTTTATCATTACATTTTTTTATAGTATTGACTTTAGGATTCTGTATGAAGCTTTGACTCACTCTTCTTAATTTTACATGCGTGTTATAGAAATATTAGCCTTCTTAAGAACTAGAGATTTGGGGCTCTCTTGTTTATCATATGGCCAAGCATTGATTCTACTTGCAACATTCCCTTTAGTAATAATGATGTTGTTTTCTTAGGACTATATATTATATTTGGTGGACACTTGTTTAATCAGGCTTTTATTATTAAACTTTTATATTACACCTTATATTGTCTCTCTTATGATGAATTTTGCTTCTAGATATTATGATTAGAGAATGTTGTAATGTATAGCTTTATTTAAAGGTTGATTTAATGTCATATAAATATTGTTGTATATTGGTAGGTTACCTTATCCAAGGATGAACTAATCTCTAAATTTATTAGCAGCCATTTGATAAATGGGCATCGACCATTATTGATGGCATGACTTGAGCATGATAATCAATTTTACAGATTAGAACTCTTAGATTTAATGTCAAAGCTATAAGATAAAAGGGTGGCTGGCCATGAGCATTGATTGTATATAAAAATCGTTACATTGACATATTTTATAAAAGAGAAGATTTATTAAAACCAAGGTGTGAAAGATGACAATCTTAAGAAGTTGAAGGAGAAAAATGATTTAGTTCTTATAATTATAAACGAGAATTCTTTTCAAAAATAGAGTTGGTTCCATTTATCAATTACCATCAACATTCATTAAATAAATTTGTAGTGATGATCATGTGTCCGAAAAGATTTTTATTTTCATCATATTAGAAGAAAATCTAAGAAACGATCCACCTTTGAAAATAGTTTGTACTGGTTTTATCTATAGTAGAATGCATGGTGATGTTATATGGACTCCTAAGAAATGTTTGGTTGTTCTAAAGATGAACAAGAATCTAACATCTTTAGGGGTCATGGACACTAAAGGTTGTAAATTAAATTAGATATTACACCATAAATTTGAAAATGCCAAAATTACATGTACAAAAAGGTTTTAAAAGCCTAATGATACCTATGCAATTGAGCATGCATCCAACCCTCAGCTAAGAAGCTTGAACTCAGTTCTTTCATTCCATTATTCACCTTAGCAAATTAAGAATCCTTTCATAGTTGATTTTTTCCTATTGATCAAGAAAAGACAATTCCCATATCATTCCAACTATTTAAATCTTCACCACTCCCTATGATCCAACACCAAAGGATGGACATTTCTTTCCCTAATGTTACTTACCTTGGGTAGGATGCTACTTGATTTCTTTAAATGCTCAAGTCAATACTATAATATTTCACAATATAATATCTAACTTCTAATTTTTTTAAACCTTAAAATAAGTTCTTTTTATAGTTAGTCTTGCACAAGAATATTTATACAATAATAACTTAGCAACCTTTAGAAATAAAAGAAATTTAGAGTAATAAAAATGAAATTAAGACCTAAAGTAATAGTTATTCAAGTGTTGTATGTTAAAATAGTGTCATGTAATGAAAAAATAGTGAATGAGATGCACCACAATAATGAACCTTAGGTTCCTCTAAAATTATCTCTCACATTATGTAGTAGCTAAATAATATAATATTGGTTTCCTACTTTTTTGATGCTCCTTGTAAAAAATAACACAAAGATTTCCTTTCAAAGAATTTGGGAATGTAGCGACAATTGTATTACAAAAATGCATACCTTCTTTTTTCCTCTTAAAAATTCACTTATCCTTCCTAAACAATCTTTTCTCTTGAAATAGAAATGCAACCACTCTAATAGCTAAAAGACATAAAATCTTTCTTTATCTCCTCCTAAAGTGATTATAAAGATAGTATCGATAAGAAGAAAATGAAAGTCATGTAATTTTTAATTTTCAAAATTTAATAAAAAAAATTCCTTTGAAGCACTAGCTTTGTTTTTTATTTAAGTGGATTTACATAAGTGTCAACAAAGGATTACAAAGCATGGGAGAGTCTTATTTATTCATAAGGACATTTGTTAGCATCTACAAACAAGAGTACAAAGAAATATTTGAATAAAAAAGTCTTGCAAATTGGCCATTTCCAATGTAGAGGTTAGATCCAAACCCATTTTTCCTTTTCATTTTACTTAGTCCTCATAATCTTTTTCCTTAGCATCCCTTTGGTTGAAAAACACATTTTTCTTTGCATTCACAAGTTGGGTTTGGCTAATTTTCTTCAATTGTTCGTTAGTGAATGCACTCAAAAAATTAGTTGTGTATCCTTAACATCAATTGCTTGTAGCCTTGCATTTTTTGTTACTAAACACCGATTATGGCAATTAGCTTGAGCTAGTTGGTGCATGACTTGATTATTGTTTTGAAAATTTCCTTAACTCTATGGCACAGATATTGTTTTTAAAATATATCTCTTGAATGCAACAAAGAACTCCATCACGAAATATACATAATACTTTGTTATCAAAGAAAACATACTTTGCTAGTTGGGATCATTGGCTTCAATCAATAATGATCAATATTTTGATGAATAAACAAATAATTAAGTGTGGAAAAAATATAGAAATAAAATTGAAAAAAAAACATTTAGTATTCCCCAAATTACGAATATCAAATGCATATGGTAATGAAATATTTTGTGATAATAAATGTAACTTTCCACACATATTTTCAACTCATCTTATTGTTAAGTTATCTAGTTAATTTTTGAACTTGTATTTAAGCTTTCTCTACAATCCTCAATGTTGGATAACAATCGACCAACATACTTCTTTCTCGAAGGATCTTTAAGGTAGGGAATCATTGAATAACCAATCTTTACAACTTTGGACATTATAAAACATATAACAATTATTAAAGGAATAACATGAATGTTAGATATGTACTTATTGGAAAAAAAATTCCATAAACCATTTAATAAATAGAAATATTTATTTATTGTTGATAGCACTTGTTATAGTTGATAGTAAAATTTAAAATTCTTTTAACATATTACTTGAATGGAAATCAAATTCTATTAATAAATGTTTTGATTATTAGTAACATCTTATGACACTAATTAATAATCAAAATTTTTAATAAGGGTCTAGAGCTATCAAAAAGTTTTGTTTCTTCCAAAGTTTTATAAATAATCCTTATGAAACTTAAAAAAACATTCTATGTCTTCTCCCTTAAATCCTTTATGTCAACTTACCTCATTCTATATGCCAAATTTCAATGAAAATCAATCTTCCTCTACTAAGATAATTAAATGCTACATATGTAGTGATAAAAAAATGATCTCACATGAATCATTAATTGCAAAGGATTATCAAAATTCAAACTAAAAAAAGTAATATTGCTTTACAATTCATGATATGGATCCAAAGTACATTTGTATCATAAGTATTCAATCATTAACTTTGCCTCTTAGCATAATACATTACAAAAGTACTAATGAAAGGAGGTCCATGTAGTCATAATATATAAAGGTCATCAAGCATAAAGGGTGCAATCATAATTAAGAATGCATCATTAAAAAAAAAATAATATGATTCGAAACATATAGTTATCAAATAGTAATAATTAATACTTTTTGTTGGATTAGAGTAATGTTAGAGAAGCTTAAGGTTAGAATTCAATGTTAAGTTTAAAAATTGAAGAAATTAAATTCTAATATTTTAAAAAATTTTAAAAAAATTCCAACTAACCATAGAACACAAATGTTAAAGGTTTGTAGCTTCAAGCTAATTTAGTACTATAATACATTTTATGTACATGTCCTTATCAATGACAAAATATAGAATTAAAAAAACCAAATTTCTCTTTAATCATATCAGGGGAAAGTGTATTAGGTGTTATGAATTAATTTTAAATTTCCATAATTGTAATCCAAGGTAACATAATTGAACTTTAATTTTTAGCTATTTATTATCTAAGTTAATGTAGTTCATTATTTTGAATAGCTTGGGTTATATTAGATTTTAAATTAAATTTTAATCTCACAAGATAATTTTGAATTCAAGCCTAATATGATTCCATTAATCTTAAAGGGCTTTTAATTATTAAACCTTAACGAATTTTGTAGTTTAAGAATTTGAAATATCTAAAGAACTTTCACAAATGGATTTTTAATTTCTAACCCATTTAGCCAATTTCTTTTAAATGTGGGCTGTTTTCTTTTACACAACAATCATTCGACTTACCTGTAGCACAATTCTTCAGAACTATGAATGACAAAGCAGCATAATTAGTATGTATTTCAAGATTTAATTCGTCTTTAGTAAAACTTTCTAAAGAAATTTATATGTTGCTAATATAAACACTTTGGCAAATAGAAATTAGAAAATAAAATTCCTTTTTAACCTTAAGGAGCATGGCATAACTAAAGTATTCTATCTCATTATTCGACTTTTAACTCCTAGAAAACAAAGATTATGACAAGGGAATGATAAATTGATTCCTAAGCTCATTAAGCGATTAGATGTCTCGATGGGTCCTTTACATAGCTATGTAACAACACACCATAATCATTGATTATAAAAACCTAATATAACTTTAATTGCTTATTGAGGAGGTATACGAGAGTGTACTATTTTAGCAAAAACATTTTGTATTTTGAAAGAAAAAGAAATAGCAATGATGTAATCAAAACTTGGGTGGTCACATTGCATACAAAAATTGCATGAAATTCTTGAAAGAACACTTAAAGCATTATCATGAAGGATTTTGAGAGGAATAACTTGTGAATTTGGTGTAGCAGATGAACCAACATTATGGAAGGTAAAGGTTTGAACTTTTGATGAAGTTTGCAAGGCCTATTTAGTCTCATCAGTTTTTTTAACATGAAAATAAAGCTTTATATACAGGCCTATTAGTGTGAATATAACCATGGCATTTAATACAAGCACAAGAATGCAAAAAAAATGATTTCTCTTCTACATCTTCCAAATCATCTTTGAAACATGTAAACTTAGTCAACTTGTTTTTCAAACTAAAATTCTCATCTTGAAATGGGCTTATTCCAACAAGTGCAAAATTTTTCCTAGTTTATAAGAAAAATTGAATAATTCTATGAAGAATTCCATATAGAATTTTTCCTAAATTGCCATTTGTTTAAACAACCATCCAGTGTCATTTAATTTTTTTATGCAATATGGACACACAACTTTTTATTGCATCATCTGAAAATCTTTCACATTCAAAAAATAAGAAGGCGAGCACATACTTAAAGTAAGTTCAATGTTACTGGAGAGTTGGGAGGAATTGTACGTGTAGATTTTCTTTGAAAAGAAATACAAATAATTAAAATCCTTTTTCAATTCAACAAGTACTTAAGTATGAATGAAACCAAATATTAAATTATTGAAGCATGAAGAAGGTGAGTCATAAAAAGGTATGTAGAAGATGGATGGAGGCCATGAGTTTTTCATAGTTCAACTCCTAACCTTGAGCTATGTCTATCCTTAATTCAAAAAAATTTTGGTTGTCTACCTTTTTTCACCAAGAGTTGTCTGCACTCGGACATTCAAAACCTAATGTTATGACAAAGAAAAATAAAATATGAAAAGGGAAGTGCTTTCACTCAATAAATCTCCTGGATTGTTAAATATTAGAAATTCTACAATTCATTAGCATTGTGGCTTGAGTATGTATGTTAAGACATGTAACACAAAATTCTAGTACCATAATTAGTGAAAGAGCTAGATGAAATTCTACAATGCATTATGCTTCTACCAATGTCAAACTTTGAAAGACTCTTTTGACATTCCCTAGTATATTATTACAAAGTGTTAGCTCTCAATGAAGTATAAGGAAAAAATGGACACAAACCTCCTTATTTATACAATATTTTGAACAAAAAGGATTCTTCTCTTATATTACTCTAACAAGTCTAAAACTACATCAATAGCAAGCATTGGTAAAGTTTTCATAAATCTACCATTATTTGAGGCCACTTACATTGAATTCAAATGTCACATATTTAACTTAAGGCTTAATACATGACATGTTATTATCATTTTATTACCATGCATTCTATCTGTATGAGGCTATTATCTTTCTTGTGCTCCACATATTTTGATTTCTTGTACATAAACTTTAACTTACCACCATTAGTAATTTTTTTTAAGTCAATTGCCTTACATACATTGCCTAGTGTGATCTAGAAGGTTTAACATGAACTTCTATAGTGGTATTTATGGAGGACTATGATGTTGGGGAGGAAAATAGCAATGGTTGTTGATCAAAATAATAATTTAGATATCATTAGATCAGAACCAAAGGAAACTCAAACTACAACAATGGGATGTGCACATACATGATAAAAGAAATCTTATTTTTAATAAATACTAAACAAACCAACCATCATTCCATTTTGTTTTCAATAACAACGTTTTAAATAAGTTACAATAAGGAACTCAGATTCAAAAAAAGATAAAAGTAGTCTTGTTAATAAAATAATTAAAAAATAAAGAAAAGCAAAAATAATTAAAACTTGTATAGGTCTTATAAATGCACTTTATAATTAGGAATGAACTAAAAATGTGAAATAAACCTACTCCACAATGATAAACTCCACGTAGCAAACTTATACTTTGAGTGATTCTTCATCATCACTAAATCAATCATATTTTTCAGTAAATACTTGTAGATGATCACAATTTAAAATTTAAAAAAATTGTTGTGAAGATTTTGGTTGATTTTAATAAATTTCAACAAAAAATCCTTTGAAAAGTGTCTCCAAATTGACTATAAAATTGGTTTAATTTTTTGTCTGATTTAATTATTCTAGTTATTTGCTTCAAATATGTGGCTAGGTTCAATACGCTTGCTTTAGATGAACTATACACTTATGTTGTGTGTGGCCATCTAAATATTGGTGCTGGGCTATTTCATCATTGGATTAGATAAGTGCAAGGCATATGTTAGTTTCATGACATTTCGTGAATTGATCTATAGTTAGCACAAGCCATTGTACTATGCAATTTGGTGTCGATTCCGCACCTCTTCAATTTTGAGGTCTGTGTGAGAAGCAACAATAATTTCATATAGGTTGTTAGGCCAAAGAGATAGTGGAGGGCAGTGAACATGTGTGCAATGGTAGAGATATGTGAGCATTGCCACAATTTGAATGCCATAGTTCTAGTAAAAAATAGTGAAGAAAGTATAAGAGGAGCTAGTGGTGTAAGTTATGGGGAAGATGATGATGAGAACAACGATGCTAATAGTAGTGGTGGTAGTTCCAAATTGCAATTGGGGTATCTAATAAACAGAACATTAAAAATCCTTGACATGATGAAATCGTAGTTTCAATGAATTCCAAGCAATGCAATCTTCATCCTTTATTTATTATATAGTAAACTTTTAAATAGATTCAAGTTGCAAGCCATTTCTTGAAAACATAATAAATATAACCATCCTACAAAAATTGCAAGAAATATTGTGATATGATAAAATAATTAAGAACTTTTAATGGCATAAATGATAGATTGCAACCTTAAATGAACTAAAAATTCAAAATTAATAGAGAAAGCTTTATATGACCTACAAAAAAAACTTTGTATCATCCGTTGATGTAACCTATCTCGAAAAAAATTATTTAGACGTGCGTTATGTCAAGAAAAAGTATTATATGTTACTCTTTAGATTATTATTAACTTAACGAAGGACAATTTATGAGGACGTGTTTTCTTGCTAAATGAAATAGATGTATCATACATTGAGGATAACATAACATACATTTAAGTTATTTTTAAAACATTAATTTGGTAATTAAATCATGATTTTATAGAAAAAATCTTTCTGGAAATCAACAATCCATTAGTAGATGATGCTCATTTAAATGATCTCCAAGTGGATTTCCTTAATCATATATTTTTGTTTTGACTACAACAAATAAGATCATTAATTAGAACTATCTTGATTGGACTTTTGTCATCTAAACCTCTTTAAGCAAAGAAGGTCCCATGGGCTTAACTATGTTAACCTTTTTTATGATGACTAACTAACTGGTTTTATAAAATAAATATAGCAAAAAAACAAAAAAGGTTGGGTTGTAAGACACTATTATTGATGAAAAAAAGTTTTGAAAATGAGGAGCGTAGAAAGCTCCCCATCATTTTGATGGTCATCCAATCTAAGCCTTGGTTTTCATCACAACCTTTGTCATCATTAAAAAAAACTTCTAATATAAGGGATGCAAAATTCCTTATTCCCACCCCATTTGAAAAAACAATCCTAGAGAAAATGTTTAGTGAATTCTTATGTTTATTGGTCATGATTGTTTACAAATTGAATGTCGATGAATACCCTTATGAAAGAATGCCTACATTTTTTATGCATAGTTTTATAGTAATGAATATGATTCGTTGTCAAACATGTTGTAGTGGTGTTGTCACACTAAATTGTGTTGTATTTAGATTTCAAATTAATGCCCTCTAACCATAACTTAAGTCGAAGAGATTATTCTACTCATTCAAACAAGGCACCATGTTTCACCTTCAATGTGCATAGTTTGGCAACTTATGATTTTTAAGTGTTAGGTAAGATAGCCTAGCCTCATGATGATTAAAAATATGAGTAGGTTTGATTTGATTTATAGCTTTTTCTAAGTGCTTGATCATCTCTAATATTTCTTAGAAGTGAGTTATGGCTTTTGGAAGAATCTTAGGTCTTTGCACCTCTAAAATATGAGCTTATTTATAAGTAAGCCATGGACTCAAGTAAGCTCTCATTTTGTAAACCAAATGCACTATTGATCTTTTGTAGCTAAGAGGAATTTATTACCTCAGGTTAAGCCATAAAGTTGAGTGGTATTGCTTGCCAAATGATCTTTGAAACATTGATGAATTTAGAAAAGAACTTATATGGCTTCAACGTAAGAAGAGCTCCCATATTTCTTAGAATGCTGGCCGGGGAGTCTTTTGTTTTGCCTTAAATAATGGATACAGTGCAGTGAGCATCTCTAGAAGGTCGAATAAAAGGTAAATGATTTACTCAAATAACATGTAATAGTCGGGAATTTTTAAAGATAAGTATTAGTCTAAGTGAGCAATTAATCAAGCTTAATGGTTTGTTGTATTTATTAAGAAACATGAGGGCTTAAATTATAAATGCCATAGAATTTGTAATTTAAGGGCCTTAGGTTTTGAAATATAGGGGTTGTTATCCTAAAATTTTAAAATCATATCATTCAAAATTTAAGTATATTGAAGTTTGGAATTTACATTTTGTTAAGAACATGGATAGCCCAAAAATGGGGATCTTAGAGTCGGTAACCACGTGGACAAATCTTGGAAGAAAATGGTTATATTACTATTCATTTTTCTTGATGAGTTTTTTGTTATGATTTAGAATGTGTGGGAAGTAGTGATAAAAGCATGATCCTATGGTATTAGGTGTAATATTTATGACACCTTAGGGAAGGCAATAGGTTTGATGGACTCCTAGGATAAGGCTTTAATTGTCTTTAGGGCTGAGAGAAAGCTGAAGTATTGCATTACAAAAGAGCATAAGGAATGGCCAAGGTGTTAAAAATGCTATGATATGATGTGCCTAAACCTAGGCCATGGGTTAGAAACCTTAAATAATAGTCTTGAGAATTTAAGTGGCTCATAAGAGGCCTTTTAGATAATACAATGACTCAAGTTAACCTACGATGCTTGAGGGTTATTTGTTCAACACTTACAAAACTAGTTTCAAAAGATAGACTATTGCATGGAAATTTATGCTTAATGGTTAATTTCAAAGATTTTAACTTGAGTAAATGCTCAAGATAAAGCTTGGAAAGTAAAACAAATCTTAGTAAGCATCCTAGATAGAGGTTAGGGCAAAGAAAAATTTAGTCGTGAGGTCTAGATGTGATAGGGTACCATAGGTAAGTAGTTTAGGATTTTGATGTTGCAATTGAATTAGGGTTGAAAATAAGATCCCATAGTACCTTTGAGAAAAGAATTATGGTTATAACAAACACTAAGGTATGATAGATAATTGAATTGAAGTTGATAGAAACGTTAGAGTGGTAGAGAAAATTAAACTATGCATGAAACAAAACTTATGGTATCGTAGATATTTTAATTAGGTTTCCACGACAAATTATGGTATATTAAATAGTAGATTGGAGTCATGAAGAATGCCCAATAATGTTAAGATAACAAATTAGGTAATATGGTCAAATCACTAAATTAAGGTTCAAGGGAGAACCTTAATTGACACTACATTGTTGATTAGGGATTTAGAGAAACTGTTGCCACGTCCTAAAACTACAATAGAGTTAAAGGAACATTCCAGATGACCCTTGGTAGTTAATAATAGTGCTTTGGAATTTTTTGACATAACAAGTAAGTCAATATTGGTAATGCTTTTGTTTAGGATGCATTAGACCATAGGTTTTGAACTTTTAAGCCAAAAATAGATATGTTAATTTATATAAATATTAGTGTCCCACTACATAAGGAGGTAACTATTTCAAGTGGTTGGTAGATCGATAGGTAATGCAGTACTAGACCACATTGTAAGAGATTACTTGTTTAAGGATCGTCGTTCTGGAAGATAATATGGTGGTGACTATTAATAGCCATCATGTAATCTAAAAGTAACTCTAACATCCTTCTAATGTGACTTTTAAATATCTTTCATTTGGCTACATTACATGTCTTTACCTTAATATATTTCATCTTTAACATACATTTATTTAATACTAAATAACAATTTTATTATTATTTAAGCATTATTATTTTTGTTGTTTTTAGTAATTTTAAAAAATGTTTGATTAAGATAAAACATTGTTTGACTCATCTTGATGAGCTCTTATCCAATAAAATATTTATTTTTATATTTTTAAAATTTATTTTCTATGATTTTAACTCATTTTAAAAAATATGCTATTTTGTACCTAATTTGATAACCGAGAATGTTGTGCACGACCCCTTTTGGTACTTTGTAGTGCAATTTTTTCAAACTAATTACGTAATTTCATCAAAATTCTCTCTTTAATTTGGATAATTATTATATAACACTAAATCTCCAGTCGTGTGACTTATTTGATTTTATTGTATTATTTTGCAACAATAATCTCTAATCATGTGAGCTCTTTATTTTGGTTATATTATGTTGATTCAATTTATCTCATTTTAAGTTTCATATTTAACTACTTAACAAAAAAATAATAAAGTTTTATTTTTTTTATAATTCATAGTAATTTCAACCAATATTCCATGGGAATGGAACAAACATCATTAAACTTGTCATGCTAAAACCTATCTAATTAAATATTTATTGCTTATGATTTTGGTCACACTAAGATAAAGCTTGATTCATTCCTCATTGGATGATCAAGGATGTTAAACTCGAGCTCCATAGTACATTAGAAGGTGATTTTTCATACAATTTATCGCATTTTTTAAATTTTTTTTACATTGATTTTTTGCATACTACTATGTAACCTTAAATCTCCTCCTATGTGATATTTATATTTCTTTGATTTGGTTTGCTAAATTGCTTCAATTTATTACATTTTTTTATTAAATATTTATATCAACTTAATATTAAAATAATAATTTTTTATCATTTCTATTTATTTTTTGTAATTCATAATAATTCTAAATTACGTCTATTGAAGATGACAAAAATATTGTTAGATGCATTCAACACACTCTGCATAATTAAATATATTCTTTGATATCTTTATTGTTTTTATTTTCTATTAGTTTTGCTCTAATTATGAGTTACTTATATTCTTACACATTTTGATGAACAATGAAGCAACATTATCGAAAAAGATAACTCAGTATTTTTGAATACAATATTCTCATACAATTTATCAAATTTCTTCAAATGTTTTGCACTCATTTGGATATATTACTGTGAAGCCTTAATTAATATCTCATTTGACATATACAACTTTGTTATTTGGTTATATTACTTTTTTCATTTTTTTTTCATTTTTTTATTCTTATATATTTATGACATATTAAGTAATAATTTATTATTATTCATGCATATTTATTTTTCATATTAATAGTAATCACAAGTAAGATCTAATGATGATGAAATAAATATCATTAGACTTATCTTGTAAGATCTATGAAATTAAATATTTATTTTTCAAATTTAATTTTTTATTTATTATGGCTATGTCAATCTTTATAATATATTACAATTTAAAGATTTTTTAATGATCATGAATTTTACGCTTAATCGTTTGAGTGTCTTGGATTACAACTTTTTAATACTATTTATCTCATTTCTTCAAATTTTTATTTCTATTTAGATAAGTTATCATAAAAATCTAAATCTCTTCTTGTTTAACCTTTACATCACAATAATTTAATTATATTATAATGCTTCAATTTTTTATTCAACAAATCTTGATGAGTTCAATGTAAATAACAATTTATTTTATAGCTTTCTTTTAATGTTTTTTTAGGTATGTGACATGTTTAAGAGACATTTGGATTTGTAGATAATTTTAGGAATAAAGATGTTACATTCAATCATTCTATTATCTTTGAATGTAACTTACCCATACTGGCTCTCCTCTTCAAGTCTTTTGTTTTGAGTTTTTTACATTACAAGATAACTTACTCTCCTCTCATATGACTCTTACATCATTTTATTTTATTATATTATATTACTTATATTTTTCTTATTTTAGTGTTAATATGCATTGTTTTAATCTTAAAATAACACTTTCTTATTTTTATTTATGAATATTTGTTTTTGTAATACTCAGTAATTTCAAATGAGGTCCAAAAGAGAAGACACAAACATCATTAGAATCATCTTAAAGATAACAATTTAAATAAATATTTTTTCAATATTTTGCTACATTAGTTTTTACATGCTTTACAAACATTTTGATTTTTAATAGATCCAATGTTCAAAGATTTTACACTTGATCTTCTTTCTATTTTGGAATAAAGTTTATAGTACCATTTGTCTAATTTCTTATAATTTTTCTATTTTTACTTGTTTATATTATAGGTAAACTCTAAATCATCATTTGTATGACCTTTACATCACTTTGATTTGGTAGTATTTTATAAATTTAATTTATTTCATTTTAGATTTAATATATGTTTACTTAATGTTAAATTATTTATTTATTATTATTTATGCTTATTTACTTTGGTAACATGTAAAAATTCTAATCAAGGTTTGATAAAAAAAGTCATTGGATTGATTTCAAAGAGTTTTATCAAATTAAGTTTTTGTTTTTTTTATAAATATTTTATTTTCTAATTCTTACATGTTTTATGATGTTGTTTTAGTAGAATACAATTTTTTCATGTAATTTATCTCATTTTTTAAAATTTCATAATATTGGAGAATTAGAGCAACATAGAAATATAACCATTAAATTACGAAAAATTAAAAAAATTAGATGCATTGTAGTGGAAAGTTCCTCTCTAAGATACTAATGAGATCAAAGGTTACATAGTAATATCAAAATGAGTATTTAGTTTGATAGAAGTTTTTAAGACTTGTCCAATGACTATTTTTCATGTCGATTAGATTTCATTCAAAATTACAAATATTTAGCAAATTAAATAATCATTAATAATAATAAATTGCTATTTCAATATTAAATAAAATTATGCTGAATCTTAAAAAAGTAAATTAAAGTGATGGAATATATCCAAATCAAAGTCATGTAATAGTGACATTAGTGGATAATTGGAGTTTCAAAGTAATATATCCAAATCAAAAACAAAAACATTAAAGGAATATGATAAATTGTATGAAATAGTTATTTTTAAAGACATAAAGGAGATCTAGTGAAACATCTTTGATCACCAAATAAAGTATAAATAAAAATGCCTTATCAAGGATAGATGTCATCGAGATGAGTTCAACAACTTTTATTTTCTTCGTTGAACCTTGTTTGAATTACTTTCATTGCTTAAAAAAATAAGAATAAATAACATTTAGTTATTATTTTAAAACTAAGTATATATGCATTTGAGTTGAAATAAGAAAAATTGAAATAGTTTAATATAATCAATTTGAAATGATGCAATCGTCACACAAAAGGTTAATTATGTTTCATACAAATGTTACCAAATTAATGTGAAAATTTGAAGAAATGAGATACATTATCTATGAAAGGTGCTTTAAAGAACCAAGGAGATGAGGGAAACATCTTAAATTATCGAACCAAGTTTCAATAAAAATATCTCATAAAATAAGTAAAAAATAAAGGAAAATAAGTATTTAAAAATATAGATATTTATATTTGATTCGATAGAGCTTGTCAAGGTAGTTCTACTAATATTTCTTTTATCTTGTTTAGATGTTATTTGAAATTACAATAAATTCCCTAAGTAAAAAATATAAATAATAATATTTCATGACCAAATCAAAGTGATGAAAGGCCACACAACTGTAGATTTAGAGGTATACTACAATATAATCAAATGAAAATAAAAAGCTTGAGGAAGTGAGATAGCTTTTATTAAACAGTTACATTCCAATATACTAAGTAGTTTGAGTAACAACCACGATTAACAAATCTTGTTCAAATAAAAAAGTTTTACAAAACATGCATTAATATAAAATAATATAATATTTTAAAAATATGAAATGAATATTAAGTTACATAGAACTCTTTTGGATGAGTCCAATGATGTTTGTTTCCTACTGATTGGAAGTCAAGTTGCATTACCTAAAATTACCAAAGTAAATAATCATAAATAATAGTAAATTATTTTTTAAATATTAAGTAAATATTTATAAATGTTGAAAAGAGATAAATTAAAGCCTTGTTTTATAACCAAGTTAAGGCAATGTAATGGTGATAAGGGTAGAGATTTAGAGTTTCATAATAATATAAGCAAATTAGAGAAAAACTTTTAAAGAAATAAGATAAATTATATCAGAATTTATATTTGAATATACTAATGAAGTCAAATATAACATCATCACTCATTAAATAAGGTACAAATTAAAATACTTCATAAAATATGTCAAAATCTTAGTAAATAAAAATTAAAAAAATTTTTAAAAAAAATTAATTGGATAGAGTTTATTAAGAAGAGTACAACAACATAAATTTTTCGTGTCAATAAGAACATGTACAAAATTACCTCAAACTACAAAAAAAATTAAGCGTAAATAATAATGTAGAATAATAAAATAAAAGCCATGCAAATGTCATAAAAGAAAAGAATTAGAGTTTCCAAGTAATATAAACAAATTTCAAAGAAAAATTTGAAGAAAGAAGATAAAGATTAAGGGAAAGTTTCTTGAAAGATACTTAAAAGATCGAGTGTAATATTCTTTATTGCTAAATCATGTATAATTTAAAGTGCCTCATAAAGATCGTAAGTATCCTAAAAGTAAAAGTTTTAAAATAATAAAACAAATATGTTGTTTAGATAGAGCTCACAGAGGGAAGAGTAATGTTGTTCATTTCATCTTAATCATACCTCACTCATAAATACAATAAATTACAAAAATAAATTGGTATAAATTGAATTAAATTATTATTTTAATATTTATTAATGTTGATATAAAATAAACTAAGACTTATATGAAACCCATCACAGTACTGTAATGGTTAAAAGAGAAGATATTTAATGTTTCTAGGTAATATAATGAAATGAAAGAAAAATATTTAAAGAAATAAGATAAATTATATGAATTTCTTGCACTCAAAAGTACTAAGAAGATCAAGTGCAAGATAATTATTCATGAAATCAAGTACATGTCAAACTTCTTCATAACATGTGTTATAAACTTAAAAAGTAAAACATTTAGAAAAAAGTGGATATCTAATTCGATAAAAATTGTCAAGATAAGTCTAATGACATTTATTTAATTTTTATCAGACCTAGTTTAGAATTACTATGAATTAACACTATAAATAAGCATAAAAAATAAAAATGCTTATTTTTAATTTTATGTAAATAGTAACTAAAGCTAAAATATGATTTATTGAAAAAATATCATATAACCAAATTGAAGTGATGTTAAGGTCACATAAGGGAAGATTTTGAGTTACATCATACAATAAGTAAATCAAAGACAAAATTTAAAAAAATCAGTTAAATTGTATGAAAAAGTTGCATTCCAAGATATTATGATGATCAAGTGTAACATCTCCAAAAAGCAAATTAAGTATGAATTGAAATGCCTTATAAAGGTTTTCAAAGAACTAGAAACTAAAATATTTTTTAAATGCAAAAATGAATATATATAATTGGATAGAGCTTATCGATGGAAGTTAAACAACATTGGTTTCTTTTAGATCTGATCCCATTTGGAATTATAGTAAATTAGAAAATAAATGAGCACAAATAATAATAACTTATTTTTTATCATGAAAAATATTTATAATTAATAAAAAATAAGATATGTTGAAAATATGGTATAACAATAACAATGAGACAAAAAGGCCATATGAGCAAATAATTATAGTTTTAAAGTAATTTAACAAAATTAAATTAAACTTTTTAAAAAAATAAGATAAATTACATAGTAAAGTTCGATTTCAAGATACTTAAGAGCTCAAGTAACATATTTTTTATCACAGAATTAGGAGAAAATGAAATGCTTAATAAATCATTCCATAATATTAGAAATTGAAATATTTAAAAAATATAAAAATAAATATTTAATTTGATCAAATACATCAAGATGAATAGGATGATGTTTGTTTCATCTTGATCAAATCTCTTTTTGAATTTCTACAAATCCTTGAAATAAGTAAGTATAAATAATAATGCATTTCAACAAAATCAAAGTGATGTAAAAGCTAAACAAGAAAATGTTTAGAGTTACATTGTAATATAGTGAAAACAAGGAGAAAAGAATTAAAGAATTAGATAAATTACAAGGGAAATTTTCATTCTAAATGTTATGGACTTTGAGCACGACTTCATAAATTGTCAAATCAGGCAAAAATCTAAAAACCATAAAAGGTATGTCAAAACTCTAAAAAATTAAATATTTAAGAGTGTAAAAATAAATATTTAATATGATTTAACTCATCTAGATGTGTCCAATAATTATTATTTCATCTCCATAATTGTAAGATGAAATTAGTGTGAATTACCATAATAATCAAACATCAATAATAATAAATTACTAAATAAATAATAAGAAAATATATATAAAATAAAAAAAGATGTATATTGAAGTAATGTAAAAGAAACAAATAAAATGAGAGAAAATAAGAATCTCATAGTAATATTACTATATCAAAAGCAAAAAACTTGAAAAAATGAGATAAATAATGCAGGTAAAAAGTTCACTCCAAGATAATAAGGAGATCGAGTATATTATTCTCGATAATTAACTCAAGTATGAATCGTAATAAATTGTAAAGCTTCCACAAACCTTAAGAAATAAAATGAATATTTAGTTGTATATAGCTTGATGAAAATAGCTTAAATATGTTTCTTTATCTTGATAAAGCCTAATGTGGAACTTTTGTAAATTTCTTAAGTAACTAAGAATATATAAGAATAAACTGATATTTCAATGTTAAGTAAAAATTAATTAAAGCTAAAATGAGATAAATTAAAGCAATCTAATTTAAGAAAATCAAAGTAACTTAAATATGTAGAGAGGAGAGTTATAGAGCATAGTAATACAACCAAATCAAAACAAAATATTGAAAAAGTAAGAACAAATTATACTAAAAAATTATATTCAAAGATAATAAGGGAATCGAGTGTGACATCATTGATTATGAAATTTGGTATGCATCAAAATGTTTGGAAAAATATTCTCAAACTTTATAAAGTAAAAAGTATTTTAAATTATAAAAAATAAATATTTAATAGGATATAACTTGTTAAGGTGAGCCTAAAGTAAAAATAGATAAATAATAATGAATTATTATTTTTATATTAGGTAAATACTTATTAAATATGAAATAAGATAAATTTTAGTTTTTTAATTTAACTAAATTAAAGTGTTGTAAAGTTCTCACAAGTGGGGATTTAGAGTCACATAATAACATACCCAAATAAATGCCAAAAAGTGGAAAATGAGATAAAGTTTTTCTTATTTGTTACATTCCTAGATACTAAGGAAATTAGGCATAACATCAATGACTAACAAATCTACTATGAATCAAAATATCTCTAAAACTTATGAAACTCCTAAAGTTAAATTGTTTTTAAAAATATAGAGAAATAAATATTTAATTTGATAGAGTCTGTTGAGACAAATCCAATGATAGTTTTTTGTTGCCATTGAACCTCACTCAAATTTATTATGAATTGCCAAAGCAATTAAGTATAAACGAAAATAATTTATTATTTTAGCATTAAGTAAATTTTTATTATAGAAAAATTAGTAAATTGAAGCAATAATATATTTCAAATTAAAAGATGGGGAAAGGTCACATGATACGAGAAATAGGATTTCTTTCTAGCTTAAGCAAATTCAAGCATAAAATTTAAAAAAATAAGATAAATTGTAATAAAAAAGTTGCATTTAAAGATACTAAGATGATTGATAATATCATCCTTGACTATGAAATTTGGTGTGAATCAAAATTTGTTATAATACAAGCTTGAAAGTTGAAAATAAAATATTTAAAATTATGAAATGAATGTTTATTAGATATACTTAGTTGAGATGAGTTTAATAACATTTTTACTACTTGATCAAAGCTCATTTGGAATCACTAATAAAAAAAAGATTAAATTAAAAATAAATAATAATAAATTATTATTCTAATATTAAGTAAATTAAAATTAGAGCATAATTAAGATTAATTAACGTAATGTAATGTAACTAAATCAAATCGATATAAATGTCACATGGAAGGAGATTTAGAATTACAATGTAGTACAAAAACAAATAGGAACTATCAAATTGATATAAATCATATGGAACTATAAAACTCTAACTTGTTAAAAGGATTAAGTCTAATATCCTTAATCGTCAAATATGGTATGAATCAAACTATCTTATAAAGCTAAAAAAACCATTGAAAAGTAAGAATTTTAAAAAAATGACAAAAATGAATATTGAATTGGATAAAGCTCATCAAGATGTGTCTAATGACATTTGTTTTGACATGATCAAAATACATTTGGAGTTACTATAAATTACAAAAACAAATAGGCAATAAAAAAAATAAATTATTATTTTTTATTTTAAATAAATGTATATTTAAGTTCAAATAAGATAAATAAAAGTAATGTAATATAACCAGCTCAAAGTGGTGTAAAGGTCACAAAATGGGAGAATTAAAGTTTTCTAGTAATATAAGCAAATCAAAGAAAAAATTTGAAGAGAAGATAAATTAAGTAGGGAAGTTGCATTTCATGATTCTAAAAAATCGAGTGTGACATTCTCCGTTGTCAAATTACGTGCAAAATGAAATTTTTAATAAACCATTCCAAAACCTTAGAGAATAAAACATGTTAAAATATAAAATAAATAATGTGTTTGACAAAGTATATAGAGATGAGTCCAATGTCATTTATTTCATCTTGAGCCCACCATGTTTGGAGTTACTATAAATTATCAAAGTAAATAAAAAATAAATACTAAATTATTTTTTTAACTTTAAGTAAATATATATTAAAGTTGAAATGAAATTAGTTTGACTATGGTAATATAACCTATTAAACCGATGTAGAGGTCATATGAGAGAATATTGAAAGTTACAAAATAAAATAACCAAATGAAAGTGAAACATTTAAAACATTAGATTAAATGTAGAAAAAGTTATCATCTCAAAATATTAAAAAAAATAAAGCAATATTCTCATTGTTAAATCATACAAAAATTTAAATGCCTCATAAAGCATTACATTACTGAAGAATGTAAAATTACATTTGTTGGATAGTGCTCACCTAGATGAGTCAAATTATATTTGTTTAGTCTCAATAGGACCTTGTTCAGAACTACTATAAATTATCAAAATAAATAAACATAAGTGACAATGAATTAATTTTTTATTTTAATTAAATATTATTGTTGAAATTTGATAAATTAAAGTAATGTATTATAAAAAACTAAAGGCATAAGAAGGTCCTACGAGTAGAGATTTAGAGTTGCATAGTGTCATAACTAAATTAAAATAAAAAATTTAAATGAGAACTTATACGATAAAGTTGCATTCTAAAATGCGAAGGAGGTTGGAATCAAAATATCTCAAAAAAAACATGTCAAAGTCCAAGAAACAAAAATTTATAAATATATAAAATGAATATTTTGTTGGATTAAGCTTACTAAGTTAAGTCCAATGATTTTTGTTTTTTTCTCGATTGGAACTAATTTTAAATTATTAGAAATTATAATATTAAATAAGAATTAATAAGAATAAATTAATATTCTAATATTAAATAAAAAGTCATTAAAGTTGAAATGAATAAATTTAGGTGATGTAAAATAACAAAATAAAACTAATGTATGAGTGACACAAGAGATGAATCCACGTTTCATACTAATATAAACAAATCAAAAAGAAACTTTTGAGGGAAAGAGATCAATTATACAAAAGTGTTGCATTCTATGACACTGAAGAGTTTGAGTGCACCATTCTTGATAGTCAAATCAGAAACAATTCAAATGTCCCAAAAAAGCATGCCAAGTTGCTAAGTAGAACTAGATTATCAAAAAAGATACAAACTGAAATGACATACAAAGGATGCATATTTTTAGAAAATAAATATGTAAAAGATTAAATTGAATTCTTATTTGAATATACAACATTTCAAATTATTATGAATTACCAAAGTGAATAAGAAAATATAATAATAAATTAAAACTTTAATATGAAGTAGTTATATATTATGGCTAAAACATGATAAATTGAAGTAATGTATTGTAAGAAACTCAAGGTGATTTATAGCTCACAAAAGAAGAGATTTAGAATTACATAGTAATATAACCAATGAAAGCAAAAAAGTTGAATAAAAGAGATCAATTATACAAAAAAAATTACTATCTAAGACTACTAATGCAATCAAGCGTAACTCCCCATTCATTAAATCATATGCAAATTAAAATTTCTCATAAACTATGACAAAACCTTAGAAAATAAAATATTTTTAAATACAAAAAATAAATACTTAATTTGATATAGATCATCTGAACAAGTCCAATGATGTTTGATTCCTTTCAAATGGACTTAATTTGTTTTACTTTTTTTTGCAAAGTAAATAAACATAAAAACATTAAATTATTATTTTAATACCAAGTAAATAGATATTAAATCTAAAATGAGATAAATTTATCTAATATAATTTAACAAAATATAAGTGATATAGGGTCACAAAAGTGGAGATTTAAGGTTACATTGTAATTTAAAAAAATAAAAAAAATTGATGAAATAAGATAAATTTTATGAGAAAGTTAAATTTCATGATACTAAGGAGATCGAGTATAATATCCTTATTTGTAAAATAAAAAATAAATCCAAATCTCTCATAAACTATCCAAAAATATTAGAAAATAAAATATTTAAAGACTTAAAATTTAGTATTTAATTAGATAAATATTGTATACATGAGTTTAATAACTTTTGTTTTGTCTTGAGTACACATCATTTTGAATAAATATGAATCAGTAAAATGAAAGGGCATATGTAATAATAAATTTTTAATTTAATTTTAAGTAAATATAAATTATAATATGAATAAGATAAATTGAAGTAATGTGATATAGTCAAGTCAAAGAGATGAAAGCATATATTTTACGAGTTTTCAGTTTAATAATAATAAAAACAAATCAAAGAAAGAATTAAATAAATGAGAACTTATTTTGAAAAGTTTTTATCTAAGATATGAGGGAGATCAAGTGCAACATTCTAGAACATAAAAAATTGTACAAATTTAAATGTCTCATAAAATCTACAAAAAAGCCTTAATTTTTTAAAAAAATATAAAAATAAATATTTAATAGCATATAGCTCATCAAGGCTAGTGAAATGATATTATTTTTACATGATACAACATTGTTTGGAATGACTACAAACTACCAAATTAGGTAAGCATAAATAATAATATAATACATTAAAGTCAAAGATATTTAAAGGTTGCAATTGATAAGATTTTGAGTTATGATATAATATAAGCAAATCGAAGTGAATAACCTCAAGAAGTTAATTAGCTTTTGTTTGCAAGTTATATTCTGAGATTCTAAAAAGATCAAGGGTAACAATCTCGATCATAAATCTGGTATGAATCAAAATATCTTGTAAATTATGTCTAAATAACGGAAAATTAATGTTTTTAAAAAATACAAAAAAATATCTAATTGGATATAGCTCATTGGGATGAATCCAATGATATTTTTTTCATTTGAATCAGACCAAAATAGGAGTAATATAAATTAAGAAAGTAATTAGACATTAATAATAATAAATTATTATTTTAATTTTAACTTAACTATCAAAAGATAAATTAAAGAAATATCATATAATAAAATAAAAGTGACAAAATGTTCACACATGAAAAGTGTAATATCATCAATCATCAAATTAGGCTCGAATCAAAATTTCTCAAAAAACATGTATAAATAAAAGAAAAGAAAGTATCTAAAAATATAAAATAAATATTTAGTTAGTTATAGTTCGTTGAAACGCATTCAACAAAGTTCACTTTATCTCATTTGGTTCTCATTTAGAATTTCTAGTAATTAGCAAATTAAATTAGCAAAAGTTAGAATAAATTATGAATTTATATTAGGTATAGGTACATGTTAAAGCTAAATAAGATAAATCTAAGTAATATAATATAACCAAATTAATCTGATGTAATGGTCAAATAAGACTATATTCACGGTCGCATAGTAATATAAGCAATTATAAGCAAAAAATTTAAGAAAATGAGATAAAGTGATTCCAAGATACTAAGGTGATCAAGTGAAATAATGTCAATAGTCAAATCATATTTGATATGAAATGGCTCATAAAATATGAATAATCCCAAGAAAAATAAATTTAATAATATAAAAGAAATGTTTAATTGGATAAAGGTCACTAAGACAAGTCTAACAACATTATCTTTTCTCGATCAAACATCGATTGGAAAAACTATTATTTTAAAAAAAGTGAATAGATGTAATTATAATTTATTATTTAATATTAGGTAAATTTACTTTAAGTAAAAAATTAAATAAATTAAAGAAATACAGTATGACCAAATCAAAGTGACAAAGAGGCCACATGAGAGAAGATTTAGAGTTATATGCAAATATAATAAAATTTAAAAACATTTAAAAAATGAGATAAATAGTTTTACAAAATTTAGATTTGAAAATATTAAAAAGATAATGAAAAATCTTGAATCCTCGAATTATGCATCAATCAAAAAATTTCATAAAGTTTGTTAAAATCATAAAAAATAAAATATTTGGAGATATAAAGAAGAATACTTAAATAGATATAGCTCATGGAGACAAGTCGAACAACATTACTATCCTCTTGATAAGCCCACAATTGAAATTCTTGTGAATTACCATAACAACTAGGTTTAACAAAACCTAAGTGTTATAAAGGTCCCAAGAGATAAGATTTTGAGTTACATTATAATATAACCAATTAAAAGAGATATAAAGATCCCATAAGAGAAGAATTAGTGTTTGATAGTACCATAGACAAACAAAAAATAAACATTTAGAAAAATGAGATAAATTATGTTAAAAAAACTATATTCTATGATACAAAAGAGAATGAGTATGTTATATTGGATCATCAAACAAGCTAAGGATCAAAATACCTCATAGAACATTCATCAATCTTAGAAAATTAAATATTAAAAAATGTAAAATTAATATTTAGTTCGATAAAGTATGATAAGATAAGTCCAACAACAATTCTTTGCCTGAATTCAACATTATTTGGTATTATTGTAAATTACAAAAGTAAATAACGAACAATAATAAATTATTATTTTAATATTAAGATAATATATGCTATAAGTAAAATCAAATAAATTGATGTAATGTAATATAACCAAACCCAAGTGAGGTATAGGTCATTTGAGAGTAGATCTAGGGTAGAGTAGCATTACAACCAAATCAAGGCAAAAACCTCTATGAAATGAGATAAATTGCACAAAAAAGTAACATTCCAAAATACTAAGGAGATCTTGCATAGAGTTCTCAATTAACAAATTAGGTACAAAACAAAATGTCTATAAAATATGGTTAAACTCTAAAGCATAAATAATAAAAAAATATAAAATGAATATTTAATTGGAAATTGCTAACCAAAATGAGTTTAATGACTTTCATTTCATCTTGATCGATTGTAACATTCTAATGAGTTTATATAAGAAAAACTTATTCTAATATAATAAGGAGGTCAATTGTAACATTCTCAATCATTAAATTTGGTACAAATCAAAATAGTTTTTAAAGCATGTTGAATCTATGAAACCAAAATATTTAAAAACATAAAAAGAGAAACTAATTAGTTAGATCTCTTTTTGCTAAGTCTAATGAAGTTTGTTTTATTTTGATTATATCTGGTTTAGAATTATTACAAATTAACCAAATAATTAAATAAAAATAAGAATAAGATAATAATTTAATATTAAATACATATACATTAAAGATGAAATGAAATAAATTGAAGTAATATAACACAACTAAATCTAAGTAATGGAAAGGTCACACGAGAGGAGAATTACAATTTTTTATTAATATTAAGTAATGAAAATAAAATATTTGAAAAATGAGATAACTTATATAAGAAAGTTCCATTCCAAGATACTTAAGAGATCACGCATGACGTCTTTGACCATTAAATTTGATGTAAGGTTAAATGTCTAGCAAAGCATGCTCAACTCTCAAAAATAAAATATTTAAAAAAATATAAAATGAAAATACTTAATTTATTAGAGCTCATCAAAACAAGAATAGTAAAACTTATTTCATTTTATTTGAACCTCATTCGGAATACTACAAATTACAAATTTAATTAAACATAAAAAACAAACTTTCTTTATTATTAAGTTAATACAAATTAAAGGTAAAATGAGATACATTGAAGCAATGTAAAGGTCATACAAGAGAAGAATTATTGTTTCATTGAAATATAACTAAATAAAAGTGAAAACGTTTCACAAATAAGACAATTTATACTAAGAAGTTGCTTTCCAATACTCTAGGGAAATCGAGCATAAAATCATCTATCACCAAATTAGTTGCAAATTGATATAACTCTTTAAGCATAAAAAAATGAAAATAAAATACTTAAAATATAAATATGAATATCTTGTTGGATAGAGCTCATAAAGATAAGTCCATTTGCATGTGTTCCATCTCAATAAGACCTCGTATGGAATAACTTTGAATTAAGAAAGTAATAGTAAATAACTGATAAGAAATTATTATTTAAATATTTAGTAAATATATATTAAACCAAAAATAAGATAAATTGCATCAATGTAATGTAACGAAAACAAGTTGAAGTATTGCTCAAACAAGATGAGAATTAAAGTTACAAAGTAATATAGCCAAATCAAGGAAAAAGTTTGAAGAAATAACAAAACATTATATAAGGAAGCTACATATGAAAGCCTAGGGGTATATAATGGATCATCCTTAATTACCAAATTAGTAACAAAATAAAATGTCTGAATAAGTGCACAAAAACCATAAAACTATATTTAAAAAGAGAAAAATGTTTATATAATTAGAAAGAGCTCATCGAGATGAGTCCATTGATACTTTCTTCATATAAATCATACCTCATTTATATTTACTATAAATTACCAAAGTGAAACTTAAATAATAAAAAAATTACTTTTAATATTAAATAATTTTTAGAGCTAAATTGAGATATATAGAAGAAATCTACTATAATCAAAATAAAGTTAAAAAAAAGTTTAAAGAAGAAGAATTAGAATTTTATAATAATTTAACAAAATTAAAGTGAAAGACATAAAAAAATGAGATAAACAATACAAGAAATGTAAATACTGAGACAAATAATAAATCGAGTGTGCGTTCTTGATCATCAAACGAGATTCAATTTAAAAATTCTCATAATGCTTTCTAAAAGCCAAAAAAATTAAAAAATGTTTAAAAATATAAAAATAAACTCTTAATTCTCTATCAGACCTCATTTAGAATTTAAGTAAACTAACAACTAATTAAACATAAATAATTATAAATTATTAATTTAATATTAAGTAGATAAATTAAATTTAAAATGAAATAAATTGAAGCAATGTAAATTAATGACATTAATGAGATCTAAAAGCTACACATGATGACAATTAGTGTTACATTGAAATATTTCTAAATGAAGGGATAAAGTTACAAGAAATATGACATTATATTAGATAGCTTTCTAAGAAACAAAGATATCGAATGTAACATCATATATCATAAAATTAGCCGTGAGTTAGACTGCAACATAAGGAGGGCCAAAAAAATAGAAAATAAAATATTTTAAAATATAAAATGTATATTTTTTATAAGGAGTGCTTTAAGGAGAATGCAATGACATTACTTTCATCTCATATGACCTTAGCTTGGAATTACTATAAACTATAAAAATAAAAAATTATAAATAATTAAAAATTATAATTTTAATATTAAGAAAATGTATATTGAACTAAAAATGAGATAAATTGAAGTAGCATAATAAAACAAAATAAAAGCATTATAAAAATGATGTGAGAGGAGGGCTAGACTTATAATGTAATATAATTAAATAAAAGCAAATTATTTTCCTAAATAAGAAAAATTGTATGTGAAATTTTTATTCCAAGATACTAAAGATATTGAGCATAAAATTCTCAATCATCAAATCAGGTATGAGTGAAAAATTCTATTAAAGTATGTCGAAATTTTAAGAAATAAAATATTTAAAAAAAATACTATTTACTTGTTCTTGAATGGAGTTCGTCATGATGAGTCTAATGACATTTGCTTCATTTTTGTTTGACATTGTTTTGAATTACTATAAATTATGAAAATATTTAAACATAAATGATGATAAATTAATATTTTAATATATTACAAAAATGTATACTAAAGGTAAAATGATATAAAATGAAGAAATATAACATAATCAAATCAATTCAATGTAAAAGTCACATAAGAGGAGATTAAGTGTTATAGAGCAAACAATCGAATCTAAGAAAAAAATTTAATAAATGAGATACAATGTAAAAGAAAGTTACATACTAAGATACAAAGGAGATTAAATGTAAAAATCTTGCTCATAATATCATGTCCAATTTGTAAATGTCTTGTAAAGCATGCAAAATTCTTAGAGAATAAAATATATAATAATATACAAATAATTTTTTTCTACATTGAACCTTATTTAAAATTATTATGAATTATCGAAGGAAAAAAGCATAATTAAAAATAAATTATTATTTTAATAATAAATAAATATATCTTCAAAAATGAATGAGGTAAATTAATACAATGTAATGTAACCAATTAAAAAAATGTAAAGATCACAATAAATAAAATTTAAAGTTTCTTAATAGTAATACAAAATCAAAACATAGAAATTTTTAAAAATCAATTAAATTTTATGAGAATGAAGCATTCAAAGTTAATATGGTCATCGAGTGTAATATCTTCATCAAATCAGTACAAAATAGACAAAGTAAATAAACATAAATAATAATAAACTATTATTTTATTATAAATTTAATATATATATTTAAGTTGAACTATGATATATTGAAGAAATGTAATATAAAAAATTCATTGTGATGGAAAAGTGACAAGAGTGGAGATTTAGACTTATAAACTATTATACCCAAACTAATCCAAAAATTTAAATGAAGTTAGATAAATGTTTTAAGAAAGTTACATTAGAAGATACTATAGAGATTGATTTTGACATCCTTAATTGCAAAGAAATGTATAGAGTGAAATGATTCATAAAACATAACAAAGAACTTAAAAATAAAATAATTTTTAATATATAAAAATGAATATCTAATTAGAAAGAGTTCATCCAAACATATATATCAGTGCTTATTTAGTCTCGATTAGGCATTACTTGTAACTACTTCATTTTAATGAAGTAATTAAACAAAAAATAATAAATTATTATTTAATATTAAGTGTATATATATTTGTATATATATATATTTATTAAAGCTAAAATCAGATAAATTGAAAAATTTGTTAAAGAAAAAAATCAATGCGATGTAAAGGTCACACTATAAGAGAATTAGAGTTATATTATTAAATAACCAAATTAAAGAAAATGTATTAAAGAAATTAGTAAAATTACCTAGGAAATCTGCACTCAAAAATATTAAGAAGATAGATTGCAATATCATGATCATCAAATAAGCTAATGAAACAATCCTATAAAATATATTAAACCTATTGAAAAATATGTTTAAAAATAAAAAAATAAATATTTA
This sequence comes from Vanilla planifolia, assembly GCA_023846275.1. NCBI lineage: Eukaryota > Viridiplantae > Streptophyta > Magnoliopsida > Asparagales > Orchidaceae > Vanilla > Vanilla planifolia. The sequence goes on along the minus strand of JAIUJO010000249.1, from coordinate 328,422 downwards.
ATTAACAATAGCTATTGGAGATGAGTCCAAATATGGTTGTTTTGATCAGACCACATTTTGAATTACTATAAAATGAAAAAGTAACCATAAATAATAGAAGTGATGTAAGTATCAAGATGAGGAGAATTCAAATTATAAAATATAATAGAACCAATCAAAAGTGAATGATTTGTATAAATTAGATAAACCTAAATGAGAGTTGCATTTCAAGATATTAAAGAGATTTATTGTAACATCTTTAATCATTAAATCTAGTGCCAAATAACCTATCCAATAAAATGTGTCAAATTTCTTTAAGCCCAAATTTTTTAAAAATATAAAAAATAATATATAATTTCATAGAACTCATAGAAACAAATAAAATGACATTTAATTATCTCAATTACACCTCATTTAAAATTTCTACAAATTACAAAACTAAATAAGAATAAATAATAATAAGATATAATTTAAATATTAAGTATATATATATATATATATATCAAAGTTGAAATCAAACAAAATAAATAAATGAAGTATAAGCAAATCAAAGTAATATAAATGTCATAGAAAAGTAGATTATGAGATACATAGTAATTGGCCATATCAAAGTTAAATTTGAAAAAATGTGATGAATTATGTGAAAAAGTTACATTCCAAAATACTAAGGATATTGAGTATAATGTCATCGATCATCAAAAAAGGTATGGCTCTAAATATATTATAAAGTGTGATAAAATCATAAAAAATAAGATATACAAATATAAAAATAAATATTTAATTATATAAAATTCATTGGTACTAATCAAATAATATTTGTTTTGTCTTGATTAGTCAATTTTGTAATTACTTTGAATTACTAATTAAAAAACATAAATTAAAATTAGTTATTATTTTAATATTAAGTTGATATATATTAAAGCTAAAATAAGATAACATAGAGCAATCTAAAATAACAAAACTAAAATAATGTTCACAAGAGAGGAGACTTAAAGTTTTTATAGTAATATAAGAAAATCAAAGAAAAACATTTAAAAATTAAAAATAAATTATATAAAAAAGTTATATTTTAAAATAATAAAAGAATCGAGTGCAACATCCTTACTTTCTAATTAGCTATAGATAAAATATCTAACAAAATTTTAAAAATACAAGAAAATAAAATACTTAAAAATTGGAAAATGAATTTTTAATTAGATAAAGCTATTTGAGATGAGTCCAATGATATTTGTTTGTTCTCATTAGGGGTTGTTTTAGAATTACTTGATTTACCAAAGTTAATAAACAAAAATAATAACAAATTATTGTTTTAATATAAAATAAATAATATAACAAAATCAATATCTTGTAAAAGTCATACGAAAGAGGATATAGATTTAAATAATAACATAGCCAAACCAAACAAAAAAATTTGAAAAAAATGCACAAATTAAATTAGAAAATTAAATTCCATAACACCATTGAGATCAAGTATAACATCCTTGATAGAAAAAAGGTACACATCAAAAAGTCATAGAAACATGCCAATAAACTAAAATATAAATTTTTTAAAATATAACAAATCAGTTCTTAAATGGATGAAGCTCTTAAATTTGGTTATAATAATTTTTCTTTCTTCTCAAATATACCTCATTATAATAACTATGAATTATGAAACTAAATAAGATTATGTAATAATAAATTATTATTTTAATATCAACTGAATATTTATTAAAGTTGAAATTAGATAAATTGAAGTAATATAATCTAATAAAATCAATGAGATCTAAAGGTTGCACAACAGCAGATTTAGAGTTTCAAAGTAATATAATCTAATAAAAGTGAAAATTTTGAAAAAATGAAATAATTTTTATACCAAAAACTGCAATAAAAAATAAATAAGATCGAGTGTATCATTTTAAATCATCAAATCAAGCACAAATTGAAATGTTTCGAAAATCATGTCAAAGTCTAAAAAATAAAGTTTTAAAAAACGAGTGATGTTTATTTGGATGGAGCTCCATGAGACAAGGCTTATGATGTTTGTTTCAATATGATCATGCCTAATATGAAATACTATGAATTACCAAAGTAAATATGGAATGCTACAAAATGATTATTCTTTTGATATAATGTAAATATATATTTAAGTCAATATGATGTAAAAGTCATTTGATAAGATATTTAGAGCTACGTGATAATATATCTGAATCAATGATAAAATATTAAAAGAACTAAATATGTTCTAAGAGAAAGTTACTTTATATGGAAAAAGGAAGAGCAAGTGTAATTTTGTCGACCATCAAATTAGGTATGAATCAAAACGTTCTGTAAAGCATGCCAAAACCCAAGCAAACAAAAAACATCAAAAATATAAATTTTTTTCTGGTGGACAGAGTTTTTCAAAATGAGTACAAAGATATTTAGTTTTCTATAGATCAAACTTAATAAATTTCTACGATTTACAAAATGAAGTAAATGTAAGTAATAATAAAATCTTATAATAGAAAGCAATTATAAATTATAACTTAAATGATATACATTAAAACCAAATAATATAACTAAATAAAATAATTAATAGTTCTTTTTAAGACATTTGTAATAAATTAAAGTAATGTAATATATCAAAATAAATGTGATGTAAAGGTCACATGATAGGAGAATTATAGTTTTGTAGTAATATAATCAATTCAAGTGAAACATTTTAAGAATTGTCATTTATTTAAAGTTGGATTACAAGATATTAAGAAGATCATGTGTAACATCCTCAATCTTGAAAATTAGTATAAATCAAAATCTCTTAAAAAGAATGCAAAAACTTAAAAAATTAAATTTTTAATTTTTTTTTTAAAAAATTAGTTGGATAAAGGTTATTGACATAAGTTGAACAAAGTTTGTTTCAGATGATCAGATCTTGTTTGTAATTACGATGAATTAAAAAATTTAAAAGGCATCTGTCATAAGAAATTATTATTTTAATATTAATTATATACATATATAATATTTATAAATGACGATGCATTGAGATGAGACAAAAATCATTAGAATTATCTTAACAAGTTCTATCTAATGAAATATTCATTATTATATTTTAATATCTTTTATTTTTCAGAATTTGTAACTTGATTTACTAAATATTTCAATTCAAAATGATTTTTCAATGATGATATTAGACAAAATCTCCTTAGTATACGTAAATACAAACATTTCTTACAATTTATCTCCAATTTTTAAAGTTTTGATTTGCATTTTGCTATATTGTTATGAAACTCTTGCTTTCCTCCAATGAGACTTTAAAAATGTTTGAGTTTTTTTATATTGTATTGGTTAAATTTTCATCATTTTAGCTTTAATAAATATAAATACATAATTTTAAATTTAAAATTTTGTATCATTTATATTTACTTATTTTTGGTAATTCTCACTAACTCCAAAGGAGGTCCATTGGCAATGGAAAAAATGTAGTTGGACTACTGATAATGAGCTCAACAGAATTAAATTTATTTCTTTATTTTTTTAAAATATTTTATTTCTAGAAATTTAGAATACATTAGGGGACAACTTATCTCAATAATTCCTATTTTTCTCGTTAATTTTTTATTATTGCAATATAACTATAAATTACCTCTCTTGTGACTTTTATGTTGATTTTTTTTTGTTTAGGTGACATTGCTATAGTTCATCTCAATGTTTCTTTTATATACATATATATATATATATTTACTTAATATTAAAAAAAATAATTGATCATTATTTATATTTATTTCTTTTGGTAATTGTTAAAAATTGAAAATGATGACAAATCAAATGAAATTAATGTTGTTATTAACATTTTGAAGAGTTCTATGTAATTAAAATATTTTTTTTATAATTTCAAATAACGTTTATAAGTTCTTGGTCTCCTAAATGTTTGGGAATGCAACTTTTAATTATAATTTCTAATTTTTCAAAATATTTTACATGAATTTGTTATCTTACTACGAAACTCTACTTGATCTATCATGTGATCTTAGCATCTTTTCGATTTGGATGTGTCATATTTTTTTAATTTATCTCATTTAAGCTTTATGACATATTTTCTTAATTTAAAAAAAAAATAATTTATTGTTATTTATATGCATTTAATTATATAGTTTTTTTAAATTCATAATTGAATTCTAATTATGACAAAATAAATATTATTATACTAATATAGTTGAGCCTTATCTAACTAATTTTCCTTTTAAATTTTTAAATTTTTATTTTCTTTTGTTTTGTTAGACTTTATGACACATTTAGATTAGTAACTTATTTGATGATCGAGGAAGTTACACTCGTTCTCCTTAATTATTTTTAATTAATTTTCTTGTATAATTTATCATTTTTTGAAATTGTTTTACATTGATTAGATTATATTAGTATGTAACTCTAAATTTTCACTCGTGACACTTAAATATTTTTAATTTGGTCATATTATATATCTTTAACTTATCTTTTTTTAATTCCTTTATGAAACTTGTTAATTTGTATGTGATTTGAGCATACAAGATGTTGCACTCACTCTCCTTAATAACTTAGAATAAAAATTTCTATACAATTTACATTATTTCTTCAAATTGTTAGTTTGGATTTTGACATATTACTCTGTTATTCTAAGTCTTGTCTCTTGCAACTTTTACATCTCTTTGATTGGTAATAATATATTTCTTTACTTTATCTCATTTCAACATTAATAAATAGTTATTTAATATCAAAATAATAGTTAATTACTATTTATACTTATTTAGTTTTATTATTCATAGTAGTTCCAAACAACATTCAATAAGAAGAAACTAATGTCATTTGACCCATCTTAATGACCATTATCCCTTTAATGTTTTTATTTTTAAAACTTTGGCATGTTTTTTGAGATGTTTATATTTGTACATTATTTAGTGATTAAGGATGTATGAATCGATTCCCTTATTATATTGTATTGCCAATTTCTCTCATAGTTTACAATATTACTTCGAAAGTTTCGCTTTCATTATGCTATATTATTAAGAAACTCTAATTGACCTTTCATGTAACCTTTACGTCATATGAAAATTTTTGACTATATTTCCTGAATTTTTTTTCAATTCAACTTTGATGTATATTTATTTAACATCAAAGTAATAGTTTACTGTAATTTACATATTTTCAATTTGGTTATTCATAGTAACTCCAAACAAGGTCTGATACAAATGAAATAAATATTATTTACCTCACTTAGGTGAACACTATCAAATTATTAAATATTCATTTTTTATTTTGAAATAATTTATTTTTATTGATTCTAGCACTCGTCCTAATCTGTTTTGATTTATTTTTAATTTGATAATCGAGAATATTACACTCAATCTCCTTAGTATATTTGAATACACTTACTAATATAATATATCACATTTTTTCAAATGTTTTCCATTAACTATGCTATTTTACCTTACATCTCCAATTTAGCACTACTATCACTCTGAGATTGATTTGATTGTGTAACAATATATTGCTTTAATTTTTTAATTCCAACTTCGTTATATATTACTTGAATATTAAAAGTAATAATATATTATTATTTATACTTATTTAGTTTTGTAGTTTATAGTAATTGCAATGGAGACCTTTTTAAGATGAAGAACATATTCAGTATACTCTCATGAGCTCTATCTTATTAAATATTTTTTTCTTTAAAAATATTATATTTTGTTATTTACTATAGATTTCCATTAGTAATACATTTTGTGATTGATGTTATACACCTTGATCATCTAAGTATCATGGAAAGCAAACTTGTATAATGCTTCATTTCTCCTCATTTAAGCTTTAATATAAATTTATGTAATATTAAAACAATTTTTTTATTTATTATAATTATTTACATTGTTAATTATTAAGTACTTAAAATTAGGTTTGATAGAATCTAAAGAAATACCGTTGGAGATTTGTTGATTATTTTATCTCGATTTGACCTTGTTTGGAAATAATGTAAATTGCTAAAAAAATAGGCATGAATAATATTAATTTTTTTTAGAATTTATATGATAAAATTACATAAATTATTACAATAAAATATAACTAAATCAATGGAAAAATTGTGAAAAATCAAATAAATTATATGTGAAAATTACATTACAATTTAATGACAAGATTGAGTGCAATATCTTCTATTGTCAATGTAGGTATGAATTAAAATATCTCAAAAAAGTTGCCAAAGTCTTATAAATTAAAATATTTAAAATTATAAAAATGAATAATTAATTTCATAAGGTCATAGAGAATTACATAATCATGTTTGTTTCATCTTGTGAGAATTTTGTTTGTAGTTACTACAAATTATTGAAGTATATAAGAAATAATAAGATAAAGGTTAAAATAAGATGACTTGAAGAAATAATAAGATCTTATCAGAGGTGATTTTGATTTACATAGTAATTTAGTAAAATTTAAAAATTAGATTTTTTATGAGAAAACTACATTTTAAGATAGTAAGAAAATCAAGTGTAATATCCTCGATGATCAAAGGTGATATAAGTAAAAATAGCTCTTTGAATGTGCTATAATATTTTGAAATAAATATTTAAAAATAAAAAATAAACTTTTTAATTAGATAAATCTCATTGATAGGTGTCCAAAGACATTTTCTTTCTCTTGATCAAACTTTATTCGTCGTTGCTATTATTTAAAAAATGAAATAATCATAAATATTAGTAAATAAAGTTTTTTTATAATATTAAAGCTAAAATAAGATAAACTAAAGTAATATAATATAACAAATCAAAGGAAAGTAAATGTCACATGAGAAAAGAACTGGAGTATCATAGTAATATAACTAAATTAGAGAAAAACTTTTTAACAAATGAGACAAATAGTATAAGAATGTCACATTAAATATACTAAGGAGAACATGTATAACTCCTTAATTATCAAATGAGGCTGGAAATAAAAACCTCATAAAGTATGCCAAAATAAATGTCGAATAAAAATTTTCAAAATATAAAACTAAATATTTAATTAGACAGGACTCATATAGATGTGTCAAATGATATTTGTTGTTTTGTCTCGATCAAACTTTGTCTATAATACTGTCAATTATCGAATTAAATAATTATAAACAATAATAAATTATTATTTTAATTAAGTAAATATTAATATAAAAAGTCATAGTAAAAAGGTTAATGAGAAATGATTTAGTGTAAAATAATAATATTACTAAGTCATAGCAAAGATGCTTAATAAAAATGAAATAAATTTCGTGAAAAAGTTGGAATCTAAGGTATTAATTAATTCATGTGTACATTCTTAATCATCAAATTACATATGAATCAAAATATCTCATTTTGTATGATATATATATATATATATATACATACATATATATACATATATACATATATATATATATATACAAGCATACATATATATATATATATATATATATATATATATATATATAATTAGATAGAGCTCATCATGATGAGTCCAATGACCTTTTTTGCATCGATCATTTGGAATTACTATAAAAAATCCTAGTAAAAAAGTGTCAATAAAATATATCATTATATTCATGTTAAGTAAATATATATTAAAGTAGAAGTGAGACAAATTGAAGCAACGTAATATTTCCAAATCAATGCTATGCAGGTCACACGAGAAGAGCTTTGGAGTTATATGGTAATGAAGCCAATCCGAAGTGAATAATTTGAAGAATGAGAGAAATTTTATGGTAATGTTGCCCTCAAAGATACAAAGTGAAATATCACATCCTTGTATGACAAAGAGGTATGAATCAAAATTTCATATAAAGCATGATAAACCAGATAAAAATTACTTTAAAATATAAAAATAAATATCTAATTTGAAAGGGCTCATTGAGAGAAGTGCAATTTTGTTTATTTTGTCTCAAACAAACATGTTTGTTATTGGTATAAATTTCCAAAGTAATAAAGCATTAATGATAATAAATTATCATTTTAATTCTAACTTAAAAGTATTAAAGCTAAAATAAGATAAAGTAAACCTATGTGATATTACTAAATTGAGGAATTATAAAGGTACAAGAGAGGAGATTTAGAAGTTTATAGTAATATAGTGAAACTGAAGTGGAATAGTTGAGTAAATGAGATAAATTTTGCAAGAAAGTTACATTCTAAGTTATTAAAAGGAATTAGCATAACATCATGGATAAGTAAATAGCATATGAATAAAAATGTTTTCAAAGAATGCCTAAATATTAGAAAATATATTTTTTAAAAATATAAACGTTAATATAAAATTTTATATTGCTCTTTGAAATGTGTCCAACAATATTTTTTGTCTCGATCGAACATCATTTGGAGTTACAATGAATGACCAATGAAAATATGCACAAATCATAATTAATTATTTTTAAATATTAATTAAATATAGATTAAAGCTGAAATGAGACACTTTAAGAAAACCAATAAAACAAAATCAATGAAAAGGAAACACAAGAGGAGAATTACGCTTTCGTAGTTGTATAACCAAATGAAAGCAAAAACATTTTTGCAAATAAGATAAATTTCATAGAAAATAAGCATTCCAGTATGCTAAGGAGTTCAAGTGTAACTTTCATAATAATAAAATTATATAAATATTAATATATCATATGAAACCTGCTAAATCCTTAAATAAGCAGAATATTTAAAAATATAAAAATGGATGATTAATTAGATAGAACTTGTTGAGATGAGGCTAACTAGATTTTGTCATGTTGAATGAACTTTATTTGTAATTACTAAGTACTTAAAAGATAAATAATCATAAAAAATAATAATGTATAATGTTAATATCATGTAATTTTATATGAAAGCTTAAATGATATTAATTAGGGCAATATAAATAGGAAAATTAAAGAAATTAATTGTCACTTGGAAGAAGAGTTAGAGATACATAGTAGTATAACCAAATTTAACAAAAACGTATAAGAAATCAAATGCATTATATGAGTGGTTTGCATTCATAGATACTAAAAAGATTGAGTATAATATTCTTGATTATTAAATTAGGAAAAAATTAAAATATCTAGTAAAGCATAAGAACATCCTGGAAAAAAAATATTCATAAAATATCAAAAGGTATATTTAATTGGATAGACCAAATAATGATAAATTCATCAATGTTTTAAAAGCCCTCATGATAAGATTTAGAGTTACATAGTAATATATTGTAATCAAAGAAAAACATTTTAAAAAATAAGATAAATTAAGCAAAAAGTTGTACTCTAATATATTTAAGAGATATAGTGGAACATCATTTATTCCCAAATATATATTAAGCCTAAAATGAGATAAATTGAAGAAATTTAAAATAAAAAATTAGAAAGTCGTAAAGATCAAATGAGAGAAAAGTTATAGTTACATAGTAATATAACCAAAATAAAGCAAATAATTTAAAGAAATAAGATAGAGTATAAAACCAAGTTACACTCAAGGTATAAAAGATATCGATTCTAACATCATAAATCATCCAATAAGGTACAAATATAATTGTTTCATAAAGTGTGACAAAACCCAATTATATATTCAATCATATTTATTTATAAAGTTTATTTTCTAATATTTTTGCGCATCTTATAAGTCATTTTGAATGATACCTTATTTGATGGTCAAGGATGCTGTGCTCAATCTCTTTATTGTCTTGGAATGCAGCTTTAGCATTTGATTTTTCCAATTTCTTCATATATTCAATTTGAGTTGGTTTTATTACATTACTGTAATTTCTTCTTTTAGCATTGATATATAATTACTTAATATTAAATTAATAATTTATAATTATTTATGCTCATTTTCTATAGTGTTTCACTACAATTTCAAGTGATGTCAAATGAGGATGAAAAAAATGTTGTTGGATTAGATTCAATAAAAAACATAAATGTTCATGTACTCATCTCAACAAGCTTTATCAACGAAATATTCATTTTTATTTTTTTAATTTTTATTTTCTAAAATTTTGACATACTTTGCAAGTTATTTTGATTTTTTTAGCAAATTTTGTGATCAAGATATTACACTATATCTACTTAGTATCTTGGATGCAATGATCACTAACAATTTATATCTTTTCTTCAAAGTTTATCCTTTATTTAGTTATATTTCATGTATCTCCAACTCTACTATCATGTGACCTTTGCAATACTTTGTTTAGGTAATATTATATTGATTTAATCAATCTCATCTAAACTTTATCACATATTTACTTAATATTAAAATAATACTTTATTGTTATTTAAGCTTTTGTGACTCTTTAATTCATCATAATTCTAAATGTGGTCTGATTAAACAAAACAAAAGTTGCTCTTCTTGTCACAGCATAATATATCCAATTAAATTTTATTTTTCATATTTTTAAAAATTTTATCTTCTAATGTAACGTTGTAGAATAATTTTCTCATTCTTTCAAGTTTTTTCTATGATTTGGATATAATACTATATGACTCTAAATTTCCATTGAAGTGATAATTACATCAATTTGATTTGGCTTTATGATGTTACTTCAACTTATATCTTTTTAAATTTAATAATATTTACATAATATTAAAATAATTTGTAATTATTTATTCATACTTGCTATGGTTATTCATATTTATTCGAAATCAGGTTTGATTGATATAAACAAATAACATTGGACTTTCCTAGGGATGTTGTATCTAATTAAAGAGACTATTTATATTTTTAAATATTTATTCTCATTGCTTTTCTGCATGCTCTGTTAGGCATTTTTATTCATTTTTGATTTGATGATTCACACTTTACACTCACTTGCAATTTTGCTATAAATGTAACTTAAATCTCTACTGATGTTGGTACATCACCTCTATTTGAATATATTACATTACTTTGATTTATTTTATTTTAGCATTAATTTATATTTACTTAACAAAACATAATATAATATTATTTATCCTTATTTCAATTGGTTATTTGTAGTATTTCCAAACTAGATCTCATCTAGTGAAAGCCAAGGTCATATATAGTTATCTTAGAGTAATATTCAATTCAATATTCAATTTTGTATTTTTAAACATTTTATTTTCTTAGGTTTTTGCCCACTTTTTATCAGAGCTTGTACTTGATTTGGTGGGCAAGAAAGTTACAATCAATCTTTTTAGTGTCTTGGAATATATATTTCTTGCATGATTTGTCTCATTTTTTAAAAGTTTTGATTTGATTTGATTATATTAACCTATAACTCTAAATCTCCTCTTATATGACTTTTACATTGCCTTGCTTTGATTATATTAAATTTCTTAAACTTATTTCAACTCAAAATTAGTATAAATTTGATTAATATTAAAACAATAATTTATTATTTTTTTCTTATTTAAAATTATAATTTGTAGTAATTCGAAATGTGGATCAATCAATATTAAAAAATGTCAGTGGACATGTGTCAAAAGCTTTATCCTATTAAATAATCATTTTTGCATTGGCAAATATTCTATTTAAATAAGCTTTTGGCATGCTATTTAGGCATCTTGATTTGCAACTCATTTAAAGTTCTATTATGTTATGCCTAATCTTTTTAGTATCATAGAATACAACTTTCTTATACAATTTATCTGAAATGTTCAACGTTTTTGCTCTCGTTTGGTTGTACTATTACAAACTCTAATTTTCCTCTTATGTTACTTTCACTATGTTTTGATTTTGTTATAATATTTTTTAGATCATTTCATTTCAAATTTATTATATATTTACTTAATATTTAAAAAATGCTTTACTACTATTTATGCATGTTTCCTTGGTTAATTAATGGTAACTCTGAATCGTATTTCACAGAGTTGATATTGTGGGACTCCTCTAGATGATCTCTATCCAACAAAATATTATTTTTTAAATAATTGTAAATATTTTAGTTTTATGGATTTGGTACATGTTTTATGAAATTTTGAATTATACATAATTTGATGATCAAGGATGTCTAACTCAATCTCATTAATATCTTGAACAGAAACTTTCCAAAGTAATGCATCTTATTTCTTCAAATTTTTCTCTTTAAATTTTCTATATTAATATGAGACTACTTCTCCACTTTTTGACATTTACATCATTTTTATGGTCATGTTATATTGTTTCAATTTATCTCAATTTTTATTTGTTATATATTTACTAAATATTAATGTTATTTATTATTTATGCTTATTTACTATGGTTATTCACAGTAATTTCAAATGTGGTTTGATTGAATTTAATTTGCAAACATAATTACAATCACCTCAACAAGCTCTATTTAATTAAATACTAATTTTTAATATTTTTAATATTTTTAATATTTTTCAATATTTTATTTTGATAAGTTTTTAGGATATTTTATGAGTCATTTTGATTCAGACTGACTTGATGGAGGATTCTACACTTGATCTTTTTACTATATTTGAATGTAATATTCCTTAACAATTTAATTCATTTGTTAAAATTTTTACTCTCATTTTGCTATGTTACTAAGAATGCTTAATTTGCTTCTTATGTTTCCTTCAATTTGCTTAGATTTGATAAAATTATACTACTTCAATTTATCCATTTTTAAATTTAATATATATATATATATATATATATATTTACTTAATATTTTAATAAGTAATTTTATTTATATATATATATATATTTAATATTGTATTTTGAAGTAATACTTTGTGAGGACCAATCTAGACAAAATAAATGCCATTGGACACTTCTCGACAAACTTAGTATAATTAAATATCTATTTTAATATTCTACGTTATTGTATCTTCTAAGGTTTTAGCACACTTAAAGAGACATTTTAATTCATACTTGATGTGAGATTGAGGTTATAACACTTAATCTTCTTAGTATTATGGAATGGGTCTATTAAAAAATTAACCTAATTACTTAAAAGTTTTTTCTTTTGGTGAGCTATATTATTATGAAGCTCTAATTCTTCTCTCTTATGACTTTTACTTAATTTTTTAATTCGTCCAATTATATTATCTGAAATTATTATATTTCAAATATAATATATGTTTACACTATATTAATAAAATTTATCAATATTTAAGTTTATTTATTTTTTCGTTAAAATTAATATTTGATTTTTTTATCGATTTAGTTTAATTTAAGAGACAACTAATCATCATATTTCATGATAGATGTTGTTATACTCAACCTATAAAGAATCGTGGAATGTAACTTTCTTGTATAATTTATCTTAGTCAAATTTTTTTATTTGGTTATATTAATACGAGATTGTTATTTTACATAAATGTGACCTTTATATTGTTTTTATTTGAATATATTACTTTACCTAAATTTATCTAATATCAATTTAAGTATATCTTTACATAATATTAAAAACATTTGTATTATTTAAAATATTTATTTTGATGATTCATAATAATTAAAAAGAGATTTCATTGAGACAAAAAAAAGTGTCATTAGACCCATCTTTATGAGCTCAATCTACAAAAATATTTGTGCTTTACTTTGAAAAATTCTCTCTATTGATTTGTTATGGTTTATGAGATCTTCTAATTTGATGATTGAGGATCTTATACTCGATCTCTTTAAAATCTTACAATGTAATCTTATCTTACAACTTATCTTTTTTCTCCAAACTTTTCACTTGCAATTAGTTGTATTGCAAAATAAGTCTAAATCTCTCCTCAGGTTATGTTTACAAGGCTTTGATTTAGTTATATAACATTGCTTGAGGTAATCTCATTTTGGCTTTAATATATATTTATGTAATATTAAAATAATACCTTTTTTTTATTTTTATTTTTATTTGTTGTAATTTGAAATGAAGTCCAATCAAGAAGAAATAATTCTCATTTGACTTGTCTTAATGAGCTTTATCCAATTAAAATTTTATTTTTTTAAAAAAATATTTTATTTCCTAAGGTTTTGGTATCTTTTATGAGAAATTGATTCTTAACTAATTTGATTATCGAAGATGTTCCACTCAATACTTTTAGTATCTTAGTGTGCAACTTTTTCATGCAATTTATCTCGTTTCTGTAAATTTTTTTACATGATTTGGTTATGTTACTATATAACTCTAAATCTCCTCTTGTGTGACTCTTACTTTGGTATGATTTGATCAAATTATAATGTTTTAATTTAACAAATATTAGCTCCAATAACTATTTACTTAATATTAAAATAATAATTTATTTTTTATTTTTTTAGATTTTATAAAAATGATAGTAAATATAAGAAAAATCTAATAAAAATAAAACTAAGGTCACTAACTCGTTCTATTTAGTTTTATTTACTTAAATAATCATTTTTATATTTTTTAAATGTAATAATTTCTAAGGGTTTAACATGCTTTATGGGTTATTTATATTTGTGGCATATTTGATAATTAGCAATATTACACTTGATCTCCCTGACATCTTCGAATGCAACTTTATCATATAATTTATCTAACTTATTCAAATTTTTTTCTTTGATTTCGGTATATTGCTACGTAACCTCAAATCTCCTCTCCTATGACTTTAATACCGCTTTGATTTGGTTATGTTTCTTTTCTTCAACTTAACTTATTCAAAATTAAATAATGTTTTAGTTAATATTTAAATAATAATTTATTATAATTTGTGGTAATTTAACTTCGTGTTTTGCAATAACTTCAATTAAAGTCTTATTTAGGCAATCATCATTAAAGTACTCTTCTCAATGATCTCAGCTAATTTATTTTTTATTTTTTTAATTTTAAATATTTTAATTTATTCCTAATTAGAGGATCTTAGATTTTATGTCAAATCTTCTTAGTATGTTAGAAAGAAACTTTACTATATAATATATCTCTTTTTTTAACATTTTTCTTTTGTTCAGTTATAATAATGTTTTACTCTAAATCACATATTGTATAGCATTTAACATATTTTTTTTTATCTTTTTTAACATTATTTTCTGAGAACTTTGGCACAACATACAAAGAATTTTGATTTACACATGATTTACACTTGATCTGTTTATTATCTTGGAATATAATTTTGTCATATTATTTATGTCATTTTTTCAAATATTTGGCATTGATTTGTTTATATTACATTGTAACTTGAAATATCCTCTCGTATAACCATTATATCATTTTGGTTTGGTTGTATTATATTGCTTCAATTTATCTCATTTGGGATTTAATATGTTTTAACTTATTAAAAAGAAATAATTTATTATAATTGTGCCTATTCAATTTTGTAAATGGTAATAATTCAAAACAATATATGATTAAATGGAACAAACTTTCTCTTTAATTTATTTTATTTCATTAAATTTTCTCTTTTATTTTATTATATTTTTTGAAACATTAACATTCCTTTAGTGTGGCTTTTACATTCCTTATATTTGATTATTTTACATTACTTAAATTTATCTCGTTTTAACTTTATTATATATTTGCATAATATTAAAATAATAATTTTTTGTTATTTACACTTATTTACATTAGTAATTCATTGTAATTATAAATGAGGTTTGATTGTGTCCAAACATATGTCTTTGGACTTATCTCAATAAGATTTCTTAATTAAATATTCATTTTTATTTTATTTTATTTTTTGGCATGCTTTACAAGATATTTTGCTTCATACCTTTTTTGACAATCAAGGATACTACACACAGTCTCCTTAGAATCATGGAATGCAATTTTCTTATGTAAATGATCTAATTCCTTAAATGTTTTTTCTTTTCATTGGATATATTTCTATGTAAATCAAAATCTCCTATCATCCAACCTTTACATTAGTTTGATAATTCATAGTAATGTAAACAATATTCTATTGATTTAAAACAAACATTAATAAATTGATCTCTCAAACTTTATACAACTTAATATTCTATTTTATATATTGAAGTTTTATGGTTCTGGCCTATTTTAAGAGATATTTTGATTTTTCCCTTATTTCATGATAAAAAAAAGTTTTCAATTAGTGTCCTTATGTTATGGAATGAAAATTTTTCTTACAATTCGACTCATTTCGTCAAATTTTTTTTCTATGTTTTGTCATATTACTATGTTACTCTAAATCTCGTCTCATATGCACTTTAAATCACTTTGATATGATAATATTATATTATTTTAATTTATCTAGTTTTTTATTTAATATATATTTTCTCACAAATAAATAATGATTTATTATTATTTCATTTGGTAATTGGTGGTAGATTCAAATGAGGATCAATCAAGATAAAATTAATGTAACAAGTCTCAATGAGTTTTATCTAATTTAATTTTTATCTCCATATTTTTAATTATTTCATTTGTTATTTTTTTTAGCAATCATTATAAGGCATTTTTATATGCACTTAGCATCACAAACAAATATATTATACTCAACCTTTTTTGTATCTTGCAATGCCATGTTTCTATTTAATTTATCTCATTTGTTTAAAATTTTCACTTTTATTTTATTTTAGTACTCTTTAACTCTAAATCTTCTCCCATGTGACCAATATTTCACATTGATTTGTTTATTTTAACTTGCTATAATTTATTTAATTTATGTTTAAGTTTATATTTCCTTTATATTAAAATAATAATTTATTATTAACTATATTATTTACATTAGTAATTTGTAATAAATCCAATTGTTGTCTAATCAACATGAAACAATAGTATTTGAACTTATCTCCATATTCCATTTCCAATTAAATAATTACTTTCAAATTTTTAAATATTTTTTCTTTTTTTATTACATAATTTAAAAGGCATTTCATTTCATACGGAATTTGATGATCAAGTATGTTAAACTTGATATGCATAGTATCATGAAATAGAACTTTCTGGGATAATTTTTCTAATTTTCTCATATGTTTTGCTTTGATTTGGTTATATTACTATGCCAGTCTAAATCTACTCTCACATGACCTTTAAATTGCACTAATATTTTTTGTATTATATTACTTTAATTTATCTCATTTGAAGTTCCATTCGTATTTACTCAGCATAAAAATAACAATTTATTATTGTTTATTTTTTTTTTGCTTTTATTTTGGGTAATTTGAAGTGCAGTCCAATCAAGAATAAACAAACCTCATTAGACTACTCTCAATAAGCTCTATCTTATTAATTATTTTATTTTTAATATTTTTAAATACTTTTTTTAAGTATTTTGTTATGTTTTATTAAATATATTATTCATACCTAATTTGCCAATTAATGATTTCACACTTGAACCTTTTGGTGTCATGGAATGTAATTTCGTATGTAATATTCCTCATTTCTTATACATTTTCTTTGATTTTTTATATTCCTCTTTCATTATAAACCTCCTCTCATGTGACCTTTAATTTCACTTCAATTTTGTAATATTATATTTTTTTCAACTTATCTCTTTTCATCTATATATTTATTTGCTATATATAAAAGTTATAATATGTTATTGTTTATGTAAATTTATTATGGTGATTCATAGTAATTGTAATTGAGGTTTGTTTTTAACAAAAGAAAAGTCATCAAAGTAATCAAGAACAGCTCTATGTAATCGAATATTCATCGTTATGTTTTTTAAAAAAAAAATTCTTTTATTTTTCAATACATTATAAGATATTTTTATATGTACCTCATGTTATTATTAGGGGATGTTACACATAGTCTCCTTATTAATTTGGAATGTACCTTTCGAATATAATTAATCTAATTTCTTTAAAATTTTCTTTTATTTGGATATATTATTATATAGCTCTAAATCTCATCTCACTTGACCTTCACACTACTTTTATTTTGTTATATTATGTTTACATTCAATTCAACTCATTTAAACTTTAATATATATTTATTTAATGGTAACATAATGATTTATTATTGATTATGTTTATCTCTTTCTAAAAATTCATTGTATTTCCAGTAAATGTCTAATCAAGATGTTGCAAATACCATCAGATTCAATTCAACTAGTTTTATAGTTGATTATAAAAAATAGTAAATCAATGTTTACATAAAGTATTAAAAATGAGCTTTTAAATACCTTAAATTGAATGAAGAGTATGAAAATTATTTAGTCTTGTGTGAACACTTGAATGAGTTGAATGCTATTACTTGCATGTGATTAAGGTTAAAAGAGAGTTGGAATGCGACATTCTCATAAAACTTATCTCATTGATTCAAGTTTTTTCATTTTATTGTATTACTATGTAGCTCTCAAGTTACCACTACTTTGTTCTAATTTTTTGATGTTATAATTCTTAAAATTATCAAATTTTTGGTACAATATAATTATAATTAAAATGAAAAAATAATTAAGTGTTCTTTTTCTAATTTACTTTCAACACTCATTTAAACTCTAAATGAGGTCTGATCTAGCAAAAACAAATGTCACACGACTTGCTTTAATGAGCTTTATAAAATTAAATATTTATTTTGAAACTTTTAAAGGGCTGTTTTAGAGTTATGGATTTTTTTATGAGTAAATTTGATTTTTACTTGTGTTGACATTTGAGGATAAAATATTTGATCTCTTTATTATCTTTAATTCCAACTTTTAAGGATAATTTAACTTATTTTTCTAAATGTTTTTCTTTGATTTAGCTAAATTATATTTGTATAATTAAACTTAACTCTCGTATATATTTTCTTAATATTATAGGAATAATTTTTTATAATTTTCCATTTTTTTATTTGGTTATTTGTTATAATAGGCAATATTATTTGTACCTAATTTGACAATTGAGGATGTTATATTAATTCTTCTTAATTTCATTGATTTTAGTATAGTGTTCTGAAACTCTAATTCTCACTACATACATCTTAATTTTTGCCTTAATTTAGGTTTTTATTATGATTCAATCTAATATATCTATATATATATATATACTTATATATACAATAAATAATTATTATTTTTAAAGATTATAAAATTTATTAATTTGTATTAACTAAAAATAAGGTCTAAAAGAGGGAAAAAATCATTAAACTGATCTTCTCAAGCTTTATTGAAATAAATATTTTTTTGTATTTTTTAATTATTTACTTTCTAAGATTTTGGAATGCCATGAAAAATATTTTTATTTTTACCTGATTTTGTGACATATGATATTAAACTTAATCTCCTTAGTATCTTAGAATGAAACTTTAACATACAATTTACCATATCTTTATATATTTTTTATGTTTATTTATTTATATTATAATTTAACTTGAAATTGCCTCGCATGTGATGTTTTCATTGATTTGATTTGGTAACATGATATTGCCTTAGTTTATCTAATATTATTTAAAATATATAATTAATTAATATTAAAATAACAATTTATTATTATTTATACTTATTTATCTTGGAATTTTAGGGTAATTGAAAATGTGGCTCGATTGAGATGTCACAAACTTCATTCAACTCTTCTTGATGTGATTGCATTCTATGGCACTAAGAATATCGAGTGTAACATTTTTTTATCATAAAATATGGTACAAATAAAAATATCTCATAATCCAAGAGAAAATCTTAGAAAAAACTTTAAAAAATGTAAAAATAGAAAGATTAATTGCATAATGCAAGTCAAGGAAAGTCCAATAATGTTTGTTTCATCTCCATGTTACCACATTTGGAAGTATTATGTACTACAAAATTAAATAAGCAAAAATAATAGCAGAATATGATGTTAAAACAAAGTTAATATCAATATGTGTGTGTGTGTGTGTATGTTATAAAACACAAATAAGATAAATTGAAGCATGCTGATATAACCAAATGAAAGTGATGTAAAAGTCACATGAGAGAAGTACTAAAGTTCTAGAGTAATATAACCAAGTTAAAATAAAAAATTTGAAGAATTGCAATAAGTTGATGTTAAATGATTTTATACTTGATCTCTTATATGACCTGGATTGCAACATTCCCACACTATATATTGCATCTCTTAAAACTTTTTACTTTGATTTTGTTATATTATAATATAACTTTTAATATCTTCCAATAAGACCTTTACATAACATTAATTTATCAGAATTTTGCTTTAATATTTATTTTTTTGATATTAAAATAATAATTTATAATTATTTACAAAAATATTGGTGAATCATAGTAGTTTCGATGGACGAATGGTTGAGAAAAAAATACCATTGGGTTCATCTTAATGTGCTCCATCAAATTACTTATTTGTTTTATATTTTTTAAAATATTTTACTTTCTTTTGGTTTGACATGTTTTGCAAGCTATTTAGATTTATAAGTGATATTACAATCAAGACTAATACACTTGATATTCTCATTATCATGGATTGAAACCCCAAATGATTTATCCCATTTCTTAGTATTTCTTTCTATGATTTAGTTATCTTCCTTTGTAAATAAATATCTCATCTCATGTGACCTCTACATTTCTTTGAGTTGGTAATACTAGATTACTTCAATTTATGTCATTTTTAGAATTAATATCTGTTTACATAATATTAAAACCCTAATATTTAAAAATTATGCTTATTTACTTTTGTAATTCAAAGTATCACAAGAAAAGGATCAATTAAGAAAAACCAAACATCATTATACTCATTTCGGATAGCACTATTGAATTAATTTATCATTTTATGCTTATAAATAACATATTTTCAAAGATTTTAATAAGCATGAACAAATATTTTGACAAGCATGAAGAAATATTTTGACTCTTAGTTGTTGGATTGAGGATGCTAAACACAATGTAATTCTTATCTTGGAAAGCAACTTTCCCATATAGTTTATCAAATTTCTTCTAATGTTTTGCTTCAACTAGCATGTAATACTAAGAAACTCCTTTTATCCTCTCATGTCATGTTTACACCTCTTTAATGAGCTCTACTCAAATATTTTTCTTTTTATATATTTTCGTTTCTAGTGTTTTGGCATTTGTTATGAGACATTTAATTTCTATAGGATTTGACAATCAAAGTTGTTATGCATGATCTCATTTGTATCTTAGAATAAAATTTTCACAAAAAATTTATGTTGTTTTTTAAAATTTTTAACCTTTGATTTATTTGTGTACTTTTGTAAATATAAATTTTCACTATAGGGACTTTTCATTTTTTTGATTTGATTACACTAAATCATTTCTTTGATTAGTAAATTGAAATGAGGTCTAATCAAGATAAAACAAATGTCAATGAACTCATGAGCTCAACAAAATTGAATATTAATTTTTATATTTCCTAGTGTATTAATTTCTATGGTTTTGCATGCTTCAAAAGGTAATTTTATTTATAATTGATTTAATAATTCAACATTTTATACAATATGTTCTTAGTATCTTGGAATTCAATTTTCCTATAAAGTTTATTTCATTTCATCAATTATGTTGCTTTAATTTTGTTAAGTTATTATTAAACTCTAGTTCTAATCTCATGTTTCATCACTTCACTTTGGTCGTATTACATTGCTTCAATTTATCTACTTTTAGTTTTAATGCACTTTTGGTTAAAACAAAAATAATGATTTATTGTAGTTTATTCTTACTTTGGCAATTCGTGCATATTTCTAATATGGTTTGATGGAAACAAAAAAACATCGTTGGCTTGTCTCAATGACTTGTATCAAAATAAGCTCAAATTTTTATATTTTTATATATTTTATTTAAAGTTTTTCATAATTTGTATTACGATTATATTTGCACTCGATTTAACGATCCAGGATGATACACTTTTCCTTAGTATCTTAGAATTAAAGTTCTCATACAATTTAACTTATATCTTCAAAAATGTTGTGCTAAATTGGTTATGTTACTATGTCACTCCAAATCTTCTCTCATGTGACAAACAAATCGTGTTGAGTTAGTCAAATTAGATTGCTACAATTTATCGTTTTTAAGCTTTAATATATACTTGCCCAATATTAAAATAGAATTTTATAATTGTTTTCTTTATTTCATTAGTAATTTCTAGTAATTCTGAATGAGGTTTGATGGGGATGTAACAAATGTTGTTAAACTTTTCTTGATGAGCACAATCAAATGAACTGTTCAAATTTTTATCAAAGTTTTTTATTTCTATAGTTTTGGTATGATTTATGTCGTATTTTGTCTCATACCATTTTTTAATGGGTTTGTTACACTCTAACAACTTAGAATCTTGAGATGCAAATTTACTTCACAATTTATCACATTTCTTCGAATTGTTTAGTTTGATTTGGTTATATTACAAAAAAATACTAACTCCTTTGTCGTGTAACTTTTACAATGTATTGATTTCATCATATTACATTACTTCATTTTACCTTAATTTAGCTTCAATATATGTTTTCATAATATTAAAATAATATATTATTAATATTTTAAATTTTAAATTTGATAATTGTAAGTAATTTCAAGAGTGATCTAATCCACATAAAAAATATGTTGTTGGACTCATGTCATTGATCTTAGTACAATTAAATTATCATTTTTGCTATTTTAAATATCTTTTTATTTAACTATTGAGGATGGCACACTATTGCCTCAAAATAGTGGAATGTGACCATCCTATATAACTTATCTCATTTATTCAATCACTTCCCTTAGATTTAGGGATGTTCAAATGAAACTCTAGCTCTCCATTAATTTGGCATTTACATCATATTGATTTGTTTTTATTACTGTCCTTCAATTTATTTCATATTAGCGTTATAATTTCCTTAGATGGTATAAAAATCCTAGTTTATTGTTGTTTATGTTTATTAGGTTTGCTAACTTGTCATAACATTAAATGACATACATCTGAAATGAAAAAATTGTCAATGGACCAAACTTGATGAGTTTTATCTAACTAAATCTTAATTTTAACTTCATCGATATTTTATTTGCATTGGTTTAGGCATGTTTCACTAGCCATTTCATCTCATAAATGATTTAATGATCGATGTTGCTATGATCGATCTCTTTAGTATTTTAGAATATTACTTACCCACAAAATATATCTCATTGAAATCTTCTTTTTGGTTTTATTATATTTCTACGTAACACTTAAGCTCCTCTTGTGAGACATTTATATTGCATTAATTTTATTATATTACATCACATCAATATATGTCATTTGTGCTTTAATAAATAATTTTTTGAATTAAAAAACTTAGTTTTTATAACTTTTAACTTCGACAACAAGTAGTAATTCCAAACAAGATTTCACAAGATGAGACAAATGTAGTTGGACTCATCATAAGGAGCTTCGTCTAACTATGTATTCGTTTTTTTTATTTTTATACATTTTTTTCTAGTTATTGGTCGTGCTTTATGATGGAGTTTCTTTCCTAACTGAATAAATAACCAAAAAAGTTACATAAGATCTCCTTAGTGACTTGCAAACCAATTTTCCTATATAATTTTTCTTATTGTTTTTAAATTTTTCTTCTGTGAATTGGTTATACAACTATGAAACTATAGTTCTCCTCTCGTTTGGCCATCACATAACCTTAATTTTTCAATATGATATTATTTTAATGTATCTTATTTCTTCATTCGTATATTTTTACTAAAAATTAAAATAATAATTTATTTTAATATCTTTTTTTACTAAATTTGAAATTCAAAGAAATTCCAAATGAATTTCAATGGAAAGGACAAATCATCATTAGACTCATCATGACAACCTTCATCAAATTAAATATTCATCTTCATATAGTTAAATATTTTATTTAGAATGGTTTTCATATGCTGAAAAAGTACTTCTGATTCAGATGTAACTTAAGTATCGAGGATATTGTCCTTTACTAACTTATTGTCATTGAGTACAATTTTCTTATACAATCTATCAATTTTGCCAAGTTTTTTGTTAATGTTGTTAAATATTAGGTAACTATAGAACCCCTCTTATGCGACCTTCATATTGCTTTGGCTAGGTTGATTTATTTTAACTCAATTTATCTCATTTTTTCTTTAATATATATACTTGTTAAATGATCAGAAAATAATTTATTAGTTTTTATGCTTATTTACTATTATAATTTAGGGTTATTCTAATCAATGTCTCATTAAGATAAAAACACATTAGACTCATTTCAATGTGCTCTATTTTATTAAATAATAATATATTTATTTTTAAATAATTTTTTTTTCAAGAAAAATATTTTTTTGTACATTATTTTTGCGATGAAGTTACAATCACCATTGTCTATTTGATTATTACTTTCCTATATAATTTAACATTATTTCTTCAAATATTTAACTTTAATTGGGCTATATTACTTTGAAGCTCTAATTTTCCTCTCATGTAAAATTTGCATGGCAATGTTTTGAACATATTTCATTTATTCAATTTATCTTATTTAAGTTTTAAAAAACATTTTCTTAAAATTAAAATAACAATATATTAATATTGAAGTTTATCTATTATGGTAATCGATAATTGTCTTTGATTTGGTTATTTTAATGAGCCTTAGTTGTCTTTGATTTGGTTATTTTAGGTCACTTTAATATATAGCATTTCAATAATAATATATATTTACAAAAAAAAAAATATAACAAAAACTTATAAGTATTTATGTTTATTTTCTTTGCTAATTAACATTAATTCCGAATGAGTTTTGATTGAGGATAAAGAAATATTATTGGACTCTTTTCAACAAACTAACTAGTTAAATATACATTCTTATAAATTTAAAAATTTTATTTTCTAGATTGTGTCTTTTTGTATAAGAAAATTTGATCTGTACCACATTTAACAATCGAGAATGTTAGACACCATCTCTTTTGTAACTTTGATGCAACTTTTTGACACATTATCTAATTTTTTCAAAAGTTTAACTATTTTTTGTTATTTTACAATGTAACTATAAAAGTCTGCTCAAGTAAACTTTATAAAATTTTTTATTGCAAAAAATTACCTTTTCCAACTAATCTCATTTCATCTTTAATATATATTTACTTTGTATTAAAATAATACATTTTATTTATTCTTATTTACTTCTCTAAATAATATTATTTCGAAACAAGCTTCAATAGATACAAAATATTTGTTATTGGACCCACCTAGAAAAGCACTTTGATTAAATATTCTTTTTTTATTTTTAAAATAATTTAATTTTGTAGTTTTTTGTGATGCCTTTAAGGGGAGTTACATTTATATTTGATTTGATGATTGATGGTGTTACAATAAATCTCTCCAGTTTTGAAGAATGTAATTTTCATGTAGAACATATCTCATTGCATCAAATTTTGTCTTTATATTTTTAAAATATTTTAGTTTCCTTTATTTTTCCATGCTTTGTTAGCCATTTTGATTTTTAATTAACTTGAGATTCGATGATGTTGCACTCAATCTTTTTAATATCTTCAAATGCAACTTTCCAATACAATTTAATTCATCACATCAAAATGTTTGGTTTGACTTTATTATATTATTATGAAACTCTAACCCTGTTATAGTATAATTGTTGCATGACATTGATTTTTTTAGATTATAGTACTTCAATATATCTCATTTCAAAATTAATATCTTTTTTAAAAAAATTATAACAAAAATTTAATGTTATTTACGCTATTTTTAATTTGGTAAGTCATAATAACTTTGAGTGTGATCTAATCGAGACAAAGAATACTTCAATGGATTCCTCTCGATAAGCTCTACTAACAAAATATTCATTTATATGCTTTTAAATATTTTATTATTTGGTCTTTTGTCATGTTTCATGAGGAATTTTAGTTTGTATTCTATTTAGTTATCCAAGATTTTGCACTCGATCTTCATAGTGCCTTTGAGTGAAACTACCTGTATAATTTATCTCATTTCCTCGAACAAATAATTTGAACTGGTTATATTACTATATAAATCCAAATATCTTCTTATGTGACCCACCAAATCACTTTGACCTTATTATATTATGTGAATTTTTTATTTCCTTAATATTTGACATGTTTTGTGAGATATTTTTCTTTGTACCAGATTTGACGATCAAGGATATTACACCTATTTTGCTTGGTATAATGGATTAAAGCTTTCCCGTAAATCTATATCACTATGAAAGGCATCTTATGTGAGATATATATCACTTTGATTCCTTTATATCATATTGCTTAAATTATCTTGTTTTAGCTTCAATGTATATATCATATTAAATAATAATTTTTATTATTTATCTTTACTTGGTTTAGTAATTTATTGTATTTCCAAGCAAGGTTTGGCTGAAAAGAAACATACATTGTTGGTCTTTCGTCATCAAACTTTAACATTTAAATAATATTTTCATTTTTTTTTATTTTTTTATTTAGTATTGCTTTGGCATTCTTTATGAGATATTTTGACTCATAATTGATTTTTTTGATTGATGTTGTGATGCTCAATCTCCATAATATATTGTAATGTAATTTTCTCTTGCACTTTATCTCATTTCTTAAAATATCTTTCATTTTGTATATTATTATTAAATTCTCCTCCCTTATAAACTTCACATCACTTCCATTCTACATATTATATTTCTTAAAATTTTCTTAATTCAACTTTAATATATATTTGCTTGAAATTGAAGTGATTACATATGTTTAATTTTTTTTTAATTCATAATAATTCTAAATGAGAATTAATTGACTGAAGAACATCATTGGATTTGTCTTTATGAGGTATGACCATCGAAATACTTATTTTTAAATTTTAAATTATTTTATTTTATTAGGATTTTGTATTATTTTATGAAATTTTTTTTAAATTTTAAATTATTTTATTTTATTAGGATATCACATGCATTGTGCTTAGTATCTTAGAATAGAACATTCTTGTATATCTTAGATCATTTGTGATAAATTTTTGTTTACCTTCATTGTTTTGTTTGTTAATATAAATATCTTCCCATCTGATTTTAATAATTACATAATTTAGCTAAATACATTGCTTAAATTGTTTTATTTTAAGTTTAATATGTATTTACTTAATATTAAAAAGTGTTATTATTTATGTTCATTTTCTTTAATAAGTTGCAACAATTGTAAATGAGGTCTAATGAAATGAAATAAACACTGTTAAACTTTTTTTTGACTACTTCTATCAAACTAAATTCTTATTTTTATATTTTATTATTATTTTTCTACCAATTTTTTGTGCCAAAAAAAATTTTTATTTGTACATTATTTGATCATTCAAGATATTACACTTGATCTCCTTAGTATTGTGGAATGTAACTTTTCTATAAAATTTAAGTCAATAATTCTAATGTTTTTCTTTGCTTTAGATATATACAAAGTATGTCTAAATCTCATCTTGTGTGATGTTGACTTCATCTTGTTTTGGTTATATTTTCTTTTTATTTTTGTTTACTTTCTCTAGTAAATTGTAATAATTTTAACAAGGTGTAATATAGACTAAATATTATCATTAGACTCATCTCTAAAAGCTCTATGCAATTAAATATTAATTTTTAAGATTTTTTAATATTTTAGTTACTATGTTTATAACTTCTTTTATGATATATTCTAATTCATAACTAATTTGATACTGAGTGTGTTATAATCGATCTCCATAGTACCTTAAAATGTAGTTTACATAATCAATTTTACTTAAGTCTTAACCTTTTATGCTTTTATTATTATATTACTATGAAATGAGATATATCTCATTTTGACTTCGAAATTTATATGTGTAATGTTAACATAAACATATAATTATTTTTTTATTTTAATTTGGTAATGGACAAAAGATCTTATCGAGGCATGAATGAGATGAAACAAATATCATTAGGCTCATTTTGATGAGCTCTATTTATTCAAATATCACAATTTTTTAAAAAAAAAATATTTATTAAAGTTTTTGCAAGTTTTATGAGACATTTTAATTCGTATTTGATTTCATGATCGAGGATGTTACACACAACCTCCTTAGTACCTTAGAGTTCAACTTTCTCAAATAATTAATCTCAACTCCTTAAATTCTTCACTTTGATTTACTTATGTCACCATGCACTTGAAATTTCATCTCATGTGTCCTTTATATGTCTTACATTTGATAAACCTAAATTGCTTCAATTTTTCACACTTTAATTTTATTCATATTTAATTAATATTAAAATAACAATTTGTAGTTATATATTTTATTTATTTTTGTTTTTAAAACTATTTCTATATGGCGACTAATTAAAACAAAACAAAGATTGTTGGACTCGTCTTAATGGATTGTACCAAATAAAGGTTCATTTTTTTTATTTTTAAAATATTTTAGCTTTTTTTATGAGTCATTTTCATTTCCTTTTCATTTAGGATTCGAGGATGTTACATTAGATCTCCTCATTATCTTGGAACATAAATTTTTCATACAATTTATCTCATTTAATTAAATATTTTCCAAGATTTTATTATATTATTATCTTATGCTAAATCTTCTATTACATCATGTCTACATCCCTTTGATATTGTTATATTATAATAATTCAATTTATGTTATGTGAAATTTAATAAACTTTTACTAAATAATAAAATAATAATTTTTAATTTAGACTTACTTTATTTTGTTGTTTATAGTAATTCAAAACGAGCTTGATCAAGTTGAAATGAAAGTATTTAAATATTTTATTTTATCAAACTAATTATATATATATTTTTTTCAAATATTTTATTTTATAAAGCGTTGGTATGCCCTATGTAATATTTCTATTTGTAAGTAATTTAATTATCATGGCTGATATACTCAACCTCATTAGTGTTTTGGAGTATAGTTTTCTATTAAAGTTTATCTTATTTCTTAATGTTTTTATTTTTTTTTGGACATACTATAGTGAAGCTCAAATTCTCATATGTCATCTACATCACTTTAATTTTATTATATTACATTCCTTAAATTATTTTATTTTTACTTTAATATACATTTACTTAATTTTTAAGTGAAAATTGTTATTGTTTATGCTTAATTATTACATAAAAGATCTAACGAGCACTATGAGATTAAGCTTTTATTTTAATATTTTTACATATTTGATTTTGCATTGTTTTGAAATTATTAATGCGATACTATGATTCATGCTTAATTTAATTATTAATGATGTTATACACGGTCTCCCTAGTATATTTCATTACAACTTCCATATAAATTTTATCATCTTTTCTTCAAAATTATCTGTTTTATTTTTAATATTAGAATTTAACTATAAATCTCATCTTGTGCAACAATAACATTGCTTTTATTTTATTATATTAAGTTACTTCAATTTATCTTATTCCAGCTCTAAGAAATATTTACCTAGAGCTATAATGATACTTATTATTTATTATTATTTTTTCTTTGGCTATTCATAGAAATTCAAAACAAGGTTTAATTAAGACCAAACAAATGTAATTGGACCACTCTCTATGACCATAAATAACTTGGAAAGTTCCTTTTGGTACTTATCTAATTATTAATAAAAAAGCCTAAATATTTAAAACTAACTTCGTTATGCTTGAGCTGCTTAGCATTATTGATCACATCTTCCTTAAAAATGCGATAAATAGAGTTACATAGACATATAACCATTAAGTAGAATTTAATAGAAATAAATCATTAAGAAATAAAGATTTAATTGGATAAACTTATTTATGGTGGGCCAATGGCATTTGATTTAACTAGATAAGACCTCATTTGAAATTATAGCTAATAACAAAAGTAAAAAAATAAATAATAAGAATAATTATTTTAATATTAAATAAACATATTTTAAAAGAAAAGACAAACTAAAGTAATATAATATAATTAAATCAAATATAAATTAACATAACGAGAGAAAAAATTTTGTGTTTGTAGTAACAAAACAAAATAAAAAAATTAAAAAATTAAGTTAATTGAATAGAGAAGTTTCACTCATTGAAATTAAAGATATTGAGAATAACATTTTTGATCATTAATTCATTTCCAAATTGAAATATCTCATAAAAAACACAAAAACCTTTCATTGATAAAGTATTTATAAAAATTGAAGGAAAGTTTATTTGGGTGAAGCTCATCAAGACTAGTCCAACGACATATGTTTCATATAGATTGAAACCCATTTTGAATTTTCTCAATTTAATAATAAAAAATATTAAAAATAATAATGAAATCTTGTTTTAAAATTTAGCATAAATTTACTCAGAGCTATTTGAGATAAACTGACATAACACAATATAACCAAATAAGATCGATGTAAGGGTAACATTAGAGGAGATTTAGACTTTTATAGTAAAAGAACCGAATTAAAGGGAAATCATTTGTGAAATCAGGTAAATTGCATAAGAAAATTAAGTTCCAATATAACAAAAAAATCGAGTGTAGCATAAATTTCCCAAAAACAAAGTATTTGAAAATATGGAAATAAATATTTGATTGGGTAGAGATCATTGACATGAGATTACTTATGTCTTTTTCATCTCTCCAATCTAAGGTGCAGGCCGACTTCCTTGCTGATGGAGTGGTCTCAGAGAAGCATGAGATTGGGGTTGGCTTTGCTCGTTGTTTGTGTTGCGTTACAATTATATGAATTATCAAAGTAAATAAGAGTAAATAATAATAAATTTTATTTTTAATATTAAATATTTATTAAAGTTGAAATGAAATAAATTGAAGCAATATATTATAAATAAGACAAAAAGATCTAATGGTCACATAACTAGAGATATAGAGCTGAATACTGACGTAACCAAATCTAAGGAAAAAAGTAGAAGAAATGAGGTAAATTGTGCGGGAAAGTAGAATTCCAATACACAAAAAACAACTACTATAGCTTCCTTGATCGTCAAATGTGCCACAAAATAAAATGTCTACTAAAGTGCAAAAACATGAGAAAATAAATCTTTCATAAAGAAATTGCTTATTTATTTGGATATTATTACACAACAAAACATGTCCAATGACTTTTTTTAGATTCTTTAAATCTTATTTAGAATTACTAAGAATTTTCAAAATCAATAAGTATCCCTAAAATGAATTATTCTTTTTATATAAAATAAAATTCTTATGAAGCTTAAATGATATAAATTGAAGCAATATAATATTAAGAAATCAAAGTAATATAAAAGATATAAGAATGAAAAAGAGTTTCATTGCAATGCACCAATCTAGATGGAAAACCTTTAAGAAATAAGATAAATTATATGGTGACATTACACTCATTATTAGTAAGACAAATCCTGATAGCATCCTTAATCATCTAATCTTATACAAATCTTTTGTAATGAAAATTTAGTTTGATAGTGCTCATTGAAATGAGTTCAAAGATGTTTGTTTCAGTTCTATTAGACTTTTATTAATATAATATGAATAAATTAATTAAATAAGCATAAAATATAATAAAGTATTATTTTAATATTAAATAAAAATATATAATTGATGGTAAAAAGAGATAAATTAATGTAATGTATAATAAATTCAAAGTGAATTACAAGGTCACACAAGAAGAGAATTAGTATTTCATAGTTAAAAAATTAAATTAAAAAACATTTGAAGAAATGATTCAAATTATAGATTAAAATTGCAATCCAAGAGACTATGAAGATTAAGTCGAACATCGTCAAACCTTAAATCCAGTAAGAATCTAAATGCCTTCTAAAGCTTGCTAAATTTATATCAAATAAAATAATTACAAACATATAAAGGAATATTTAATTAGATAGTGTTATTAAGACAAGTACAACCTTGTTTACTTCATCTCAATCACATCATCTTTGGAATTTCTATTATTGTAAAATTAAATAAGCATAAATAATGATAACTTTTTTATTATAATGTTAAGTAATTATATATTAAATTTAAAAATAAGATAAATTAAAGTACTTTAAAATAACCAAATAAAATCAATGCATTGCATAGATAATAGTAGATTTAGAGTTACAAAATTATATAACAAAATCAAAGAAAAACAAATTAAAAAATAAGTTGAGTAGTATGTGAAAGTTATATCCCAACATTCTAAAGAGATTGTGTGTAACATCATTGATTGTTAAATCAACAAGAATTGATTGTCTCAAAAGCTAAGCAAAAACCAATGAAAATAAAATATCTATAAAATAAGAATAAATAAATATTTCATTGAATAGAGCTCATTGAGATGAGTTGAACAACAATTTTTTCCTTTCAGCCAAACATCATTTGGAATTATTGTAAATTATTCAAATAGATAATCATATATATTAATAAATTATTATTTTATTATAAAATATATATATAATAAACATAAAATAGATAACTTTTAGTAATATAACATAACTAAAACAAAGCAATGTAAATGTAACACACAATAAAATTTCAAGTTACATAATAAATAACTAAATCAAAGTAAAATATTTCAATAATTAAGAAATTATGCTACGAAAGTAGCATTCCAAGTTACATAAAAGATCCAGAAGAACATCCTCAAAAGTCAAATTAAGGGCAAACAAAAAAAGTTAATATTTAAAAATTATTTTTTAACCTAATAGAGCTTGACAAGTCGAGTCCAATGAAGCTTTTTTTGCACTAACTCGAAGACATTTACAAGTACTACAAATTAGAAAAATAAATAAGCAAAAATAACTAAAAATTATTATTTTAATGTTATGTAGACCTATGTAAAAAATTTTAAATAGGACAAATTGAAGCAATGTGATATAAACAAATGAAAGTGATGCAAATGTCACATAATAAGAGAATTATAATTTAATAGTAATATAGCCTATTAAAAGAAAACAATTTAAAGAAATGAGATATACTATTTAAAAAATTTGCATTCTAGTATACATAGAAGATTGGAGTTAACATCATTGATTTTCAAATTAGTTTTATTTAAAATTTCTTATAAAAGTGGAAGAAATTGTAGAATAAAATATTAAAATTATAAAAATGTTATGAATTGTAGTAGTGTTGTATAACCAAATCAAAGTAATGTAAAAATCCCATGAGAGGAGAAGTAGTGTTAAATAGTAGTATAACTAAGTCAAATGATGAAATTTGAAGAAAGTGAGATAAAATATTTGAGAAAGTTGTATTCCAAGTTACCAAGGGAATATAGATTAGCATCATCAATAATCAAATCAAGAATGATTGAAATGACTCACAAATTTTGCCAAAATACTTGAAAATAATATATTTAAGTCAATTGAACATTGATAATAATTACTACAAATTACTAAGGTAAACTTAAATAATCCTCAATATTATGTAAATAAGGATAACAAATCTTAAAAGAGATAAATTTAAGCAATTCAATATAACCAATTCAAAGTGATGTAAGGATTTTACAAATGAAGAATTTGAGTTCTTTTGGAATATAGCCAAATTAAAGTGTGAAGTTTTAGGAAATTTGAAAATAATAGAATAAAGTTGCATTCTAAAATTTTGCCAAGATCGTTTGTAAAATCGTTTGTTATCAAATCAAGAACAAATAAAAAGGTTAGTTAATTATGCCATAATTCTTATTAGATAAAATATCTCAAAATATAAAAATAAATTTTTAATTAGATTGATTTCATCAGGATGAGTCTAATGATTTTTGTTTCATCTTGATTTGAATTCATTTAAAATAAATATAAATTACTAATGTAAATAAGTATAAATAGTAATAAATTATTTTTTAGATATTAAGTAAATATATAATAAGCATAAAATGAGATAAATTTAAGCAATCCAATGCATCCAATTTTAATCAATATAAACATAATAACAGATGATATCTAGGGTGACATAGTAATATGACGAAATAAATGCAAAGCATTTGAAGAAATACTATATATTATAGGAAAAAATTTTGTATGATGATGTTGTGGAGATAAAGTGCAACAGACTAAATTTTCAAATCAGGAACTAATCAAAATGAGATGTGGAGAATGAAAAAATACAAGAAAATAAAATAATTAAAAAATGAAAATCAATATTTAATATGATAGAGGTTATAAAATGAGCCCGACGACATTTATTATGCCTCAATTGAACCTCGTTTGGAATTACTATGAATTACCCAAAAGATAAGCCAAAAAGATAATAATTTTTTTCAAAATTAATAAAATATGTACTAAAACTAAAAGGAGATAAAATGAAGTACCTGAAACAAAATGATAATTTTATATGGATAAATAAGAAAATTTGGAAGTAAATAGAAATATTATCAAACAATAAAAAAAGACTTAAGAAATAAGATAAATAATGTATGCACTTAAAAAATATAAATGAATATTATATTTGATAGTACTGATCCACATGACTTGAACGATGTTTGTTTCATCACAATTACACCACTTTTGGAATTATTACAAAATATTAAATTTTATAATAATAAATAATTATTATTATTTTATAATAAGAATATATTTATGTAAGCTAAAATAGGATAAATCAAACCAATATGGCCAATGAAAAGAAAAAAAGTGAAGAATATGAGATAAATTATAAGAAAAAGTTACATTCCCTAGTGCTCAGGATATCGAGTGTAATAACCTCGATGATCAAATCAAGTATGAATCAAAATATCTCATAAAGAGTATCAAAACTCAAAAAAATAAATATATATATATATATAAATTAAAAGTAAATGTTTATTTAGTAGGACTATGTCAAGATGATTCTAATGCCATTTGTTTCATCTTAATTAGACCTCTTTTCAAATTACTATGAATTACAATAGTAAATATGCAAAAATAATTTACAATTTATTGTTTTGATAATAAGTAAATTTAAAATATTACTAAAACGAATTATATTTAAGCAATTCATTATAAAAAATTCAAAGCAATGAAAAAAGTAACATAAGAGGAGATTTTTAGATAGAGAGTAATATCACAAAAAATTTGAAAAGTTATACAAACTATATGTGAAAATCGAATTGTAAGATATTAAGGAGATCGAGTATAGCCTTATCAATAGTGAAATAATATATGAATTATAATATCTCATAAAAATGAGTTATTCATAGAAAATTAAATATTTAAAAAAATATAAATTATTGTTTAATATGACAATGTTGTCGAGATGAATCCATTGACATTCGTTTCTCTTCTTTAAAGCTCGTTTGGAATTACAGTCATTTGTCACAAGAAACAAGCAAAAATAACTATAAATTAATTTTTTAAGTTTAAGAAAACATATGTACTAAATATTTAATGAGATAAATCAAACAAATGTAATATAACCAAATGAATCAAACAATATGTCACATAAGGCTAGATCTTAACTTAAATTATAGCATGTGCAGACCACATTGAAAGATATCTATAAAATTGAAATTTTATGAGAAAGTAGTATTCATATATGTGAGAGAGAACTAAAGAATTTTTATTAATAGTAAAATCATGCATGAATCAAAAAAAGTAGTAAAACATGCTGAAGTTATAGAAAAAAAAAATATTTGGAACAAAATAAATAAATATTTAATTTGATAGAGGTCATCAAGTTTAGCCCAATGATGATTGGTTTGTCTTGATTGGACCGCGTTTAAAACTACTTGAATTATAAAAGTAAATAAGCATAAAAAAAAAATAATTCATTATTTTTATATTATGGAAATATGTATTTAATTTTAAGTGAGACAAATTGATGCAATGTTGCATCAAAATTAAATTAGCATAAAGGCCACTTAGGGAGAGAATTATAGTTTCATGTAATATAGCTAAGTAAAAAAACTGCGAAAATGAGAGAAGTTATTTGCAAAATTTTCTTTCCAAGATATTAAGAAAGAAGTGCAAATCCAAAAAAAAGAAAATATTAAAAATATTAAAATATGAGAAATTAAAGTAATGTAGCTTAACCAAACCAAAGTGAGGTAGTAGTCACACTAGTGGAGATTTAGAGTTAAATAGTAATATAGTTGAAAAACTATTAAAAATGTGAAGAAAGTAAGATAAATTATACAACAAAGTTGACTTCAATTATATTAAACAAATCTAAAGTAGACCCCTCAACCTTAAAATAAGGTATTAAAAGATATGACACGTAAACCTTAGTAAAATATTAGAAAATAATATAGTTGAAATTTTAAAAATAATTTTTTTATTAAATAAAATTAAATAATACAATTTTTGTAGACTAGTCTAAAGATGTTTATTTTATCTCGATTGGACCTCGTTTTAAATTACTACAAATTACAAAGTAAATAGCCATAAATAAAAATAAATTATAATTTCAATATTAAGTAAATATATAATAAACCTTAAATGAGATAAAGTAAAGCATTGTAATCTAAACAAATCAAAGTGATACAAAGGTCTCATGACAAAAGAACAAGTATTTACTTAAAATATAGCCAAATAAAAGTGAAATATTTATGAAAATGTTATAATTTGTAAAATAAAATTACATTATAAGTTAATAAGGAGATCAGCTGTAACATTTTGTACCACAAAATCATGTAGAAACATAAAAGACGTGTAAAATAAGTGAAAACCAAACAATATAAAAAGCTAAAAATATAAAAAATATTTTTTTTTAATTTGATTGAGATCATGTTGATCAGACTTTTTTGCAATTCCTAAAAATTATTAAATTAAATATGCATAATTAGTATTAAATTATTATTTTGACATTAAGAAAATATATGATGGAGTTAAAATAAGATAAAAATGAAGAAATTTGATATTGCCAAATTAAACCTTTATAAGGTAACATAAGAAAATATTTAGAGTTTTAAAGAAATGTAAGAAAGTTAAAGAAAATTATTTGAACAAATATGCTAAATTGTATGACAAAATTGATTTCAAAAATACTATGTACATAAAGTGTACCGTCTGTAATAGTAAAACTTGGTACAAATCGAAATATCACGTAAAGCTTAATAAAATAATGAAAAATAAAATATTTAAAAATGTGGAATTAAAATAATCGAACCTCATATGGAATACTATAAATTGCCAAATAAAATAAGAGTAAAAATTAATGAATTATTTTTTTTATTAAGTAAATAAATATTAAATCTAAAAGAACTTAAAATAAAGCAATATAGTCTAAGCAAGTGAAATCAATTTAAATGTCAAATGAGAAGAGGCTTAAATTTAAAAAGTAATAAAACTAAATCAAAGAAAAAATTTGAAGACTGGAGATGAATTGTGCACGAAAACTAAATTCTAGATCACTATAGAGATCGTGCATAACGACCCTTATAGTCAAGTTATGTATGAATCGAAATATCACATAAAACGTTTTAAATGACTAAAAATATTGATAAATAAAATAATGAATATTTAGTTGGAAAGAGTTCAACAAATTGACTCCAATGACTTTTATTTAGTTTAGATAAAACCTCATTCAGAATTAGTGCAATTATAGTCCCTGGTAAACATAAATAAAGATAAATCATTATTTTTACATTAAGTAAACGTAATATTAGTATAAAATAAAGTATACTTAAGAAATTAAAATAAAAGTGGCATAAATTTCACACAAAGAGAAAAATTGAGTTACACAATAATATAAATAATTAAAGAAAAAACACTTTTCAAAATTGAGATAACTTATAGGAATGTTATATTGCAAGATACTTTGGAGATCAATTTCAATGCCATTAATACTTAATAAATGGTGCAAATCAAAAAGTGTCAAGAAAAAGACAAAAATCATGGAAAACAAATTACTTAAAAACAATGAAAAGATTGTTTAATTACCCATATCTCATTGAGACTAGTCCAATATTTGTTTCTTGTAGATTTGATCTCAGATGGAATTACCATCAATTATCATAACAAATATACATAAAAGATAATAGATTATAATTTAATTTAAACTATATATATATTGCAACTAAAATAAGTAAATTAATAAAATATAACATAACTAAGTCAAATTGATGTATAGGTCCTCAATGGATACATTTATTGTTGCCATGTAATATAACAAAACCATAGTTAAGTATTCGAATAAAAGAGATGTTATACAATCAAAAAAATTAGTAATGCATGCTAAAGTCATAAAAAATTAAAGTATTTAAAAATTTAAAAATTAATATTTAACTAGATAGAGCCTTTAAATTAGAGTCCTAAGATGATTGTTTATCTAAATTCGGCCTCATTTGGAGTTGCTATAAATTTCCAAAATAAATAAAAATAAATAAACAGAAATTATTATTTCTAATTTTTTGTAAATGAATATTAATACTTATGTAGGATAAGTTAAAGCAATTTAATATTGAAAATGAAGGTGAATTAATGGAGAAATGAATGAATAATTAGAGTTTCTTTATACTAAAACCAAACTAAAGCCAAAAACTTTAATTATGATAATTGTTTGGAAAATTTGCATTATAGGATTATAAGAAGACTAAATGCAATATCTTATATCATAAAATTAGGTTTGAATTCAAATGTCATGTAAAAAGTACAAAAATGAAAAAAAATGTTGAATATGTAAAATATGAGAAAAAATTAAATAAAAGGAATGAAACATAACAAAATAAAAGCAATATAAAGGATACATGGGAGGAGATTGAGATAAAAAAATATTATAACTAATATAAAAAAACTTTGAAGAAGGTAAGGTCATTTGTTTGAGAAGTTTGTAATCGAAGATATTGCGAAGATCTACATTAGCATCTTCTAACATCATATGAGGTACAGGTTGAGATTACTCCTAAAACATGCCAAAACATTAGGAAATAAAATTTTTAAAAATTTAAAAATAATTTTTCAATTATATATAACCCATCTAGATGAGTGTAATGAAGTTAGTTTTGTATCTTTTTATCATACCTCACTAGGAATTATTATAAATTACATAATAAATTGTAAGAAATATTAAAAAATTTATTTTTGTAATACTAAATAAACAAAAAAATAACATTAAATGAGATAAATTTAAGTAATGTAATAGAAAAAAATTAAAGTGATGTAATTCTAAGATGATCAAGGGTGACATAGTCTATTGTGAAATTAGATATAAATTGAAAATTCCCAAAGGGTGCTAAAACCCTAAAGAATAGAAAACTTTAAAAAAATAAAAAATGAAATTTTAATTAGAATTTCATAATAGAAGAAAAGAAGCGAATAACTAATGACATGTTAGAATAAAAAAATTTAAATAATTAAATAAGTATAAATTATGATATGGTATTATTTTAACATTAAATAAATGTATAATAAAGATGAAGTGAGACAAATTGAAGGAATCAAATATAGTGATATCGAAGCAATGTAATGGTAATATAAGAGGATATTTAGAATAACATTTTAATCTAAGAAACTCAAGGCAAAAAATTTGAAGAAATGTCATATATTATGCAAGAAAATTTAATTCAAAGGTTCTATAATGATTTAGTGTAACATTCTATACCATAAAATCAACAATGAATTGAAAAGTGACATACAACATTCAAAAATAATAGAAAGTAAAATATTATAAAAAAGTAAAATGATTATTAATTTGATATAGGTTTTCAATTTAAGTCCAACAACATTAGTTATGTCCCAATGGGAACCCATTTGGAATTATTATAAAATATCAAAGTAAATAAGCATAAATAATAACAAATTATTTTATCATTATTATGTAAAGATATTCTAATTCTAAAACAAGACAAATTGAAATAATGTATATTAACCATATCACTCTAATGGATGGAGAAATAATACAAGATTTAGAGTTACATAATAATATAGCAAAATTATTGTGCAAAATTTGAAGAAAAAAGATGTTGCATGAGACAATTGTTTTCTATGATTCTAAGGAGATTTATAATAATATCATTCATCATTAAATGAGGAAAGAATCAAGATGACTAATAAAACGTGCAATAGCAATATAAATGTTTTTTAATAAATTAAAAAAATTATATTTAATCTGTTAGAACACACGAGATAAGTACAATAACCGTTGTTTTGAATTGATACAAATTACTAAAGCTAATAAGAATAAATTACTATTTTTAAATTAAGTAATACATATTAACACTAAAATGACAAAATGTGAAGTGATACAATTTAAGTCAAACAAATGTAAAGGTCACATGTGATGAGATTTAGAATTAAAAAGTAATAGGAAAAAATCAAAGCAAACAAATTGAAGACAAGAGTTAAATTGTGTAAGAAAGTTATGCTACAAGATATTAGAGAGATCGAGTGTAATATACTCTATTGTCAAATCAATAATGAATTGAAATAAATGAAAATATTTATAAATAAAACAATGAATATTTATTTTAAAAGATTCTCTTAGGTGAGTCCAACGATGTGTGTTTTATCATGATAATGTGATACTAGGAATTACTACAAGTAACAATACTAAATAAGCATAAATAACAAACAAATTATTATCTTTTATATTAAATAAAAATTATAGATAAAATGAAGTATATTTAAGTGTTTAAATAGAAAAAATCAAAGTGATATAAAGATTATAGAAGAGGAGATTTAGATTTAAAATATACTATACCAAAATAAAGCAAATAGTTTAAAATTTTCGCTTAAATTGTATAAGAAAGTTAGATTCCAAGACACTGAGGAGATCAAATGTATTATGATTCTAAAAAATGGCACTAATTAAAATGTCTAATAAAATTGGACAAATCTAAAACATCAAAATTTTAAAAAATATAAAAATGATCATTTAATTGGATAGATCCAATCGAGAGGAATGCAATTACATTTATTTGTTCAAGATCTTGTTTGAAATTATTATTATTTTTTATAATAAAAAAGCATAAATGTTAATAAATTATTATTTTATTATTAATTAAATATATATTAGAAGTAAGATAAGATAAATTTAATTAATATAACATCAAAATGAAGTCATATAACGACACATGTGAGTATAGTCAGAGTTACTTAATACTACAACCATATCAAAGTAAAACATTAGAGTAAATGAGAATTTATAAAAGAATGTAGTACTCTACGATACTTTATAGATCAAAGGTAATATTCTTAATTGTCAAATTAGAAACAAATCAAAAGAACTCATAAAGAGCACTTAAGGAATGTTTTATTCCAAGATATTAAGGATATCTAAAGTAATATCCTTGACACTCATGTTGGGTACAAATTAAGTTTCCTTAAAAATCTATCTAGAATAATAGAGAACAGCAAATTTAAGAATTTAAGAATTTAAGAATGACTTTTTAAATTCATAGAGCTCACTCAAACAAGTCAATTGCCATTTCTTTTGTCTCTGTTTGACTTTTTTAACAATTTCAACATGCTAAAGTGAATAAGAATAAATAATAATTAGTATTTCAATATTAAGCACATTTATCATTATGCTCAAAAGACATAAATTAATGCAAATTAATGAAACAAAATAAAAGTGATGTAAATGTCTCATAAGTGGACCATCAGATCTTTTTATAATACAAATAAATCAAAGTAAAAAATTTAAAAAAACTTTAAAAATTATGTGGCAAGGTTGTTTACTAGAATAATATAAAGATCAAGTATAAATTCTCTTTCATCAAACCATGTATGAATTAGAGATGATAATAAGTCATTCTAAAACATAAGAAGAAAAATTATCTAGAATTAAAAAAATGAATTTTTAATTAGATTGACATCATATGATGACTCCAACGACATTTGCTTCATTTTTATCAAACCTCATTTAAAATAACAAAATATTATCAAATATGTATCAATAATGATATGTTATTATTTAACTTTAACCAAATATATAATAAATTTAAAATAAGATTGATTGGAGCAATCTAATATAGCATAATTAAAGTGATTTAAAAGTACCATTAAAGGATTTTTAGTGTTACATAACAATTTCAGAAATAAAAAAAAATATTTGAAGAAATATAATATATTATATAAGAAAATTGATCTCCATGTTGATAAGGAGATTGAGTGTGACATTCTCATTCATCAAACTTGATGTGAATTAAAAATTGTTATAATGAGCACAAAACACAAGAAAATAAAAATATTTAAACATAATAGATATTAATATTCTATATGATAAAGGTCATCGATAACAGTTTGATAATATTTGGTATGTATAAAATATAAGTATAAATAATAATAAATATCTTGTAAATATTCAATAAATATATATTAAATTTGAAATGAGATGTGTTAAAGTAATGTATTTTATTCAAATCATAGTGATTTATGGCCAAACGATAAGATATTTAGAGTTATATAATAATATAGTAAAATAAAATCCACAAAATTGAAGAAATAAGAAACATTGTATATGAAAGTGGCAATCTAGAATACTTAGGAGATCTCTTAACATCCTTGATCTTTAAATAAGCTGCAAATTAGAACAACTCATAAAAGGTGCCAAAACAAAAAAAAGCTTTTTTTCAAACGAGTATAACAGTTAATATTTAATTTGATATAGCTATTCAAGATGAGTCCAACATCATTGAGATGAGTCTAATGATATTTGTTTCTTCCAAATTAGGTCTCATTTGAATTATAGTAAATTATTATAATAAGAAATCACAAATAATAAGAAACTATTACTTTAATAAAAAGTAAATATATATTAAAGCTAAATAAAATAACTTGGAGTAATATAACAAAAAAATTTGATCTTATATAAGGGTCAGATAGAAGAAGAATTAGAGTTACATTGTGATATAACCAAAAGAACACAGAGCATATTAAGAAGTTAGACAAATTTTATAAAACATTATTTTCCAACGTACATAGGAGAACTTGTTCAGCATCCTCGATCCTCACAAGAGGTATGAGTTTAAATGCCTCATAAAATTCATCAAAATAATGAAAGATAATATGTCAAAAAATATAAATTAAATATTTAATTAGATATATATAATCAAGAGCAGTCCAATGTTGTTTGTTTTATCTCATTCATACCTCCTCAAAATTACTTAAAATTATGAAAATAAATAAGAATAAATCAAAACAATATATTATTTTCATGTTAAATAAATATATATACTAAAGCTAAAATAAGAGAAATTGAAGTAATATAACCAAAAAATCAAAGAATAAATAATAATAAATGAAAAAAATATAATCTAGTAAAATAACCCAATCATAAGAAAACATTTGTAGAGAAGATATAAGGTTTATGATAAGTAGTATTATGAGATACCATTAAGATCAAATGTTACATAGTTGATAATGAAAGGAAAAATGAATCCAAATTTCTGAAAATGAGTGCTATAGCATTTGAAAATAAATTATCAATAAATAAAATAAAGATAATCTAACTGGATAATGTTTATCAAGTCTAGTTGAAGGACTTTAGTTTCATCTTGATAAAACCTCACTTAAAAAATTACTTGAAGCTACAAAATTATATAAGCAAAAATAATAACAAATAACTTGATCAAACCTCATTTCTTCAAAAGTTTTGCTTTGAATTGGTCGTATGACAATGTAACACTAATCCTCTTATTATGTAGCCTTTACATTGCTTTAATTTGATTACATCGTATTTATTCAATTTATCATATTTAAAGTCTAATTTATATATTCTTAACATTGTAGTATTATATTATTTTATGTTATGCTTATTTACCTTTGTAATGTATCGCAATTTTAATCAAAGAATGACCGAGAAAGAACAAACATTGTTTGACTCATCTCTATGAGCATTATTTAATTATATTATTTTTTACTTTTTAAAATTTTTTTCTATTATTTTTCCATTATTTAATAGATATTTTACTTCATATCTAATTTAATAAAACAAATGTTTTTAGACATCTTAAAAAACTGTATTTAATTAAATATTAATTTTTTTTTAAATTAATGTTTTAAGGATTTGGCTTTATTATAAGAGGAACTTCATTTCATATGTCATTTGGTGGTCATGTTTATTATACTAAATATCCATAATATCTTGGAATGCTTCTTTATCATATTAGTTATCTCATTTTCTCAGACATTTTGCTTCGATTTGGTAATATTACATTGTAACACAACATCCCTCTTATGTGTCTATTGCATCACTTTGATTTGGTTATAGTATATTACTACAATTTGTCTTATTTTTGCTTGACATATATTTACTTAATATCAAAATAATAACTTAATAGCAGTAATGTATGTTTCTTGTTAATTTGTTGTAATTCTTATCAAGGATCAATCAAGACAAAACAATCTTTGTTACACTCATCCCTATGAGATTTATCTAATTACAAATTCATTTTCAAGATTTAAAATATTTTATTATCTAATGTTTTGACATATTTTATGAAATATTTAATTCATACTAGATTTAATAACTGTAGTTGTTACACTCCATCTCCTAAATTTCTTGGAATGTAACTTGTTTGTACAATTTATCTCATTTCTTCAATCATTTTTTAACTGAGTTATATTATAAAGTAAGTTTAAGTCTCTTCTATTATCACTTTTACATCACTTTGATTTTCTTTTATTATATTATTTAAATTTATGTTATTCAACCTAAATTGATATTTACTTAATATTGATATAAAACTTTTTTATTATACGTGACTTTTTTTAATTTGCATTAATTAAAAAATGACGTCCAATCAATAGAAAAACATCATTAAATGCATCTCAATAATTTATATCTAATTAAAATGCCTCCTAAATTATTACAAATGTTTAGAAAAATAAGATATTTAAAAAATTTCAAAATAGATTTTTTGTGGGACATAGTCATTGAGATGAGTCAAAGGATTTTTGTTTCCTCTCAATCACAAGTTGTTTGTTATAAAAAGATTTGGAAGAATAGATTAATATGTCACATGACCAAATCAAAGTGATGTAAAAGTCAAGTGAATTTTGTTTTAGAGCTATAATGCAATACAACCAATTCAAGGATAAAAATTTTTAAAAAGTCAGTTGAATAATATAAAAAAGTTGTATTTGAAGATACCAAGTAACTTAAGTGTTCCTCCAAGTCATCAAATTATGTACAAATTGAATATACTTACAAAATACACATAAATCATAAAAAAGAAAATATTTAAAAAATATTTAATTTGATAGAGCTGGTCAAGAGTAGTCCAATGATGTCAATTTCATGTTGATTGGACTTCTCTTATAATTAATACAATTACTTGTTTAAAGAAGCATAATTAATAATATGTTAAAATTTTAACTTTTAGTGAAACTTTATTAACGTTTAAGTGACGTAATTTGAAGCAATTTAAAATAATACTTAAGAAGTAATACAAAGGTCACAAGAGAGGACATGTAAAATTACATAGTAAAGAATCGAAATCAAAGTGAAATATTTGAAAATTGATATAAGTTGGACAAGAAATATGCACTCTAAGAATTAAAAGAGATCTAATGAAACATCAAGGATCATCAAATCAGGTATGATTTGAAATTTCTTGAAA
The DNA here is from genome assembly GCA_023846275.1 of Vanilla planifolia. Lineage (NCBI taxonomy): Eukaryota > Viridiplantae > Streptophyta > Magnoliopsida > Asparagales > Orchidaceae > Vanilla > Vanilla planifolia. Next base: position 283,434 of record JAIUJO010000249.1, on the reverse strand, counting down.
AGCTTGACAAAAACATAGGAATGAAAATATTTAAAAAATGATAATAAAAATTTAATTATTTAGAACCCATTGAGATGAGTCCATTGACATTTGTTTCATCTTGATTGAGCCTTATTTGGAATACTTTATTTACAAAAAGTAAATAAGTAAAAATAATAATAACTGATCACTTCTATATTAAGTAAATATTCATTAAAAACGAAATGAAATTAACTAAAATTATTTAATACAACTCAATCAAAGCAATGTAATGACTGCACAAAATGAGATGTGGAGTCACAAACTAAAGTAGCAAAGTTAATGAAGAGCATTTGAGAAAAATAGATAAATTTCATAGGAAAGTTGGATCCCAAAAGATAAAATGGACCAAGTATAGCATGCTTGATCCTTAAGATAGGTGCAAATAAAAATACCTCATAAACTATGCCAAAATTATGTTAAATTCTATCTAAAATAACAAAAATTAATAATTAATTTGATAAAGGTCATCAAGACGTGTCTAATAATGTTTCTTTATCTCCATTGAAAACTATTTCAAATTACCATGAACATTTAATGTAACTAGGCATAAATAATAAAAACTTATTATTGAATATCAAGTAAATAAATATTAGTTATTTTGTGATATAAGATAAAGCAACATAAGATAACCAAATAAAAATGTTGTAGATGTAATTCGATAAGACAATTATATCATCAAAGTAATATAGTCAAAACAAATCAAAACATTTAAAGAAATGAGATAAACTATAGAGAAAATGTCATTCCATGATGATGTTACAATATATCTCCTTAGTATCTTTAAGTTCAACTTTCCTAGTTAATTTATCTAATTTGTTAAAATTTTTTGCTTTTATTAGTAAAATTTCCTCATGACATTAAATATTTTCATGTTTGACCTTTACATAATATTTTTTTTTGTTATGTTATATTATTATTTGTACTACTTTAGTTTGGTTATTTTAGACAACAACCAATGATGCCGAATTGAGGCAAAACAAATACTATGGACTTTTAAAGAGGAGGTCCATCAAATATATAAATAATTTTTATATTTTTTAAATATTTAAATTTATTTTATTTGAAAATGCATTATGAAAAATTTTAATTTGTTCCTGAATTGATGACTATTGGTGGTGCAGTTGATCTCCTAACACACTTTCAATGAAATTTTATTATACAATTTTTCACATTTGTTCTAATTTTTCACTTTGATTTGCCTTTTTATTTTTTTAATTCATAGTAACTCCAAATGTGATACAATTGAGATGAAACAAATGTTATTTTAGTAATCTTAATGAACTACATTAAATTAACTATTCCTTTTTTATTTTTAAATATTTATTTCATTGGGTTTCTCATGCTTTAGGAAGCATTTTTTGTGCCTAATTTGAAAAATAAGGATGTCGCACACAATCCTTTTAGGATTTTTGAATGAAACCTTTTTGTACAATTTAGGTAACTTATTCTATATTTTTGCATTCATTTGATTATAGTAACATCCTTAACCATCAAATGAAGAACAAATCAAAATGCTTCAAAATTATGCCAAACACCTAGAAATAAAAATATTTGAAAGTATAACACTGAGTATTTAATTTGATAGAGCTCATTAAGTTGACTCCAATGACTTTTGTTTTACATTGACTGGACCTCATTTGGAATTTCACTAATTCATGAAAATAAAATAGTTTAAATATTGATAAATTATTATTTTAAAATTTAGTAAATATATATTAAATCTAAAGTGACAAAAATTTAAGAAATGTAATGTGATCAAATAAAAGACATGTAATGGTCACATTAGACGAAGTTTATATTTATATTATAATATAACAAAATCGATGCAAAAAAATTAAAGAAATGAGAAAAATTTTATAAGAAAGTTGCATTGTAATATATTAAGTTTGATTATAATATTATTGATTTTTAAATTAAGTACTAATTAAAATTACTTATTGGGCATTCAAAAATGATAAAAAATAAAATAATTAAAAATTATTAAATTTAATTAGATATAGATTATTACTTATTGGACCATTTTTTGAATTACTATGAACTGCAAAATTAAATAGGCATAATAAAAAATTATTGTTAATTTAATATTAAGTATATGTATAATAAACATAAAATTATGTAAATTGAAGTAATGTATAGTAGCCAACACAAAATGATGTAAAAGTCACATTATGGGAGACAGAGTTTTATATTACTATAATAAAATCATAATAAAAAAATATTAAGAAATAAGATAACTTTGGCAGGAATGCCGAACTTCGTGGTACTAATAAGTTTGGCTGTGAATTCCTCGATCATTTAATGAAGTGCCAATCATAATGTCACATAAAGCATACCAAAAAGTAAAACAAATAATTAAAAAGAAAAATCAATATTTGATTAGTAACAGTTCATCATGACTAGTTGAATGATGTTTAATTATTCACATTCTAAATAGCTACATAGACATTACCTTTTAAATAGTAAAACTTACCGATATTCATTTTTTAAACTAATTATATTTTTCAATCCAATAGATTCTGTAATATTGATGCAACTAGATTCACATTGTTGTACATGTCAGATCTATTCAAGCAGTTGATTTCTGTGCACGTAATAGCTCATATTAAAATGATGTGTATATCATACATAGAAAATTATCAAAAAAATAACTTTGGTCCAATATTTTACATCTCAAGATATTTTTGTGTAATGTGTGATCAAACACTATAATGAGCTCTGTGAGTTGCTCACATTCATTATTCATAATAAGTTATAGTCTTATGATGTGTTAATCATATTCATATGATGGAAATGGACTCACCTTATCACTAGGTGCAAAAACATTCTTTTTTTTACTAGTATCACATTTGTACAAAAGAGATATTATATTTGTATAATGAAAATCAACTGAGTCATAGCCAAAGACAATTAACAATCCAACATATGAATGAATTTGTCACACTCACTCTATGTTCATACATATTTTATGAAACCAATTACCTACATAGCTCTCTAAGAGCACACTTACATGGCTCCATCTAATCACATGTCAAACCCACTAAAAGAATGCATGGGACCATTATAATCGGTAATATCTTTTTTCGTGAATCTTAAAATTAAAAAATCAAAAGATTCACTTCTTAGGGAAAGTATAGAAATATGAAATAATAAAATTATTATAATTGTAAAAATACTATAACAATGCATATTACACGATTTCATATGACAACATCATTGTCTATTTCTTTATGATATTAACTATATTTTTCATGCAAACAAACATAAAAGTACAATTAATACAAATAATACATTTTGAATCAATTCGTTCAACTTTTAATTCCAACAAGATTGTGCAATAATAAGTAATCCAACCAGTAATATTGTTAATGCTTTATGATAAAAAAGGTAAACTAACTAGATGACAGAATTTCCTTATTCTTAAAATTGACTTGACTGAAAATGAATATGAAATCATTTATTTGCTATCCTTTACAATGATAATCACTAATGGAAGATATTAATTATTAATAAATGCTTGCTCTCACATAAAAATGCTATTGTTAGATCATGATTATAGTTATTATGGAAAGGAGCATGGATTTGATGATTGTAATTGGAAGAAGATTGTAGGCCATGGAATAATTAATGCTCAACTTTCGAATGATTGAGTTGAGAAGGATGCAATATATCACATGGTTAACGCATATGAAAATTAAACTAACACTTATGAAAATTAATTTAATCTTCTATGGAAACAATTCAACATTTTAAACAAATCAACATTTCGAAATAACATTGAGGCCATCAAATGAACTAAGTACTAAAACACAAAGAAGCTCTCTTTCAAGAAAATAAAAATTAAGGGTAGTCAAAGGATTTGCTTCTTTTATAAAAGTCTTTATAACAAATTTTAGATGGAGTAGAATCTCATTAGAGAAAAAATGCTTTGCTAAGAGGGTGAATGGAAGACAAAAGTAACAAATAGTTTTTCTATTTATAAGTAAATAATCATATAGATAAGGTAAACAATACTAGTAATAGAATCATATAAGGCAATGAATTAAACAAGAGGATAAAGTTATATGAAAAGCAATCACATACTTTAACAATCGCCAAATTGCCACTCAAAAAATGAAAATGAAAAGATTATTCTCTCAATCTATCCTCTATTAGAAAAAAATGGCAACAAATTATTGCAAGACATAATAATGGTGGAAGTAAAAATGATAAACACTCCTTTTTAGACAATTATAATACAATTTTTTCACACATTGTTGGGATCTTAATCTTAGTGATGTATTGATCAGGGCTAAAGGTCTTGTAAATAGATCACTAATATGCCAATGGTTCTCCAAAATAATTGACTTATTTTGAAACAAATATTCCTATGCATCTTTGTCAAAAAGATCCTCCCTAAAATCATAGCAGAAGGATTATAATCGATTGAGAACAAGATGATTTTTTGAGAAAAACGGCTTTATAGAAGGTAGAGATATTTTTTAAAAAACACTACTAGCATAAGAATTAATGTATTCCATCAACAAATGAACAAAAAGTTGTAATTAACTTGCCAAGCTAGACTTCTAGATGTGTTTGACAGCATCTCATTGTAATTTCTTTGTTCGATATTCTGCAAGTTCAATTTTCATGAGAAGCAAATTAAGGTGCTTACCAATAACTATGTAGTACATTAATTTCAAGAATGATTGATTGGTCAACCAAAGGTCTTGTCCCACTAATAAGGGATGTCAAGCAAGATAACCCTTTCTCACCTTTGATTTTTGTCTTATCTGTGGATGTTATAACTAGAAGCCTAAATAACTTTATTACTCAAAAAGGAATGTTGTTATATGGTCTATTTAAAGGATGTCAAACAATAAAACAGCTATAATATGTTAAAGTCATTATTATTATTTGCAGGATTTATTTAAAACCAATTGGCAATCTAAAAAAATTCTTCCAATAGAACCATAATTAATCAACCAAAAAGCAATGTAATTTGTATCAACAAAATAAGCATAAACTAAGTAAAGCTAATGTGCATGAAGGCTAGGATTTTAAAAGAAAAACACCCTATGACTAATTTAGTTTACTAATTATTGATGGAACACAAGAATGATAGACATTACCAAAATCTAATAAATATGATATAAAACTAATTGGTAGGATAATAAAAGTTGACATGAATTATGTAGCAAAATGGAAATTAAAATTTGAACATCTTTTTGGATTGTCTTGTGTGTTTCAACCTGTCCTTGAGAAAAGCTAATAAACAATGGTTGTTGAAAAATTACATTGATCAATTTAGTAAAAAAACAATCTTGTTTAATGTACACTGGTGTTCGATGGAAGAATTGAATTCAACAATCTTATAGTATGGATATTGAATTAAAATTCATTATAAACCTCTAATCAACATTTAGAAATTACAAGTTCCATACATTTCTACATCACAGAAGGTACAAAATTTAAAAAGATAAATACTTTTGTTTATTTGATGAGGGTAAATTAAACCATAAGCATTGCTTGAATATTTCTATGGTATGTTACATTTTTATGGTAGTGTTCGAAATATAAGATGAATACTTGTTCACCATATCAGACATGACCGTAGATTAGACGACAGTGATTTACGTTATTTGACTAATACCTCCACAAATAGAAGTTTAAGTTCATGAATAAGGAAAACTACAAATTAGTCAAGTAATATAGTCAAAAACCTGCGATCAATAAGATAATGGATAATTAGTACTTTTAATATTAGTGCAAAATCACATCAGAATATAGAGTTTCTATAAAGTACTTCTCTTGCAAATGGTATGACAATGTATGCTAAAATTATCAATCACATCAACATGTTCAATAATGTATTGACTACTATGAAGGAACACATAGATTGTTATATAGTAGATAGAAGTGATTTCAAAGAAATATATTATCAAATGAATATGAACCATTGATAAAGATAATGTTCATCAAGCAACACAAACATACTACAACAACTTAAAAACGAAGCCAAATAAGCATTTTTAGAATCAAATATCCATTTGGGCAACATATTTCATGGTTTATACCAAACAAATTCAAACATTAATCACATACATTTAATACAATCTATAAGTACCATAATGATTCGAATGAACATCTTCGAAGAATTAGATATTCATATTAGACAAAGATCATTATATATGGGTGCAACATAACATAGCATTTAATCTCATGCTGATAAATATTATTTTAGCTTATTAAGCTAACACAATCTTTTTACAGTGGTTATAAGGAAGAAGATGTTAGAAATCTATGTTTTATTTTTCATTTCCAAGCAATCTTACTTGGACCTAACCTGTAGGATATTCCATAATCAATTTCTTTGGTGAATGAAGGATTCACTTTTGAAGAAACAAAGTGTTCTCATCTTGCAAGAATCTAGTTGTAATGTCATTAAATCCTTTATTTAGAGTGGAGTTAATCAATTAAATAGCAAATTATTATTTAAAGCATGGCTTATGCCCTATAACCCGATGAATATAAAATACAATGTCTCATACTCATATGCTTTGCAATTTTGCTCAAAGTCTCAACTAAACTTTAATGTAGTCGTGGCTAAGGATTAAAACAACTAATATTATGTCAATCATTCCCATTATTGTCTTTATGTGATCGTAAAGCTTTGTAAGGCCAAGAGTATGAAGCATAGTGTCATTGCTGTATTGCCTTAATGAATTTCAGGGACAATATTATTAACTAAGAATCCATTCGCAATACTTATTTTGTATGAGTATCGAAGATAATATTGATGGTATCTTTTCATGTATGAGAATATTTATTTAAACAATTTGTACTATTCATAGTTAAATCACTATGAAAAAAATTATTTTATTTGCATTGTAAAATTATGATAGTTCTATGACATGAGTTTGATCATCATTTAGCAACGATGAATTTTGAAATTTTCACATCATAATACAAAGGTAATTTATATATAGCACTTGTGTGATGTCTTATTCACAACAACACACTTCATGAAAATACAATAAATTTATTCTATATTTATGATTTTCTTTTAATGTTAACTCCAAGTAATTAACAAAGAATTTTATTCATACTTATATGGCTGCATTATAATGCTTTTTCCATAGGTCTCTACTTGTATTGTAAATATAGAACATATAGGTGTGATCTTCTATTACAAATGTATGACTTCTATATATGAAAATGAGAACAACATTCAACTAGTATGATTATTGAAATAGTTATGTTATTTATGTAAACTTAACCACTATCATAAGTGTCTGAATGATAATCATAGCCTCAAAAAATATTGACATGTTGGACATAATTTGTTTCTTGGCTACGCTATTCTATTGCTTATAATGAATTTAATTATTTCTTTTAAAATTTTTAATTAAATTTATGATTTCTATACTACAAAAGTTTTGTGTTTTCCCATAATAAGCGCACATATTAATAATAAAATAAGCCCAAAACTTTTAAAATTTGATGTATTTAAGAATTAAAATTTCTAGAGTTTTTAGATGTATTTTGGAGATAAAAGTTTCTTACATTATTTATTAAGAAAGATTTTGATTAATTTACTTTAAAAACATTCATGATATTTTAAATATTTTGTTAATGTTTATATTAAAGCTTTTCTTTTTTTATTTTCCTTTCAATTAACAATCTAATATTGTTTTATTTACTTGTTCTTTAAGATGACAATTTTCTAAAAATAATTTCAATTTTTTTCAATGGTAATAATATGAAGCCACTGAACGAATAACACACATTATGACAAAAAAACTTGCATTAACTATAAATGGTAGTAGATCCAACAAATTTATAACTCTTGACAATATTGTATAATACTTCATAAATAAGTTATTCCATATTGCAATAGTAAACATTAACTGTGAATGTGAGGAAATTACTTGATTTCTATTACCAACATGATTTTCACAAGTCTTTTGGCTATGCATTAGCTAACAAATGGTAGTTTGTAAATTATAGGTGCTTTTTTGTTGTTGGTTTGCATAAAACCAATCATCCATGCCATTCACATCACCCATCAAAGTCAATTTTATAATAAAAATGACCAAACATCAATGCATTCTACATTACCCAACAAATTGTGGAACATAAAAAAATTGTTAATGTTCCAAGATCAAAATAAGATTTAGTATTCCACCAAGCTTGAATTTAGTAATACTCAAATGTTTAATTATTTGTGGCTTATCCCAACAACTTTTAGAAGAAATTTCAAGCTCAACTAGCAATTAGGAAGGGCAAGAAAAATTGGTTAAACTCATGCTTATTATTAGAGAATAAGCATTTAGAAGGATGTTGAAAGCCATGCTTCATTAGTGCTAATAGGAATGGTAGAGTTTGATTGGACATGTTGTAAGTAGTCATGATATATTAACTAAGATCTAACTATTCCAAAAAAATTTTGCATTTTAATCAATTAGGTTCCATCACATTGCATATCATAAGCCTTGTTCATGTTAAAGCACTTTTATAGTTTTGAGATAGTACACATAAACCATTTTCCCATGATCATAGTTCATCTTCTTATAAGAAAGCATGTACATTCAACATGCTACACACAATAGATATTTACTATCCTTTGTGAAGCTTGCCAACTTCGAACTTTCATTCAAACAAAAATCTCACAAATTTTTCACTTAATCAGTTGGAACTATAATTTTTCCAGCATAGTTAACATGAAGACAGCGTGATTATTATCAAAATAATCTTCAATCACACTATTTTTATAAACTAGGTTACTTATTTTCTTTAAGATGTCTAATGCATGATAAGGGATTGAATTGGAAATAATATATTTATAGCTATGTTAAAAAATATTAGCATGAAAAATAGGTTAAATAAAAAATGTATTTATAGTTATAAAAGTAATAAAAAATATAAAATATTTTAAACTATTCAAATATGCAAAACTAATTTGTTTCTATGTAATAATGTTGACCTTTAAAAATATTTTATCATTGAAGAATTTTCAAATGAACATTTCATATATGTGTAATAACATATTGCTAAGTTTATATCTTTAAAAAAATTATGTCATTTTAAGTAATTAATAAGTTAATAATGTAATTTATACAAGTTCAAAAAAATTTAAAAATAGAAAATTCTATATCACTATCATAAAACTATTTAAAAATCTTAAAAATATCTGACAAGTATATTAGGAAAAAGATTTTTTATAATACAAGAGAAATGAACATCATGATGTAAAATTAAAAAGATAGAATTCTACAAAGCATAAAAAATTACCATAAAGAAATGTTTAAAGCATTAAAAATAATATCTAATTAAGAATTACAAAAACTATTCACTCTATTGAAAGCTTGACAGTAATCAACTTATAAAAGATGCTCTCTAAAAAAATTATAAAGTTAGATTCTTTTAAATCTTAAAATTTCTCTATAAACCATGTGAAATAATTAAAAAAGTTAAAATAATTTAAGTGATAGATGAAAACATTTTTGATAAAGGTTCACTTTTCTAAAGCATAATGTATGACTTAATAGTGTTATTAACTTATAAGAAGTATGTTATGTTATACAAATAAAAATAACAAAATACTATGAAGTGAAAATAATTATCACAATAACATTATAAAATTTTCACACAATTAGAAAATATGCCACTTAGAACAATAATTATCTAAATGTTTAAAATCTTTTAGGTCATAATGGTAGTAAGTAACATATGACATGGAGACACAATTCAAAAAATTAAAAAAGAATCTTTATTATACTTAAGTATAATAAAAGTTAGTAATTGTGCATCAACAAAGGATTTTTATGATTACAACCAATAAAAAAGACTTAGACCATTAAATGAAAAAAAAATATTATATAATAAAATAATTGAATAATGCATAATTATTATAATTTAATAAAAACATAATGAAAAAAAAATTATTAAAAAGTTTTAATAACAAAATAATATATATAGTTATTTTTGTTGTAAAATTTTAAGCCCATTAAATGTTTTTTTGTAACTGCAACTTTTTATGAATTTCACCATATGAACATGTCATTATGACACCTCAACATTTAAAATGTAAAAACATTTTTTCACATCATGATTAAAAAAAATTTCACACTATAAAAAAAATATAAAAGTTCTTTAAAATTATCAAAAGGAAATTTAAAGTCAAAAATTACTTATTGTTGTAGACATAAACTATTATCTAAATAAACATTTAGCAATATTTTTGTAAAAAGGTTCAAAAAGATGAAAAAGCAAAGTTTTATAGCAAATAAAATTTTACATTCAAAAAAAACATTCTTAATAAGTTTATTTGAATTAAATAATGAATAAAAAATGGAAAATTAATTCGACATATAATAATTTAAAATTTTAAATCCCACATTCATAATAAGCTGAAATACATTTTTTGTGGTAATTATATATAACTTGATATATTACTAATAGGAAATGAAAAACTATTAAAGTATTATAGATAAAATAAATTTCAAACAGACAACACTACATATATCATACATCTATAAAAATCTTCTTCATTACTATGAAGGAAATACATTCCTTGGAACAAAAATAAAACTATCTTCAATTTTAAAAATTTATAATCTTAAAGCTAATAAACATTTTTAATTTTTTAACATGTTGTACTTCAACTTGTTAATAAATATTAAAATTTACATCAATAATAAAACAAATAGCATAATAAATAATTACAAAATTTAAAATCATATGCTTTCCAAAAAAATGATAAACAACAGACTTTAGCAAATAATCTTAACTACGTGTTCTTTCTAATGTTTAAATGAAACATTTATAATGTTCCATTAGTTACATGAGTTTTAAAAATTTTTTATAGGTAGAAAATTAAATTGTGTAAAATAAATTAATTGAAGATTTTTAATAATGATTGAATTAGCAATTTAAAAATTATTTTTAATGCAAAATTGTGTAAAATTGACATTATAGTGTCACAAAAACAAATATCACAACCACAAGTAAAAGAGATAAGAAAAAAATAAAAGATTATGAAACTACTACTATTCTTAAATATATAAATATACAAAAACATACTCATAAATCCTTACAAATATATTGTATAAAAGACAAAGGGTAAAAACCAATTATTTGTATTACAAAGTGAAGTTGTATCAAATGCAAAGGGTAATTTGAAATTAATAAAATAAAAAAAAACATTAAAAAAAATGTCAATTATAAAAATTTATGCAAAAGTAAAAAAAAAATAAAAAAATCGACTTGACGTGGTTTCAAACTGTCTTGATTGAGCCAAAGTTCTCCACTTTGTATAGTGTGTTGAATGCAAATATTATTGGAACGCTAAAAAGGGAATGAATTTTATGAAGAACACTACCAAACTAACCAAATGTTTTTAAACACTTAAATTTGTGTAGATTGTCACATAAAAATTAAAAAATATAATAATCAATCATTGAAAAAAAACAAAAAATTTAATAATATAGTTCAAAACATAAAATACTAAAAATAATTCCCATACCTTATTTTTAAAACATTATTCAAATAAAATGTCTGGAAATCATTTCATAGCAAAAACCAACCATTTTAAATAAAACATTAAGATAACATAAATTGATCTCATAATAGGAAAATAATTTATAAAATCTTGTGAGGTTTTGTTATCATCATCTTACTTAAATGTTTTATTATACTTAAAGTGGATATTTCGAGTGCTTTTGACTTCATTAGCATACCTCTTCTCTATAATTTATTGTATCACATTGGGCTTCAAGATAAGTGGTGCAACTAGATTATGAAGTATATTATGCACCCCAATACTTTCTTTTGATTAGTGTTAAATTGTTGAATTTGTTGAAGGTATACATAGCATAATGTAAGTAGCTCTTTAGTATAATAGATTTTTAGACTTAGCTTAGATTTATTTATTCCTTTTTAACATGAAGTATCTTGTTTCCCATATTATAACTAATAAGAATGTTGGCCCAAAGAGTTTTATGATAAAAAATCAAAGTGTATGTTAACTACTGGTTGGTTATTTTCTGTGAATATGTACTAATAGCTAAAGAAAGAGTGAATAATTGTGATGGAGCAAACATACACCTTGAACTACTTCAAACATTTATTGCTATGCTTAATGGCTTAGCATAGCTTGTTTTACTAGAGTAATGTGGAATAGCCTCGAATGTTTTTGCTAAACAATTTGAAAGTCCAATGATTATTACAAATTTGTTGGTACAATCTTTAAACATTTTCTTTATGCTTAACTCATAGTAAGATTAATATAATCAAGTATGCTTTCTTCTTAAATAATTCCTTTTTATATTCCATTTGTGTTGTTTACCGCTGAAATGTATATTCCACTCAATTTAGAACATTATATATCAAAAATGTTAGGTACATCTAAAGGAATTAAGTTTAAAATATGCTCTTATATTTTCGTGGATTATGGTCTCATAGTATGATAACTAATATTGCACATGTATGGTCTAGTATTTGTCTTACTTTAGCAATAAAACTTAATACTATGAAGGCATCATGTAAATATAATGATCTCTTCATATAGATGCCATAATCATCAATGATAAAAATATATGTTGTGAAGTTGGTTACTCATTTATCTATCTTATTCCTTTTGTATTTTTATTATAGAGAATTGAGTTCTTTTATGTTTCACATTTATATCACCTCATGTTTTTATATCGTGACTTTCATTTGATCTGAATGTCTCATTAATGATTAAACTACGATTGGGTTGAACATCTACGATATCTTTTCTCATACTGATATGACTATTTATTGAATATATAATAAAAAACCCTTATATGGTCTTATGTGGTATCGTCCATGTACAAATAGACAATTTGTTATATGTGTTTGTAGAATATTTATGTCATGTAGTGTAGTGTAGTATATTCTTTTTGTATGAATCATTTCTCTTCAAAGATAGTTTAATGGACTTTGCATAAAAATGTTATGATTTTGTCATAGGAATATTATTTTTTAGTCATATGATTACGATCTTTCTATTATGTTGAAATGTGATAACTAGAATGTTGTCATACAATTATGAGCATATATAGTGCGAACAAATCCTAGGTGCATGGCATATTATGGAAAGAATAATCATATTTTGGTCATCCAATATTTAAACTATATGATCATCTTAACTAAATGTAACAAATGTATCTTACTAGTGCAAATTAATAGATCAACCAATGCAAAGATCAAAAAAGTCAAAAAAACATCTTAAAGTTCTACATTCCATAGTATGTTTACTTCTTTCAAAGTCACATAACAAACTTATACAAGTAAGATTTAAATTCCTAATAACTTGTCCAACCAGTGATTAGCTCCATTAACTTGTCACAATGGAAGGATCTATTGATCATATTTGTAAGAACATTTGTTAGAATTTATAATATCAAGTTTCATTAATTTTGGAAAATAAAATAAGTTATTGGAATTACTTTAAAAATGGGACATTCATGAAACGTATAAATAGGAGTATTTTTTAACTTATAATAAAATGTTAACACATTGCTTATCTCTTAAAAGAGATTGTTTTTTTACACGCAAGATATAATGAAAGCTTCGTTTTGTGAACCTTAAAGATCTATCTACAACTTATTCATTATATTGTCTTCATCTAGTTGATTCTAAACATAGTTACATCATCATCATATAACTAGACATTGCCTTGCCTCTCTTGCAAGGTGTTCAAGATAAAAGTTGTAAAATTTTGTGAAGGGTTCTACATTTTTTCTATTGGTTATTATAATAATTGTTGTGTTGCGGACATTATTGGTTAATTATTGTACACATGTAGGAGTTATGGTTCATCAATCGTTAATCAAGTTGTTATGAGGATTTATAGCCAACTTGTCTTATCGCTAAAGGTACTTGCGTTGTTAAAGACTAGTCTCCTTTATTCTAGGTGAATGTAAGATTTTATTGGTGATTGAACTATTTCAAATTATTATGTATTTTTTATTTTATTTTTCTTTTTCTTACTTGTTCATTATTCAATAAGGATATTTTTACAAATCCATGGAAAGACTTCAAATGATTAAATTAAGAGTTGGAGAGTAACTTAGTCGCATCCAGTACAATCACATAGAGGTTCCACTCGAAGGAATTTTAGCCTAACTAAGACAAAGTGAAACGAGGGTTGGATCCTCTACTTCTTGCAAGCTCTACTACAATTATTGTTGCAAGGGTCGATTATAGTTCAACCATTGTTTAATACATATTCTAGCTTGTTTTTCCATTAGTTCATTGAGTAATTTTTCACTACACTTTATTATGCATTTTAAAAGGACAATTGGTAGCTTTTTGTACATTTCCAACATAAAGTTGTCTCTAAAATTATTATGGTACTATTGTAGTTCCTTTGTGCAAAATTTGTACCATTTTGTGTTAAAAATTGAGTTTTTGGATAGGATTGCCACCAATTTCTATTTGCAGTAATCAATTATTGGTAGCCCTAATATAAAAATATTTCTTCAACCTAAGTACTCCTCATTTATTAATGTGCTAAAGGTAGTTTCTAGCATATTGTTTTTCACCAACTTCCTATATGTGCACAATTAAATTTATGAACTTGAGTGATTTTTAATTTATTATTGAACAATCATCATTTAATTTTGTTCATGTATTGTTAATTGCTAAAAGTTACTTAAAAAGAAAACGAAACAAAAAATGAACAAAAAAAGTAAAGTATAAATGAAAGAAGATCACAATGGAAGCTCTAATTTACATTTTCATATACAGTGGAAAGAAGATCTTGTCACACACTTCAATGCCTTTTATTAAAATTTCTCACACAAATACTCCAAAATAGAAAGATAAAGGAAAAGAAAGATAAGGTAATATCATTTTATTGCCCAAGATTGAGAGGGATATAGGTAGTTGTAAGGCTTTATTTTTTGTGGCACTTAGTGTGCTAATGTCACCAAACATGGTTCAATCTTTGTTGGAAGAAATTACAAATGTATTTTCAATGAGTTGCCAAAAACACAACAACCATTAAGAGCTATCCAATGTTATAGCTCTAGTTCAGTGTGCATCATTGCAACATTTACGATATTATTGATTAATTACATTTATTTAAGGAGAATGCACTTGACAAGTAAATTAGCTCATTTAAGAAGGATTTAATAAGGATTGTATGAGTCCATTTGTTGTCCCAACTTTTTTGGCACCAAAAAATATAAAAGTTGGTGCTTGTTCATAGATCGTTATGCAAATAGAAAAAAATGATTAATTATATGTTTCTAATTCCTTGGCTAAATGATTTAATAGATCAAATGATAAGAGCAACAACATTTTGTAAAATAAATCTAAAAAGTGGATACCATCAAGCTAGAATCCATGTAGTGATAAATAGAAGGCTGGTTTTAAGAGAAAAGGACTATATGAATGGTTATTTATACCATTCAAGTTATTGACTACACCAGGTTCATTTATGTGACTTATGATTCTAATTTTGGTGTGATATCTAAGTCATTTTATAGTCATATCTTTGGATAACATATTACTTATAATCAAATCTCATCTGAATATTTAAGCCATCTTAGATTTGTAAGCACCATATTATGTGAACAACAATTATTTGTTGGCCCTAAGAATTGTGATTTTTTGTTGGAAAGAGTGTTAGTCCTAGGTGTCATGATTTGAAAAGATGGACCAACCACTAATCATAAAAAGATAAAAGCTATTATTGAATGTTTGATACCAAAAATTGAACATGAAATTCTTATCGTTCACAACCTAGTGAATTTTTATTGATAGTTCTTTTAAGGATTTAAGATAATAGTTGTCCTAATTAAAGATTGTGTTGAAACATTGAAGGTTCAACAAAGGAAAATTAGAAGAAGTAGCTATTGCTAAATTAAAAGAAGCCTTAAAACGCACCACTCCTTAGGTAATGAGAGTTTTAAACAAACTTTGAAGTCACTTATGATGTTTCAGGTGTTGGCATTGATGGTGTTCTAGGTCAAGCTGTCATCTTGTTGCATCACAATTAAACGCTAAAGCACTCAACTACATTCACTGTGTCAAATGTTCTAGGTAATCAAGAAATGGCAAGGAAGTTGTATATCACACATGATATTTGGAAGAACTGCAAAGTAACTTATGATGGTACTTCATAAGTTAAAGAAACGAAAAAATATATTCTTAGTCATTATTAGGAGATCTATAGATTAAATCTGTGAGGAACAATAACGAGCATATTTATGGGTTTACAAATAATACTAATAGATTAAAAAATCTTTGAAAAGTGTTTTCTATTGTAAGCCTTGCAAGAAAAGTGATAACCTTTGTGCAAAAAGAAGAGAATGAAGAAGAGAAATGATTTTTAAGTGGCTTGGAGTGCAAGTTAATGAGGTCGAAGGAATGGTATGGTTCTTTGAAATGGATGATGAATCAGGTACATCTAATGAGGAAGTAGAGAATCAGGTAAGCTGTTGGTCTTATTAAATTCTTGAGAACAATTATTTATAGGTTGCTAGTTCTTTTAATTTTTTTAATGTCGATACTTAAAAAATTGAAAACATTATACAACAAAATTGAACTTCTAGATTTTTTTAATGAAAGGATATTAGAACTACTTCAAATTTTTTCTAGATCATTCAAAAACTAAATTACTAATTTTGAATCAAAGATTTATTCTCTTAAACATGCAAAAAGTTTTGATTCTTTACATGTTTATCTTCTTATGCATAAATATGTCTTGTTTCATCATATGTATAATGTTTCAAATATTAAATGCTTTTATTATTTTAGAAAAGGCCATATTATGAAGGATTATTAAATTAAGGAAAATATTCTTTTTTCGAATCCTTGTCCCAAATTTCTGATTAAGAAAGATAATATCAATACTATTGTAGTGAATGTTAGTGGTCAACCAAAGCTTGCTTGGGTTCCTAAGCTTAGGGAGAAGACGATTTAGCATATTCAAAGGTTAGAAGTAATACATTAAGAATTATGTGTAAAAGCAAGCATGTAAGTTAGTTAAATCAAAATCACATTTTGTGATTATGAAGTTAAAGTCCAAAATTTATGTTCCCATACATATAGAGAAAATCAACATCTAGCTCATGGGTAATGGATAATGATACTCAAGGAAAATGATTAGAGGCTAATCAAAGTTAATATGAATAAGATGTCATCCAAACACATGAGAAAACTAGGAAACAACATTAAATAAGAGATAATCAAACTTAGATATGTAAGTAAGCTTAACTTGATACTTTTAGATATTTTTTTAGTTGGTGCATTAGGTTTAAATATAATTAATATCAGTCAATTATGTGATAATAGATATTTGGTTAGTTTGATTCTCAATGTTAAAAAATATTAAAAGCGGATCAATTGTTATTAGTTGTTCAAAGAAAATGTGTCTTTTATTAAGTTTGATCAATTAGAAACAAGACGATTAGATTTCCTACTTCCACATTCAAGTAAGAATATTTTATGCTATGGAACACTATGTCATGCAGGTTATTCTTCCTTCAAAAATGTAAAACTAGCTAGATCTAGTTAGAGCACTTCACCAGCTAAATAAGACTAGTTAAAAAAATTGTGAATCATGTCAAAAAGCAAAGAAAATTAAATCTTCATTTTAAACTAAAAATAACTTAGCTATTAGTAATATATTAGAGATATGGAATCAGTAATTTTTGGACCCATACAACTCTTGGGTCTTGTTGGAAAGAAATATGGATTAATATTTGTTGATGTTTTTTTTAGGTATACTTGCCTGTGTTTCTTCGAAGTTATAGTGAAATACTTCAAAATTTTGTTAATTTGATAAGAGTGATAGAAGGTAAACAAATCTCAAACTAATTACTATTCAAAGTGATTATAGCAATGAGTTCATGACTAGATTTTTATGACAATTACAAAGGAAAATATGTAACCTATCAATTTACATGAGCTTATACACTTAAAAAAAATAAGATTGTATGAAGAATGAATAGGAAATTGCTAGAGATGGGATGATCTATGTTAGTGAAATACAATATACCAAAGTACCTTTGAGTTGAAAAAATTAACATAGTTTGTTATATAATGAAGAGAATTTATTTAAGAGCAAACCTTAAGAAAACATCTTATGATTTATTTGAAAATAAGAAACCAAATTTAACTATCTTCGTGCTTTTTGGTGTAAATGTACCGCTCATAATAATGAAAGGGATAACTTGAATAATTTTGATGCAAAAGCAAGCATAGCAATTTTTATAAAATACTCTATTTCTTGAAAGGCATATAGAGTTTACAACATAGTTGAATAAACGGTAAAGTAAATAACACATATAGTGATTGATATGTCTATTCAAAGGTAAAAACTAAAAATTTAGATGAGTTGATATAGTCCTTGAAGAACTTAGACTTTAGCAAGGAAAAGTTTAAAAGAGATAATAAAATAGAAGGTGGGACAAATCATAAATTACAAAAAAAAAGTGATAGTGTTAAGCTTCAAAATCCAAAGAATTAATTACAAAAAATGTTAATCTATTAGTTAGGACTATATTCTTTGTTAGAAAAACATGTCATAGTGCAGTTATTTGTTTCACAAAACCAATATCTATAATAGAAGCCCTTAAAGATGGCTATTCAATTTATGATATGAATGAAGGGTTAAATCAATTTAAGAGAAACCAAGTATGCAAACACTTTTTTAGGCTTAGTTATTAACAAGTGATTGGAAAGAAATGAGTATTCAATAATAATAAAATAGGCAAAAATATAATGATCATTACAAACAAAGCTAGATTTTTTTCTAATGTTTATGACCAAGTAAAAGGTTTAGATTTTGAGGAGGATATAACATTGTTCTCAAAATCTTTCCATGATCTTTTATTACTTGTAAAAGTTTATGTTTATGACCTAATTTTTGGAAGCACAAATAAAAAAATGTAAGAAGCATTTGTTGACTTATTGACTAGTGATTTTCAGATGAATATGATGGGTGAGATGAATTTCTTCTTAGGATTGCACATAAAATAAGTAAAAAATAAGATATTTATTTGACAAACTAATTTGTTAAATGAATTATCTAAAAAAATTGGTTATGAAAATATAAAACGTAGTGAGAATCAAAAGAATTCATGAGTCCATTTAGATTTAGATGAGGTAGGGAAACCCATTGACCAAAAACTTTATAGAGGCCTTATTAGATCTCTACCATATTTGATAGCCAGTAGACTAGACATTTTATTTAGTGTTTGCCTATGTGCTAGACATTAATGAAATCCTAAGAAAAACCATCTAGAATTAGTTAAAGCAATCTTAAAATATTTAAAAGATACAATGAACTTAATATTATTTTTTCTAAAAATTGCTTTTTTCATGTGAACTTACAAGTCACACAGATTGAGACTTTGTAGGCTCTATGGTAAGTAAGAAAAGTATCTCAAGTGTATGTTAATTCCTACAAAATAGTTTAATTTCATTGTCAACGGAGAAGCAATTTACCTAACACTATTGACCACAAGTGCCGACTATGTATTTGTTAGAAACTGTGGTGCTTAATTATTATGGTTAAGACAGAAACATCATGATATGGCTTAGATCCGTCACATATTTTCATTAGAATTAATAACAATAGTTCCTTTGCCTAAGAAAAGAGCCAAGTTCATCCTTTTAATTGTATCTCCATTTTTATGATGCCAAAGGGGAAAAATGTTCATGATTTTGGCGAACTTTAGAACAGACAGAAAGTGAAGGGAAGTACATAGTATGTGTGAGTATGAAGTAAGAGAGAGAATAAAGGGGGAGCATACATTCTTCAATTTAAATACCTCTTATAGTAATAATATATTTTTAATAATATGCCTTTAGTCATTATATTTTTATCTTAACATTTGTGTCTTGCTCTTATGAAAAGGGTGAAATTGTTACGTTAACCTTTTGTTTGATGAGCCAAGCCATAAATATTTAACATTTTATCCTAATGTGCTTGCTTGGTTTGAATTTTGTTTAGTTTTGAAGAACGAGCCATGCACTTTTAAATATGGTGAATTAGTGGTTTCAAAAGCACCTTTGAGTACTCAATATACTAAAAAGATCGAAGACATTCAAATCAAAATTGAGAAGATTATTTTAAATGAAATGGAATGTTAACTTATTTAATTTTATTCATAAGGAACATTTCTCTACTCATATCAACAACAAATCCTTCTAAAGAATTTGAATTATTGAAAACTTCCCTTAATTTAGAAAATATCTTTGGTTGTAGTTTTTGTTTAGCAAATACTTTCCTTTATACTAAATCTAACATATGCCTTTTTTTACCAAATTTAAATTTGCTAAAATTAGAAAAATCAAATTTAAAGAAGATAATTCTATCTTCATAATATATATATATCTTCTAAGCCTAACCCCTAAACTTAACTAAGGTGTAACGCACTCAAGTCCATTAAGCCCAAGAGTGCCTAAGTATCCTTGGGTCAGGAGGCAACCTAAAGAAAGTAGAGTCAACCCTATTTCGGTTAGAGTGCAGTCCTAAACAAAGATTGGGTAAGCTAGGGGAAAGTTTGTGTTGTGCAGAAGTTATCTAAAGTTCAATAGGTCGAGTCAAACCCATAGATGTTAAACGCTTATAATAGGTATGTGATGCCATCCTTAGCACACAGGTTGGAGCCAACCACTTTTTAGGACACATTACACATGTCTCTAACATTTTATGAAGATGAAACACATTTCATATCCCACCTATTTGGAATAAAAGTTTTCATGTGTCCAACACCTTAGCACCTACACATGCATGAATTCTCATTATCTACCCATTGATCTGACAAATAAGAGTTCATTAGATTGTAAGAGTGTTTCAAGTCTCAGATTGGATGATAAAATTGTACATCTGATTTTATAAGACTATTGGCATTCTCTTTGCCATATCAGGCAACCAATCATTGAATCTAGTGACTGAAAGCTCCCTTTTTCAAATCTTCTACTATTCAATTATCCATACTCTTTTGTTAGTATAATTAATGATAAAAAATAGTCAATCTTTTCCATTCTAATACTAGGACTCCAACCAATCCTGCCAAATGACTAATTCCAAAGCGATTATTTATATAGTAGTTGAAGTCATTTGGAAGAAGTTTCTAAGCTGTTTGGTAACAACTTGTAAAATAAATTTTCCTTGACTATATAATAGCTATGATCAAACATTTTTTATAAAAACCCAACATTTATTAATGAAGAAGCTAATGAATCTTTATATAACTTTGAGATGTCAAATAAATGTTTAAAGATATTCTATTATCGTAAAATCTCCTCATAACACACTATAGTTTAATACTACTCAAAATTAAAAACTCTTCAAACTATGCCTAAAACTTCTATGATTTCATTTCCAAATGTCTATTCATAATTTTGATCTTATTGTGCCTTACTTTATTCATCACAACATTAAAAGCTGCATAATTTATCAAAATGTTTTTCATAGTACTTCCAATTAAGCTTTGATAAAGAAAAAATATCATTAGCCTTGAGTCAACAAGTTCTATTAAATTATATTTTCTAATAATTCCACATATTTTATTTTCTAGGTTTCATGCTGTCTTTTGAGACATTTTAGGTCATACCGATTTGATGATTGAGAATGCCACACTTCATCTTATTAGTAACTTGGAAAGCAATCTTCCCTTGCAATTTATCTTATATTTGAAAGTTTTCTCCATTATTTTGTTATAATACTATGTAACTTCAAATCTTTGTTTGTGTGTCTTTTATATTACTTTAATTTAGTGATATTGCATTGCTTTGAATTAACTTATTTTAGTTTTAAAATATATTTTCTTAATATTAAAACTATAATTTATTATTATGTAAGATTATTTTCTTGGTTTATTTGAAATGACTTTGAAGGATGTTTGATTAAAATGAAACAAACATGGTTGTGCTCATCTTGACAAAGACTATGAAATTGTATATCCATACTTATAATTTTAAAGATTTTATTTTCAAGGCATTAGGCATATTTTGTGATACCTTTTGATGCCTAGCTAACTTATGGTCGAGATGTTACACTTGATCTGCTTAGTATCTTGGAATGCAGTTTTCTTGTATGATATTTCTCATTTCATTAAATTTTTTATTACTATATTTGAGCTATATTACTATGAAAATTTAAATCACTACTTAGGTGCCCTTTACATCTCTTTTATTTTACTATACTACATTACCTAAATTTGTTTGATTTAATCTTTAATTTCTATTTGCTTAATTTTAAGATCATAATATATAATTATTTACTCTTATTTTTTTCAAATTTACATTAATTACAAATGACATTCGATTGAGAAGAAACAAAGATCATTGCACTTGTCTCGTTAAGCTCTAACTAATTAAATATTGATTTTTAATTTTTTTAAATATTTATTTTTAAGGACTTTTACATGCTTTATGAGACCTTTTTCTTACATTATTTGATAGTTGATGATATTATGCTTGACCTCATTGGTGTATTGTAGTGTAGCATTCATGTATAATTTATCTCACTTTTTAAAAGTTTAATTTTTTATTTAGTTATCTTACTAGTAACTCTAAATCTCCTCTCATGTGGCCTATACATCTCTTTGATTAATTATATTACATTACTTTAGTTTATGTTATTTTACCTTTGCATAATCTTTACTTAATATTAAAATAATAATTTATTTTTTATTTTTCGTATTGTCTTTACACTTCCTAATAACACCAAATGTTGTCTGATGAAGATGAAACACATATTGTTGGCCCCATGTTGACAAGCTATATCAAATTAAACATTTATTTTTTTATATTTTTAATTTTTTTCTAGGTTCATCTTATTTAGAGGGACATCTGATTTATACTTGATTTGAAGTTCAAAGATATACTTTATCTCTATAATATCTTTGATAGTAGTTTTCTAGCACAATTTATCAAATTTTATTCAAATATTTCATAATGATTTAGCTAAATTACTATATAACTCTTAATCTCCTCTGACATCACCTTTACATTACTTTGATGTGGTTATATTACATTACTTAAAATTATTTCATTTTAGTAGTTTTGTAAATTCTCTTCATATTTAAATAATAATTTATTATTATTAGTGGTTAGTTTGATTGGCAATTTGTGGTAATTCAAGGGAAGACTTGATTTGATCATCGTGAAACAAATATTTTTGGACTTGTGAGGATGAGTTTTGTATGGTTAAATATTCATTTTTTGTAATTTCATTTTATCTTGTTGTAGAACCTATAAACTCTAAATCTCGTTTTATTTGACAATCACATATCTTTTATTTAGCCAAATTACATTGCTTCAGTTTACCTCATTTCAAAACTAGGCAAAGTAGAGTTGTTTAAAAGCCCCAAACCACTATGATGGTGTTGATGCCTTTGTAGTTCGTGATGGGGCGGAGGGCTGGTGGTGGCGGGCTAGTGACTGATTGCTGGTGGTGAAGTGCAGGGGATGGGACATCAGTGGTGGAGGGCTGGGGACGGATTGATGGTGGCAAAGTGCAGGGAATGGGACATGTTGGAGCGTGACGGGAAGGCAAAGTCGGGAAGGAGCTGGTGATGAGAGGCACAAGAAGGGAAGGAGCTCGTGCCGGGAAGCTTGTGGCGGAGGGCTGGCGACTGCCAGTTAGTGACAGATTGCTGGTGGCAAAGTGCAAGGGACGGGACGTCAGTGGTGGAAGGCCAATAAGGAGAAGCTAGATTCTGAAGCTGGTGATGGAGGCGCAAGCGAAGGGTGAGGAACTGTGACGGCACCGGCGACTGGAGGGGGATCTTATGGCAAGGCGGATTAGAAGGTGTGCACGTCACGGGAAGCTTGTAACGGCGAGTTGACATGAATGGATGTGCATTGGGCACGTGAGAAGCTAAGGCCGTTGTGTAGGATTGCCTGGCAACTTGTATCCGGGAACTTTGAATTTGAGATTCGTTGAATATCGCTACGAGCGGAGCCGTGGTGACAGGATTAATTGTAAAGACATCTTGCAGTGCACATTATCGGATCGTCCTCTTACATGGTTCTGGGACCCCTGTAGCCCTAACGAGGACGAAGATGGCGAGAAACAAGGTGAGAAATGGCAACAAAAAATGAGGACATCTTGGAGCAAATCGCCACTGATAGAATGCCTCTCCTCCACTTCTGAGGGGGAGTTGACGGCCGCCAAGAAGAATCTTCTTACTCCTCAAAATTCAGCTGAAGTGGTGGAGGTATCAAATGAAACTATTGGAACTACTGACTCAATGGGCAGCCTAGTGAAGGAGGTGCAATCTATGGAAGCGCTAGCTAAGCTACCCGAACGTCAGAGCCAAGATGATGAATGCCAGAAAAAGATGTTGGCCATACTGTGATTGCTGGCCAGATGGAGTTGGGGGACACAACACACAAGGCAGAGAAACATGTGGGGAGCAAGCGATCGGAGGGAATTCTTAGCCCCGACTATGGGGCTTCTGCGAGACTGGAGGCCCATAAAAATAGGATCAACTTCAGGGAAGCTCTAATAGGAGACTGCAGTGCCCCAAACAATCGAGCCACTTCCTTTGTGCATCCGGCCAATATTGATGTAAAAGATAGTGCTACGGGCATGCTAGACCATGTCGATGGTGGATATGTCATTATGTCATCGGAAGCATGCTCTCGACATATCGAATTCCACAAATTCAATATGGTTGGGCGAGTATACGTGAACACCCTTCTATTCTTCACCATCACTAGGGTGCTACTGAAGAGATAGGGCCACTACAAGAATTTCAGGATCCTTGACCTGTCATCCTACTGCTTCTGCCTGCCTTTCGACACCATACGTGATAAGAATGAAGTCTGGCTTGGCGTCCTGTGGCAAGTTGTCGGCCAAGCCATGGGACATGACGTCTGGACACATGAATTTTGGCCCAACGCTACAACGATGATGTGTGCACCAGTGTGGGTGCGTCTCCCATGCCTCCCACTAATCTATTGGGATGTGGAGAACATCTTGAGAATTGCTAAGGTAATTAGGGAGCCCTTTTTACTCGATGTCTGGACTGCTGATATGGGGAGATCTTTCTTTGCTAGAACGTGCATCTAGATGGATCTCTTGAAGCCTTTAAAAAAAGGCATTTGGCTTAACGAGAATTTGGAAGAATCCACAAGGCATTCGAGTACGAGGGACTGCCACAGGTTTGCTTTCCATGTGGGCACGTTGGTCACCTAACAGAGTAGTGCAGCAATTATAAGTCTCTGGAGCCTTCGCACGCATGTCCAACAATAATGACGAACACTAGGGCGATTTTAAGGAAGCGTGAAGAGGGAATTTTTATTGCGACCACAGGATACAATGAGACAAGAGGTGGATCGCTGGAGGTGGATGATACACAAAATTGTGGTGGGAAGCCTACTGAGGCTGAGTCTTCCACAACTCCTCGAATGCGGGTGGGGAATACGTATGACCTGGAGACGAAGGGACAAATGCTGGGCCTGTGGATGCTTGTCCAACCCAAGCACAAGAGGTAGGGCATGGCTAATCACAGGGGCACAGCAAGCAAGATGAGCCAGAATCCACGAAAGACCTTCGGCCGAGGGACTTCTGCTGGGGTGGCCAGAAGTATGCATCACAGGAAGAGGAGCTTATTTGAGGCTAGAGGCTGAGGTATGGCAAGGCGGGCATTGTCCCCAAGGCCCAGGGAGGACTTGGCGAGGACTCCATGGGAGGATGCTCCAACAAAGGAAGCAGGAACGGAGCAAACGACACAGGCAGGAAGGAATAAAGGGAAAATGCCATTATTGTAGGAGAATTATGAGGTGGACCAAACAAAAAGCTCGAATGGATAATACACCAAAACGATGTTGGAAAATTTCTCCTGGGCGGCTCTTCGTGGGGCATAGGGGACATCGAGGAGGGTGATGGACGAGGCCTCATATGGGGAGGAGGTCCTCGACGTGGCTGAAAAACTTCATGGCTGCATGGGGGCACCACTTTCAAAATTTCATGTGAAAATGCGTTTTGTAGTTTGAAATATCAGAGAAGATACAGACAGGAAGTCAAGAAGGTACCTGCAAAGGTTGGTATGCGAAGGGAATGTTGTAGTTGTAGCCCTCATGGAGATGAAAGCTCAATGTTTCCTAAGGAAGGATGCGGACTGGCTCTTTGGGAAGGAATGGAACTTTGTGGCTCAACCATCAGCCGGCATGTTAGCTGGTATCATTATATTATGGAAAAGCTGGGTAAATATCACGATCACGGTAGCCTCAACGCATCTTGTGGCGTGCGAGGTGAGGCTACGTGCTACAAGCAAGCTTAATTACGTCGTTGTCTATGGCCCCAAAGATCACCACAATCGTCGGGAGGTCTGGGATGTCATCAGGCACGCATCCAACAGGGATGACCCACTCATTGTGCCAAAGGGTCTCAACCTTGTGATGGTCCAAGAAGAGAAACGGGGCGAGAAGAAGTTCATCTATGGTAAGGGGCAGCAAGAGCTTGCTGACCTTATGTAGGAGCTGTAGCTTGTGGACGTGGGTTTCATTGGCAATTACTTTACTTGGTGCAACAGAAAGCAGGGCGGTGCACGCATCCTGGAGTAACTAGATTGGGTCCTGATGAACCTTGCGGGGATGTAGGTGTCTCCTGAATACTCTGTGCAACACCTGAGCTAGCTCGAGACTGACCATTGCCCACTGCTAGTTGATTTGGGGTGCAGGAATTATCGGTCGAACAACAGAATGATTCAACTCGAAAGTTTAAGTTTGGATTTCTCGTAGTCGAACAGGGTGGTCCACAAGCTTGGAACAGACGTGTGGGGGGAATTACATAGAGGTGCTAACGATGAAATTCAAATGTTGGCTGGTGGCACTGCAGAAGTGGAGCCAAGAGGAGGTGGGGAACATTGCCAAGAAAAACGCAGAGCTGGAGAAAGGCATCAATCAATTACAGATGAAGGAATCTCAAGAGGGATTAACAATGGAAGAGAGCATGCGTCTTGGCCACATGATCATGGCCTTCCACTGTGCCTGTGCACATGAGGAGCAATGGTGGTGGTAGTGCGCGAAAGTGCATTGCGCACAGCTTGGAGATAGCAACACCCGGTTCTTCGACGCTGCTGCAAAGGCTCGTGCACGAGGAAATCACATCATTAAGCTAAGGGACGCAAAGGATAACATGGTGAATACACCTGAGACCATCAGGAATGTCCTCTTAGCTCATTTTGAAGAGAAGTGGCGATGCACGGGGCGGGCGTCTATGCCACTCCACTCTGTGCCGTCCGACATTGTCAGCGGGGATATGGCCTCCATGCTTGGCTACAGGGTCACCGAGAGTGAGATAATTGTGGTCATGCCGGGAATCAGAAGAAACAGTGCCCCGGGTACTGACAAGATCACGACGGAATTTCTGCATGGCTATTAGGCAATCACCTACTGGGATATAATTCGTGCGGTGCAGGCTTTCTTTGAGAATAGGAGACTGTCGGAGGAATGGAAGGACACGTTGATTGTCCTTATCTCAAAGAAGCAGGGAGCATGCAGGCTGGAGCATTTCCGACGAAACAGCCTCTACAACACCATATATAAGGTGGCGTCATGCGTACTAGCCGAGAGATTGAAACCGATGATGCCATGCTTCATCTCGCGCAAAGAAGTAGCTTTCATCCCCGGCCAAAGCATCTCAAAAAACGTATACATCTTGCAGGTGATGATGTCAAAAATGCATGCCTGCACCATAGCTTCCGACCTCATGGCAGTCATGATAGACATGGAGCAGGTTTACGATAGCTTGAGATGGGATTTCCCGCCCGGGATGATGAAGACCATGGTTTTCCTTCCTATATGGTGTGAATGGATCACTACATGTATCATATCTCCACGGTTTGGTGTTCTCGTTAATGGCTCTCACCTTCCTTAAGTGGGGCACAGCGGGGGCTCTGATAGGGTTGTCTACTCTCGCCCTACCTATACGTCATTGTTATAGAATATCTATCAGTGCTAGTGAGGGAATACAAGACCAAACAACTGCTTGGATTCAGACCTGGACAACACGTGCTGCTAATTTTGCACCTCGTCTATGCGGATGATGTTCTTTTTTTTGCTCCCACTATGAGCGAGGCCGCTTACGCTGTGTCGAAAATTATGAGGATCTTCAGGAAAGCTGTAGGGCTGCGGGTCAATTTTTTGAAATTTAAGTATATTAAAGCAAGAAGGTCAGCAAGAAGAAAGCGAGGATGGTATCGAGGCAGCTACATATTGACCAAGGCTGGACGCTTACGTACCTCGGTGTCCCCATTGCAGCAAAGCGCTTGAAGAGAGTGGACTTCAACTTCCTGCTTCAGAGGATTGAAGTTGCGGTGGCCAGTTGGCAGATCCATCCACTGTCGCTCGAGAGCAGACCTGCCTTGGCCTCCTCTGTTCTTATCGCAGTCGTAAGTCACATTTTGCGACACTGTGTTGTGCTAGTTGGAGTAATTGATGAGATAGAAAAGAGAATTAGATGCTTTCTATGGCACAGGACGAGCAGAGCGCATATGATTTGTTATGCACCCTGGGACTGCGTCACTCTGTCGAAGACTACCAGCAGGATTGGGCTTCGTGCTTTCGTGTATGGTAGTGCATGCTGCAAATGAAGAACTGCAAGCACCTTCTAAGTCACAAAGCAAGCCTTTGGGTGTACACTATGCGGCAAAATTATAGGTTAACAGACCCTATTACGAAAGTTCCCCAGAATGCATCTCACGTATGTAGGCTGGTGTTGGAGGCAATGCTAGAGGCAGTGTCCCCCTTTGTATGGAGAATCGGTGATAGGAGGATGGAGAGATTTGCAGAGGACAACTGGCTGGGCATCCTCCCTCTATGCGGTTGGCCGACGTTCAACAACATTAACATCGTATGGCCGACGAGCGTGGCTGAATGCATCACTGCAGTCGGGGTCTGGGATGTGGGCAATATTCATGCATAGGTGGGCGAAGAGCTCATTGACATAATTCTGCACCTCCTCAGAGCTCGGACGTCTACTTAGGACACGTTCATTCAGGCACACACTGAGACGGAGAGCGTCGATAGCGGGAGAATCTAATGCATATGGTGAGCAGAGCTGATGGCACCGCCACGCAGAGTGGTCGGCGTGACGGGGACAATATGTGGGATATTTGGAATATCAAAGCAGTGCCGAGGATGCGGATGTTCATGCGGCGAGTCGTCGGTGACTACCCCCCTGCGACGGCGTGGCTAGCCCGCAGGGGGATGCTCGAGAGCAGCAGTTGTCAGTGGGGCTGCGCTGCAGAAAAGTCCACGCAGCATGTTTTTTGTGGCTGCCCATGCACCCAGGAAATCTGGGATGACTGCCATGCCTACTGGGTAGTGGCTGCGTTGGGATAGCCTCGGGGCGCGGGTGCTGGATTGACCTTTCTTGACCGGCTCATTAGGTTTGTTGGCTCGCCAGCGGCGCGAGGTGGGGCTTGCACCGGGCATGCTGCCACGTTGGCCACCACCATGTATTATATCTATGAAAGAAGGAATTCGATGCTACACAATAATCCGTTGGTCAAGCTATGCATGCTGCTAAAGAAGATCAAGATTAAGGTAATTACTACAGCAAGACAATATAACGTTTATTCATCCCAGTCCAACAGGGACACTTGTAGCTCCTCGGACGTACTTGTAACCCATTGTTGGGTTCCCCCCACCAACAGGATGGATAAAAGTGAATTGTGATGCTGCAATGAGGGGCAACACTGCTAGCCTTGGCCTTGTGGCCAGACATTACATCGGGAGGCTGCTCCTGGTGACTGGTAAGAGGGTTCTCTCTTAAGCTGGTGAAGTGATGGAGGTCTACGCTATGCTTGAGGCCCTCAATATGCTTAAGGGCTCCCTTCCCCATTACAGTGCCGTGGAGATCCAGACTGACTCGATGATGGCTCTTCAGGAGGTCCGTCACTTGATTTCCCACCCCCCTGTGGTAGGCCATTTTGCTAAGATTATCAGGTATGCTAGATGTCTGGAGGCAATCAGATTCTCCTACATCTATAGAGAATGGAATGCGCCTACTGATTGGGTGGCACGTGCCGCATGCTGTAACGAGTTTGTCTGGGAATGGGGGGACCCCCTCCCCAAGCCCCTCATTAAACTTATGATGTTAGATTTCATGTTTGATCCTCCGTGAGGATCTCTATGGGAATTCCTTTTGTATGGCTTATGCCACTTTTGGAAAGCTTAATATTATATATTACTCTAAAAAAAATATTAATACATGTTCACTTAAGATTATTACAATAATTTATTTTAATTTTTATTTTTTCTGTTGATGACTTATATTAATTCCAAAAAAGGTCAAATACATATGAATGAAATCTTGTCGGGCTTATCTCAACCAGATCTATCTAATTCAACATTAATTGTTAAATTTTTAAATAATTCATCCATGATTTTGGCATTTTTTTAGGCATTTTAATTTATACCTTAATTTATTACTATGGATGTTGAACAAAATATCTTTAATATTTCAAAATTTTGCTTCTTAGTATAATTTATCTCATTTCTTCAAATATTTTACTAAGATTGGTAAATTATTTTGTAACATTAAATTTCCTCTAGTATTACCTTTACATTGCGTGAATTGGTAACATAATATATGCTTCAATTATAATAGTTTTAGCTTCATTATGTATTTAGTTAATATTAAATAAATAAATTATTATTATTTTTACTTCTTATTTTATTAATAATTTGTAATAATTCTAAAGAAGGCTCAATCGAGAAGAAATAATTATCTTAAACTCATCCTAAAGAGCTTTATGCAATAAAGTATTTATTTTCATATCTTCAATATTTTATTTTCTACTATTTTGTCATGTTTTATAGGATATTATAATTCATAATAGATTTCATGATCTAAGATGTCCAACTTCATCAAATTAGTATCTGGGAATGTAACTTTGCAATGAACTTTATCATATTTTTAAAATGTTTTCTCTTTAATTTTGTCATTCAATTATTACTGTCAAAATGTCCTCGCATGTGATTCAAATTTTTTTATTTCATTTGGTTATATTATTATGATAGTTTAAATCTTCTCTTGTCTCATCTATCCATACTTTAATTTTGTTATATTAAACTACTTCTATTTAATGCCTTTAAGTTTTTCTATTTATTCACTAAAATGAAAAAAATATTTTTTTATTATTTATAATTAGTTTTGTAATTCATAATAATTCGAAATTAGGACTGAGCAAGATGAAACAAATGTTATTAAAAATACCTTTACAAGTTATGCCCAATTAAATTTTTTTTTTATATTTTTAAATTTTTTATTTTCAATGGTTTTGACATCCTTTATAAGCAATTTCATTTCGCACCTTATTTGATGATCTATGATATTGTACTCTTTTTGTTTATTATCTTTAAATGAAACTTACATGTGTAATTTATCACTATCGTTAACTTTTTTGCTTTGATCTTTTATATTTTTATGTTACTCTAAATCTCTTCTCATGTGACATTTACATGTATTTTATTTGGTTATATTATATTAAGTTAATTTATCTCATTTCATCTTTGATATGTATTTATTGATCATTAAAACAATAACTTATTTTCATTTATAGCTATTTTCTTTAATCTTTTGTAGAAATTCCAAACTAGAACTAATCGGGAAAAAAAATGTCGTTAGACTTATCTATATGATCTTTATCTAACTAAAAATTAATTATTGTTTCTTTTAATATTTTATTTTCTATGCCTTTAGCATGTTTTATTGGACATTTAGAATCATATTTGATTTGATAATCAAAGATGTTATGCACAATCTTAAGGTAACTTGGAATGCCGCTTTCCTTGAAAATTTCTTATGTCTTCAACTTTCTTTATTTGGTTAAATTATTATAACACTCTAACTCACCGTTCGTTTGACCATTGCATCAATTTAATTTTCTTATATTATATTGGTATAATTTATCTCATTTTGTTCTTTATATTATATTTCGTTTATATTAAAATATTAATTAATATTTTTTGTGCTTGTTTACTCTTGCAATTTGCAATAATTCCAATCAACTTATCAAGATGTGACCAACATTATTGAAGTCATATCGTGAGATCTTTTGAATTACAAATTCATTTTCATATTTTTTAATATCTTATTTTCTTTTTTTTTTTTGCATGATTTGTAAGGCATATAGATTATTGCCAAATTTGATAATCAAAATTGTTTTACTCGACTTCCATAGTTTCTTAGAATGTAATTTGCTATTTAATTAATCACATTTCTTCAAAATTTTTGCTTTTCTTTGGATATATTACTATGTATTTCTATATTTCCTTCATGTGAACATAGTTTGTCTTTTGATTTGATAATAAGAAATTTCATCCATTTATTTAATTTTAGTTTTAGCATATATTTTTATAATATTAAAATACTTATTTATTTTTGTATATCATTATTTATTTGGATAATCTATAGTAATTTTGAATAAGGATTGATCAAGATGAAACAAATGTTAAAGCCAATGTTGTTAAGCTCTATCAAATTAAATATCAATTTTTCATATTTTTAAATGTTATATTTTCTCACGTTTTGGAATTTGTAATAAATTTTTATTCCCAACTTGTTTTATGATGAAGAATGTTACACTCAAGCTCGTTAACATTTTGGAAAGTAGATTTCTTTTACTATCTATACTTTTTTTTAACTATTTGACTTTCACTTGATTATATTACCATGCAACTCTAAATCTTCTCTTAGGAGATATTTCCATATCTTTGATTCTCTAACAACACAATTCTTCAATTTATTTTATTTTTGATTTAACATATATTTATTTAATATAAAAAAAATAATTTATTATTATTTATGCTTTTTATTTCTGTAATTTAGTGTAATTCCAAATCAGATATGATATAGATAAAATAAAAGTTGTTGGACTCCTCAAAAAAAACTATATCAAACTAAATATTTTATTTAATAGTTATAAACATTTAATTTTGTAGAACTTTTACACCCTTTATGATATATTTTTATTCATACCTGATGTGATTTTAAAGGTTGTTATGCTTCATCTCATTAGGATCTTGGAATGCAAGTTTCTCATTTAGCTTGTCACTTTGACTCAATTTTTTTATTTGGTTTTATTACCTTCTTTTAAGTTATCTTATTTGAACTTTAAATGATAATTACATATTAAATAGTAATTTATTATAAATTTTTCTTATTTTTCTTTGAGAATTTGTTATAAAAACAAATGAGATTTAATTAAGATAAAAAAAATATTATTGAACTTGCTAAATGAGCTCTTTCTAATTAAATATTAATTTTAATATTTTGATTTTTTTACTTAAAATTTCACCTTTTTATGAGAACTTATTTCATACAATATTTGACAATTAATGATGTTAGTGTCAAACTTGTTGGTTTCTTTAAATGTAACTTTCTAACAAAATTTATATTATTTTTTTAAAGTTTTTGCTTTAATCTTATTATTTAATTATGAAACTCTAATGGGCCTTCTCTGAGACTTTTACATTTCTTTGATATGACTGAATTCTATTAATATTTTTAGTCTTATTTCAACATACTTTATATTAGTTAAAACTATAAAAATAATTTGTTCTTATATATGTTCATTTTCTTTATAATTCAATGTAATTCCAAATGATGTATGATAGAGACAAAGCAAACATCATCGAATTTGTCTTGATGAGCCCCATCCAATTAAAATGTTTACTTTTTTTAAATATTTTATTTTTTAGGGTTTTTGTACACTTTATGAGAGATTTTTAATCAAAAATAATTTCACAATCCAAAATGTTACACTTGATCTTGTTAGCATCTTCAAATGTTGTTTCTACATAAGACTTATTTATTTATATTTTTTGCTTTAATTTAGTTATGTTACTATATAGCTCTAAATCTCCTTCCAATATGCCTTTGCAACATTTTAATATGGTTATGTTTATTTTCTTCAAATTATCATATTATAGCATTATTATATATTTAAAAAAATTAAAATAATTATTTTTTAATTTTTTTCTTTTTCCACTTTTAGTTGATTCTAACAACAAACAAGATCAGTACAATGTAAAACAACTCTTGTTGGTCTCATCTTAATGAGCTATAAGCAATTAAATTTTTTTTTTATTTGTTAAGTAATTTTTTTCCAAGAATTTTGTTATGTTTTATGAAGCATTATGAATTGTACATGATTTTAGAATTTACATAGTTCTACCCTACCTTCTTAATATCTTGGAAATAAGCTTTCTCATAGATTTTATCTCTCTTGAAATCTTTTACTATGATTTGGCTATAATACTATGTATCTCTAAATCTCCTCTCATGTGACATTTTCATCACCTTTCTTTGGTTATATTATATTAATTTAACTTATACGATTTACACTTTGCCATATATTTAATTAATATAAAAAACTGAACTATTATAATTTTTATTTATTTAATCTTATAATTTATAGTAACATCAAATGAGCATAGATCTACATGAAACAAGTTTCGACTGACTTGACTGGACAAGTTCTTTCCAATTAAATAATTATTTTTTAAATTTTTAAAATTTTGTTCCTAAACTTTTGTTACATTTGAAGAAACATTTGAATTTTACTTTATTTTATATTTGATCATATTGCAATTGAAATGCTTAATATCTTTGAATACAACTTTCCCACATAATTTATTTTATTTCTTCAAATTTTTTGCTATGTTTTGATATATTCCCCCAATAACTCCAAATCTACTCTCATCTAACCATTACATGTGTTTGATTTTGTCATAATGCATTATTTTAATTTATGTTCTTTTAACCATAACATATAGTAACTTATTAATTAAAAAAATAATTAATTACTTTTTGTACTTATTTATTTTAACAATTTGAAGCAACTGAAAATAAGATCTGATTAAGAAAAAATAAATGTTGTTGGATTTATGTTGATATGCTCTATCTGATTTACTATTGATTTTATCATTTTAAATATTATTTTCTTTGGTTTTGGTAGGCTTTATGAGAAATTCTAAATTTTGTGCTGAATCTCTTTAGAATCATGGGATGTAGTTTTTTTGGTGCAATTTAACTCAATTCTTAAAATATTTTTCTTAATTTAGTGATGTCAAGTTGTTTCAATTTAACTAATTTTAAAATTTTTTATATGTATATTAAAAAATTAAAAAATAATTTATTGATATTTTTCTGAATTTTTTTAATAATTTGTAGTAATTCCAAATGAGGTTTGACTATGATGAATTAAATAAATATCATTGAATTTATATTGATGAGGTTATTAAATTAAATATTTATTATTATTACTTTTTATTTTTCATGTTCTACAAGGCATTGAATTCAAGCATAATTTGACAATTAAGCATGTTATAATCGTTCTCCTTAGCGTGTCGGGTTGCAATTATTTCATACAGTTTATATCATTTAATAAACTTCTTTACTTTGATTTTATTGTATTAGTATCGAACTCTAAATGTCGTTCGTACGACCTTTGCATGTGTTAATTTAGTGACATTACATTACTTCAATTTATCTCATTTTTGTTATAACATATATTACAAAATTTTAAAATTAAAAATTGTTAATATTTATGCTTATTGAATTTTATAATTCATTGTAATTTGAAATGACATTGAATTGATATGAAACAAAAACTCATTGGACTCTTCTTGGTAAGCTCTACCTAATCAAATGCTTACTTTAGTACTTTCAAGAATCAATATTCTAAAATTTTTTCCATGCTTTTTAAAACATTTTCATTGATACTAGATTTGATGATCGAGCAAGTTACACTTGATCTCGTTAATATCTTGGAGTATAGTTCACCAAATCGCTTATCTCATTTATTCAATTTCCCATCTGACCTTTATATTACTTTGGTTAAGCTACATTACATTAGTTTAATTTATCTAATTTTAACTTTAATATATATTTACTTAATATATAAAAATAAATAATTATTATTAAGCTGCTTATTTATCTAAGTATTTCATAGCATTTGAAATTTTTTTTTAAATTAGATGAAAGTAATGTTATATGACTTATCTTGATGAAATATAACCAATTAATTATTCATTTTCATTTTTAAAATATTTTACTCTATAGGTTTTGCATACTTTATATGGATTTTTTATTTCGATGTCATTTTAAGATCGTGGATGCTATAGTCGACATGCTTATATCTTACAATGTAGTTTTGTTGTATAATTTATCATATTACTTGAAATCGTTTTTTATTTGACTATATTGTTATGTAATAATAAATCTCTTCACAAGAAAAATTCACTTGTCATTTATTTTGTTATATTATAAAGCTTGAAATATTTTAATTTAGCTTTAATATATATTTACTAAGTCCAAAAATGATAAATTGTTATATTTTATAGTTATTTATTTTTATAATTTACATTAATTCAAAATGAGGTTTTTTAAGATGTCACAAACGATATTGTGCTTGTCGTGCCCAGTTGTATCTAATTAAA
Source organism: Vanilla planifolia (assembly GCA_023846275.1). Classification (NCBI taxonomy): domain Eukaryota; kingdom Viridiplantae; phylum Streptophyta; class Magnoliopsida; order Asparagales; family Orchidaceae; genus Vanilla; species Vanilla planifolia. The sequence goes on along the minus strand of JAIUJO010000249.1, from coordinate 246,981 downwards.
TATTTTATTGTATACTTTTAAAAATTTTATTTTCTATGATTTTGGTCATTTTGTGAGACATTTTAATTTGCACCTATACTAATGATAAAGGATATAATACTCGTTCTCATCAGCATCTTAGAATGCTATTTTCTCTTATACTTTGTCTCATTTTCTTTAGAAGTTTTTCTATTCCTAAGCTATACTATATTGCTATTGTTTATCTTATTTCAGATTTAATAAATATTTACTTATGACTTAAATAATATATTTTTTATTATTGAAGCTTATTTATATCGGTAATTTAAATGAATTCAAATTGATATAATACTAAGAAAGAAGGAACATTGTTGTACTTTGCAATAGATGAAAAATTTTTGTTAGACTATTCTTGATAAGATTTAAAAAAATAAATTAAATGTTATATTTTTAGAAAAAAACAAAAATAGAGTTCTAATAACATAGCTAAATTTAGAAAACATTGAAATAGTGAGATAAATTGTTTGGTAAAATTGCATTCCAAGTTACAAAGAAGCTCTAGTGTAAAATATTTGATTATTAAAAAAGTTTTAAGTGAATATTTCTTATGAAGACTGCCAAAACAAAAGAAAATTTAACATTTAACGATTTAGAATGAATGTTCAAGCAGATAGAGCTCATATATTCCAATCGATTTAGGTTTCTTTCATCTTAATCAAGGCATATTTGGAATTGCTATGAATTACTTTACTAAATACACATAAGTGATATTCAATTGTTGTTTTAAGATTGAATAAATTTATAGGAATAAAAAATTAGATAAGCAGAAGTAACATTGCATATAACAATTTCAAAGCGATGTAAAAGTCACTTAACAAGAGGTTTAGTATTATAAAGTAATTATGCCTAATCAAAGTATAAATGTAAGGAATTATATAAAATATACTAAAAGGTTGGATGCCATGATTTAAGCTATTCAGGTGTAGTGGTTTTAAATGTCAAATTCGAGATGTGTTAAAGTTTGTCATTGAACATAATAAAGCCATCGAAAAGCTTTTAAAAAGAATTAATTTGATAAAGTTTTTCTATAAGTTTTTAATATATTTATTCTACTTTTAAGAAAGTTTTGAAATAATTATGACTTACAAAATTAAATAAGCATAAACAATAATAAATTATTATTTCAACATTAAGTAAATATATATAAAATTGAAATCAGATAAACTAAAGTAATGCAATAAAACAAAATTAGGGTAAAATATTTGAGGTAATTTTGTACATTAAATAAGAAAATTGCTTTACAAGATATTATGGAGATTAAGAATAACATCGCATGTCATCACATCTAATACAAATTGGAAATTCTCTTCAAATCTACTAAAACCCAAAAAAATATCTCAAAACTTAATAAAAAAACTTTTATTAGATGGAGCTCTGTGATACAATTCCAATGAGATTACTTTTATCTCTATTTAATTTTGTTTGGAATTTTTATGACTCAAAAAAGTTAATAAGCATAATTCATAATAAATTATTGTTTTAAATTTAGGTAAATATATATTATTATTTTTGAAAAAAAATAAGACTAAAAATAAGTATAACAAAATAAAAATTATGTGAGGGCAAAATGATGTAAGATTTAGTGCTCATGATACAAGAAAAGAATTACAAGCCTTTGAAAAAATAAGATAAATTAAATTAGAAATTTGCATTCTAAGATACAAATGAAATCAATTGTAACAACTTTGACCATCAAATCAATTATGAAATACATGTCTTATAAAGCTTGCCAAAACCCTATAAAATAATAATATTTTAGAAATAAAAAAGTATTTAAGAGGATGGTACAAATAAAGACTAATCTATTGATGTTTCTTTTATTTGCAGCAAACCTCATTTGAAATTACTGTCAATTAAAAAAATTGATAAAGATAAATAAAAATAAATTATTATTTTATTATTATGTAAATATATATTCATGTTAAATGAGATATATTGAAGAAATATAATATAGCAAAATCTATTGATATAAAGGTCACAAAGAAAGAGACTTAGGCTTGTGTAATAATATTACCAAATTAAAAAAAATTTAAAATATGATATAAATTGTACAAGAAACTTACTTTCCAAGATACTAAGGAGATAATTTCTAACATCTTTGATCATCAAATCAAGTATGAATAAAATTGTCTAGTGATGAATGGAAAAACTATAAACAATTAGATCTTTCATGTTCTTTGAACTTTATTTGGAATTACTATTAATTGAAAAATTAAATAAATGTAAATGATAATATATTGCTACTTTTATATTGAGTAAATATATATTAAATCTTAAATTAGATAAATTAAAGTTATATAATATTATAAAATAAAAAAAAATGTAATGGTCACACAAGAAGAGGTTTTGAAGTAAATAGTCATGCAACTAAACCAAGATCAAAAATTGAGGATATGAAATATATTATTTGTGAAAACTTTATTCATGTTACGTAGAAGATGAGAGTAACATTTATTACTGTAATATTTTGTATGAATCTAATTGTCTAGTAAAGCATGAGAAATGTCGAGTAAAAAAATATATTAAAAAATTATGATTAAAAGAAACTAAGAATATTTAAAATAATTAATTGTATAAATATTAGCTAAATATATGAAAACTTGAGATGAGATTAATTGAAGCATTGTAATGTTCCAAAATCAAGAGGATGTAAAGGTTACAAAAAAAGAGAATAAGAGTTAGATAGTAATACAAAAAAATCAACATAAAAAGGTATAAGAAATTGGATAAAATGTGTGGGAAATTTGAATCCCAAGATACTTAGAAGTTTTAATGTAACACACTTGACCACAAAATCAGAATTGATGCAAAAGTTCTTGTAAAGGATGTAAAATTTATATAGAATATTTATTCCAAAAAACAAAAGAATCTTTTATTAGATAGAGCACATCAAGGCATGTTTAATGATAAAATATAAATGATGAAATTATCATGAACTACATAAGTAAAAACAAACTATTATTTTAACATTAAGCAAGTGTAGAATAAATCATAAATAAGATAAATTGAAACAATACAACAATACAATACAATAAAATCAACATGATCTAAAGTTTATGCATAATGATATTTTGATTTACATAACTATGTAACTAAACTAAAACTAAGAATTTTATGAAATAAGATTAATTATTTAGGAAGGTTTCATTTGAAGATGAAGATTAAGTACAATATTATGGATCATCAAATCAAGTATGAGTCAAAATGCCTCATAAAGTATAAATAAAATTTAGAAATTAATTTTTTTTTTTAAAATATAAAATTAAATTTTTAATTGCATTGTTATATTCAAGAAGCGTCTGCTAACATTTTTTTCATTCTGGTTAGACCAAAGGAAATAAACATAAATAAGTATAAATTATTACTTTAACATTGTATAACTATATATGAAGATTCAAATCACATAAACAAACATAATATAATACGAACTAATTAAAATGTTTTAATGTTCACACAAGATAAGATTTATGTTTGCATAGTAATATAACAAAAGAAAAACAATTAAAAATTTGAGATAAATTATTTAGTAAATTTATATTCCTAAAAATTAATGAGCTTGAGTGTAACGTCCTCTAACATAAAATCAAATATGAATAAAATACTTTCATAAAGCCAGGCAAAATCCTCAAAAAGGAAATCTTTCAAACTATTATAAAAATGAACATTTTACTCAATAGTACTTCCCTACACCAATCAAACAATGTTTGTTTCCTCTTTATTAGATCTCATTTAGGAATATAGTGATTTACTAATGTTAAAAAAGCATAAATAATAACACATTATTAGTTTTTTTAAGTTTATGTAAATATTTATTAAATTTCAAATGAGATAAATTAAAACAATGTAACAAAACTAAATCAAGGCAAAAGAGGTTAAAATATGAGATAAATTAGATGAGAAACTTGCATTCTAGGATACTATGAAGATCAAGCAAAACATCTCTCATCATCAAATGTATTACAAAAAAATCTATAAAAAATTATAAAATATGTAGAAATTTAAATATTTGTAAAAATATAAAAATAAATATTTAATTAGGTATATGTTGTTTATAAAAGTCAAATTATTTTTTTTCATCTCTCTTTCGCCACGTTTAGAATTACTGTTAATTACAAATTTAAACAATCATATATTATTATTTGAATATTTAGTAGACTTATATTAAAGCTAAAATGAGAAAAATAGAACCAGTAAATAAAACCGTTGTAAATGTCACAGCAGAATTGATTATGTGCTACACAGCAATATAATAAATCAAAGTGAAAAAATTTAAAAAAATAAAAAACGTTTTGTTCAAAAGTTATATTGCAAAATGGTAAGAACGTCATGGGTAATATCTTCAATCACTAAATGCGATATGAATTGAAAAAACTTATAAAACATGTCAAAACTCATTAATTGAAATATTTACAAAAAAATTTAAAAAATATATATTTAATTAGATAGACGTTATCAAGTCTTATCCAATGACATTTGTTACAATTTCATCATAACTTGTTTTGAAATGCAATGAGTTATAAAAGTAAATCAACATTAATACTAATAAATTATTATTTTATTTTTAAATAAATGTACAATAAAGTTGAAATTTGATAAATTTAAGGAGTGTAATATGACATATTTTAAGAGATGTAAAGGTAAGACAATAAGAGAATCAAAGTTCCAAAATAATAAAAAAATCAATGCAAACTTTTTAAAGAAATATAGTAAATTTTGAAAGTTACATTCTAAGATGTTAGGAAAATTAAGAGTAACATCTTCCATCATAAAACCTGATATGAATTAGAATATTTTATAAAGCCTATAAAATTCATAGGAAATATATATATTTAAAATAAACATAAAAAAAAGCACTTAATTGATTGAAGTTAATCAAATTGATTGCAACCAAATTGTTTTGACTCAATCACACGTCATATTCAATTGCCTCAAATTAGCAACACAAATATGCATAAATAATCTTAAACTATTATTTTAGAATCAGGCATATAAATTTGTTCTAACATGGGAAAAATTATGGAAAACTAATATTAAAAATTCAATGCAACATGACTGTCACACAATAAAAGATTTAGAGTTACATAGTATTATAACGATGTTGAAACAAAAAATCTAAAATCATATAATAAGTTGTAGAGGAAAAGTTTTAACAGAATATGGATGATGAAATTTTGTATGAATCAAAATGTCTAGTAATGCATACAAAAACAAGAAAATAAAAAAAAATCAAAAATCTAATTTTTTTCAAATGAACAAATCATATTGAGCCTAGTCCAATGCAATGGCTTAATTTTCATTGATTGTCAATTTCAATTACCAAAAGTTACCAAATAAAGAATTATAAACAATAATAAATTATTATATCAATATTAACTATATATATATATATATATATATTAAAGATTAAAATGATATATTAAATCTTCATGATGCAACAAAATCAAAGAGATGTAATTGTCATAGAAGAGGAGATTTTGAGTTATATAGTAGTATAATATAATAAATAAAATATATCTCAAGAAATATGAAAACTTAAATGGTAAGTTCCATTCCAAAATATTATGGAGATCTAGGGTCAAATCATTGATCATCATGTAAAAGAATGAATAAAAATATTTAATAAATCATTCAAAAATCATAACATATTATACAGTTAAAAATGTCAAAATAAATATTTAATTGAGCTATTGAGATGAGTAAAAAAATATTTGCTTCAACATGGTCAGTCTTTAAATGGAATTATTGAAGATTATAACGGTAAATAGGCATAAACATGATTAAGCTATTATTTCAATTTTTAGCAAATTTATATTTATGCTATAATATAATAAAATAAGGCAAATTAAATTGACCAAATTAATGTGAAATAAAATCTTAATAATAGTACATTTAATGTTGTATAGTAAGATAATGAAATTAATGCAAAAAAGTAGAATAAATTGTATAACGTTTAAACATAGCATCTTAGCTTACATTAGATTTAATATTTGAAGATTTTACACTAGATTGCCTTACTACCTTGTAATGCAACTTTGTGATTTAAATAATTTTTTTCAAGTTTTAAACTATAATTTTGTTATATTACAATGTAATAGCAATCATGCATATTTACTATTGTAATAGCAATCAAGTTTTAAACTATAATTGCCTTACTATCTTGTTATATTTAAGCATATTTACTTTGGTAATTAAAAGTAATAGCAATCAAGGTCCCATTAAAAATAAAACAAAAGTCATCAGACTTATTTTGATGAGCACTATCCATTGAAGTAATTATTTATTAATTTTTAATTAGTTTTTAAGGTTTTTATAATTTTTATGATGGATTTTTGTTCGTAACTTATTTGATGATCGAGGATGTCACATGCAATCTCATTAGTATCTTAGAAAGCAACTTTTGCATATATTTTTCCATATTTATTCAAAGTATTTCAATGATTTTTATATTATTACGACTTTCTAAATCTCCTTTCTTGTGCCATTTACATTGCCCTTATTTAGTTCATTTACATTGCTTAATTTTATCTCAATACACTTTAATATAAATATTTACTTAATATAAAAATACACTTATTTTTATTTGTGCTTGTTTAATTTTGTAATTGTAATAGTTCCAATTTTGGTTCAATTGAGCCAAATCAAGTAACATTAGATTCGCATCGATGATTTTTATCCAATTGAATATTGATTTTTTTTTCAAATTATTTATTTCCAAAGGTTTTCGCACATTCTATGAGTCCTTTAATTTTGTACATGATTTTACAATTATGTTGATTAGGCTCAATCCAACCATTTGGAATGTAATTTTGAAAAAATAATTAATCTTTTTTTTTTTTTCAAAATTGTTCCTTTGATGTTGTGATAATGCATTGTTTCAACTTATCTTATTTTAGCTTTAATATATATATATATATATATATATATATATATATATATACACACATATTTATGTCATATTAAAGTAATAATTTATTATTATTATGTTCTTTATATTTGTAAATTGTAATATTCCCAAACATAATCTGATCAAGAAAAAAATGTCATTGTACTTGTACCAAAGAGCTCAATATCATTATACATTCATTTTTTTAATTTAAAATATTTTAATTCTAAGGCTTTGATATGTTTTGATATTATTTTTCTTTATTTATGTTTTTAATTAATACTAATTCCAAAAAGTTTTAATCGAGATTAAACAATGTCATTTGGTGAATCATGATGAGCCTTTCCCAATTAAATATTCAATTTAATAATTTCAAATATTTTACTTTCTAAGGTTTTATCATGATTTATGACACATTTATATTTTTATTTAGTTTGATAATCAAGAATGTTAAACTTGATATCCATAGTGTCTTTGTATGAAACATTCTTGTACAATTTATCATGTTTTTCAAAATTTTCACTTTTGTTTGATTATATTAACTTTGTAACTCTAAATCACCTCTCATTTTAGCTTTACAACTATTGAAATTATTATATTATATTTTTTAATTTATCCAATTTTAGTTTTTAAACATTTTTGTTGAATATTAAATGACAATTTATATTTATTTATCACTATTAATTTTTGTATTTACAAGAATTCCAAATGAGGTCAAGTAGACATGAAACAAATGTCATAACACGCATCTCCATGACCTCTATTTAATTAAATGATCATTTTTTATTTTTTGAAATATTTTTTTTATTATTTTTGTAAGCTTCGATATATAATTTGATTCATAGAAGATTTGATGTTTCAAAATCTTATACTCAATCTCCATGTATAAAAAAATAGTTTTTTTAAAAAATTATTGGTTAATATTATTTTTTATATTATTATGAAATTACAATTTTTCTCTCATGTGACCTTTTTATCATTTTTATTTGGCTATGTCGCATTACGTCAACTTATCTTTAGCTTTAATATATATTTCTTTAATACTTAAATAATTATATATTACCATTTAAATTTTTTTTGTTAATTACAAACGTTGTGTGATTAGGATGAGCTTTTTTATTTTGTTTTTTTGAATATTTTTCTAATAATTTTTAAATTTCACATAATGTTGTTTGATTTATACCTTATCTTTTGATAGAGAATATTACACTTGATCTCCTTAGTATCTTAGAATGCAAGTTTCTAACACTATGTATATCTCTTTTTAAAAAAAATTAATTTGATTATATTATTATTTAGCTATAATTTTCCTCACATATGATTCTTACCTCATTTATTATATTACATTACCTCAATTAATACAATTCTCTTATATTACATTACCTCAATTAATATAATTTGAACTTTAATGTAAATTTAGTTAATATTATAATAATAATAATTTATTTCTATTATTAAATATTATTTAGTTTTCGAATTCAAAATAATTCTAAACGAAAGTTGATTGAAATTGCAAAAAACATTGTCAAACCAATCTTGAGGAACATAACGCAAAGAAATGATCATTTTTATATTTTTATATTTTAATATTTTGACAAATTTTACATTTCTTTTCAATCCATACTTGATTTGATAAATGATGAAGTTACACTCAATCTCTTACGTGTCATCAAATAAAACTTTCTTTGTTAATTTATCTCATTTGTCCAACTTTTCTAATAAGATTCGTTATATTACCTTTTTTCAATTTATCATGTTTTGGTTTTGTCATATATTCATTTATTGTTAAAATTAAAAAAATTTATTATTATTTTTCATTTTCTTTGACGAATTCTTAATAATTCGAACAAGGTATGATTGAGACAAAATAATGTTATTAGAGTCATCTCGAAGAGTTCTTTCTAATTAATATTTATCTTAATATTTTTTGTAAAAAATCTTAGATTTTCAAATGCTTTATGGGATATTTTGATTCATTAATGATGTGATGATCAATGATGTTTCGCTTGATCGCTTTCGTATCTTTAGATGTAATAGTTCTATAAACTTTATAATATTTCTTGAACTCTTTTGCTTTGTTTTGATATATTATCAGTTAATTCTAAATCTTAACCTACATGAAATTAATGTCACTTTTATTTTGTCATATTATATTGCTTCAATTTTAACTTTTACTATTTTAATTTATATTTGCATAATTTAAAAAAATCATTTTTATTATTTTGTTCTTATTTGCTTTGGTAACTCTGAAAAATTCCAATCAAGTTCTGAACAAGATGAATCAAACAACTCCAGCTTAGTCTCAATAAATAGAATTAAATGTTTTATTTTATACTTTTAAATACTTTTTTATGAAGTTTAGCATACACTATATGGCATTTTATTTCATACTTGATTTCATTATTGAGGATATCTTACTCTCTGTTTTATTTCTTAAAATGAAACGTAATAGTAAAATTTATTTTATTTATTTAAATTTTGGCTTTCATTTGGATGATTACTATATAACTCCAAATCTCATCGTAATTCTCCTAGTAATTCTAATGGTGGTTCAATTTTGAAGAAACCAATTAGTTACACTCATCTCGAATAGCTCTATCGAACTAAATATTCTTTTTAATAAATTTTTACTTTTTATTTCATAGTGTTTTTTATTATGTTATTTATCATTTCTATTTGTAATATTTTTGATGATCAATGATGTTACTCTTGAATTGCTCAATTTCTTCTAAAGAAACTCTCTCATATAATTTATCTATTTTTTAAAAAGTGTTGCATTGATTTGATTGCTTAAATGTGTCTACTTAAATTTCATATCTTATGAATTTGACATCACTTTGAATAGGTTATATGAAATTTTATTTATTTATCTAATTTCAAATTTAATACATATTTAATTAATATGAAATAATAAATTATTATTATTTATTCCTATTTACTTTTTAAATTCTTGATAACACTAAATGAGGTCAGCTCAAGTAATAATAGTGATCATTGGACTCTTCACAATGAGCTCATTCTAATTAAATATTTATTTTAGATAACAAAGAATAATAATAAAATATTATATTAATATTAATTATGTATATATAAATTAAAATTATATAAACTAAAGCAATGTGATGTAATCAAATTAAAATGATATAATGGTCAAAGTAGAGTAATGTTATTGTTTTAGAATAATACATCCAAATAAAAGTGGAAACTTAAGAGAAATGATATTTATTATTTGAGGAAGATGCATTCCAGGAAACTAAAGATACCAAGTGTAATATCCTTGATAATCAAACTAACATGAATCAAAATTACTTTTAAAGCATGCCCAAGTTATAGAAAAAATATTAACTAATATTACAATTAATATTTAATAAGATGGAGTTCACAAATAGTATTCCAATTATATTTTTTTGTCTTAATTAAACTTGGTTTTGAATTTTTTTAATTACCAAATAAAATAAGCATTAAAAATTAGTAAATTAATAATTTAATGCTAGGTAAACGTATATTATAGTTGAAATGAGGTGAATTGACGTAATCTATTAGAACCAAATTAAAATAACATATAAAGTGCATGATAAGAGATTTGGTGTTACAAATAAAAATAAAAAAAAGAGAAAAATTTAAAACAATGACATAAATTATGATGGAAAGTTGTTTTTAAGATAGCATTGAGGTTGACTATAAATTTCTCAATCGTCAAATTTGGTGTGAATTGAACTATCTTGAAATAAGAATACAAGAATATAAAATAGTTAAAACAATCTTGAAATAAATGTTCAATTTGATGAAGCTCTTTGATACAAATCCAATGAAGCTCCTCTCCTCCAGTACTACATTTTTCAAATTACTACAAATTATAAAAGTAATTAAATATAAATATAATAAATAATTATTTTGATGTTAAGCAAAAATTCATGAAATTGGAAATTATATAAATTGAGATAATATAAAGTAACCAAATGAAGGTGATGTGAAGGTCACATAAGAGGAGGATTAGTTTTCATTGAAATTAATCAAAATGAATGCAAAACATTTGAAGAGATGACATAAATTGTATTGGAATATTACAAGCCAAGTAGCTCTAATTCCCATTAGTAATGACCTTTAATCACTTTGACTTAGTCAAATTATGATATTTCAAACTATGTCATTTGAACTTTTAATATATGTTTACTTAGTATTAAAACAATAATTTCTTATTATTTATGCTTATTTACTTTGGTAAACAATATTATTCCAAATGAGGCCCCTCCAAAGTAGAGCAAATTTCATTTGACTTGTCTAAACAAATTAAATCAAAATTTAATATTCCATTTTATAAATTACTTTTATTTGATAATTTGTTTGCATTCTTTATGAGATATTTCATTTAATACCTTATTTGAGAAATGAAAATGTAGATTTCAATCTCTTACATATTATTTTTAAGTTTTTCATATGCTTTACAAGATAAGTCATTTCACACATTATTCAACTATCAAAGATCTTACAATTGATCTCCTTATCATCTTGGAAAGAAACTTTCTCATAAAATATATCTCATTTCTTAAAATTTTTTATATTGACTTGGTTATATTTGTTTGTAACTAAAAATCTCTTCTCGTTCACATATGAATTTGCTCTACTTTTGTGTTACATTGCAATTAATCATATTTTAGCTTCGATATAAATTCGCTTAATATTAAAAAAATAATTTTTTGTTATTATTTCTTATTTAATTTTTTATGTTTTTAAAATTCAAAATATGGTCTAATCAAATAGTTGTTCAATTCATCTTAATAAGCCATACCCGATTAATTTTTTATAATATTTTTCAATATTTATTTTCAAGAGTTTGGCATACTTCTAATGACATTTGTTTTATCTAATTTTATAATATAAGAAGTTACACTTAACCTTCTTAGTATTTTAACAAAAAGAAACTTTCACATTTCTGAAGGAAGATAAATGTCACAGTAGACATTGTTGAATGAGTTTTATAAAAAATAATTTTAATTATTAAATTTTCAAATATTTTTTTTTCTTTTCTTATGTTTTAATAATTTTTTATTTTCTACATTATTTCATCATTAACAATGTGAAACTTGGTCTCATTAGTATCTTGGAATAAATTTTCTCTAAAAATTTGGTCTCATTATTATCATGTGATGTTTATTTTCCTTTATTTTGTTAATGTTACATATATTTGATTTATCACATTTAATCTTTATTATATATTAACTTAATATTAAAATAGTTATTATTTATTATTTTAAATTATTTTATTTATTATTTCATAGTAATTCAAAACTTGGCCTAATCGATGTGAAAAAGAATTTTTTTACACATCTTAATATGCTATTTAATTAAACATTGTGTTTTGGTATTTTTTTAATATTTTAATTAGTAGTGTTATTGTATCATTTATATGACATTTTAATTCATACTAGATTTGTTGATTAAAGATATTACTCGCTCTCATCAATTTCTTGGAATATATCTTTGTCATGCACTATATCTTATGTCTTTCAATTTTTTATTTTTATTTGGTAATATTACTATGTAAGTCTAAATCTTCTCTCATATGACATTTACATTGCTACAACTTCCTTATTTTAATTTTCTATAATTTATGTCATCTTAGGTTTAACATATATTTACCTATTATTAAAAAAATTTATTACATATGCTTATTTAATTTGGTACAAACAATTACTCTGAGAAAGTTCTTATCGATATGAAACAAATGTCATTGGACTGTTCTCGACAAGCTCTATCGAATTAACTATCCATTTGTCATATTTCAAGAATTTTAGTTTTCTAAAGTTTTGGTCTGGTTCATTAGATATTTTTATTCATAGTTCATTGATACTCAAGAATATTATGTTAGATGTCGTAGCATCATGGAATGTTGCTTTGCACTATAATTTATTTCAACTGTTCAAATTATTTTTTTAGTTTGATTATATTAATATGTAGTTATCAATCTCTTGTGTAACCTGTACATTAAATTGATTTGTAACATTATCTTTCTTCACTTTTTCTCATTTCAATTTTAATAGATATTTACTTAACATTAAAATAATAATTTATTATTATTTGCACATAATGTTTTTTGCTAATTTGTATAAATTCCATTAGAGGCTTATTAGATGCAAAACAAACAATAATGGACTACCTCGATGTGCTTTATGTAATTATATATTATTTCATAAATTTTGAAATATTTTATTTCCTTTGGTCTTTTCTTATTTTATGAGATATTTTTATTTTTATAGGATTTGTCAAATTAAGATTTTACACTCAACATACTTAGTATTTTGGGATGTTATTTTCGTATTTAATTTAACTGACTTTTTAATTTTTTAACTTTCATTTTATTTTATTTCTTTCTAACATTAAATCTTTACTAGTGTGAAATTTATACCATTATGGTTTGGTTATAATATATTGAATGAATTCAACTTATTTCAACTTTAATATATATTTTGTTAATATTAAAATATTAATTAATTTTTATTAATTCTATTTACTTTGAGAATTCAAAGTTATTCCATAAAAGGCCAACTTAGATGAATGAAACATCTTTGTTATTGTTTCAATGAGCTCTATCAAGTTGCATATTAGTTTTTATTTTTTAAAATATTTTTATTTTTAAAAACTTTGTCATTCTTTAGGAAGCATTTGATATCTATATGACTTAAAATTACAGAAAGTTACACATGATTGCATGATTATCATGTAATCTCCCAACTTCCCATACATTTTGTCATTTCTTCAAATTTGTTTGTTTTATTTTGTTTTAGTACCATGAAACAGTTATTCACCTTTTATGTCATTTTTTCATCACTTTAAATTAGTTATGTTGTAATTTTTTAATTTATCTCATTTTTGACTTTGATATATGTATTCATTTAATATTAAAATAATAGTTTATTATTATTTATGTTTAATTTCTTTGAATGTTTCAAGAAATTCTAATTCAAATATGATGGAGATGAAACAAAATTTCACTAGACATATCTTGAAATTGCTATCCAACTAAAGGCTTATTTTTTATTTTTGAATACAATTTAGTTTCCTGCAATTTTTTGCACTTTATGAGATATTTTGATTCATACCTAATTTGACAAAATGAGGATGTACACTCAACCTCATTATTATGTTAGAATACAACTTTCACATATAACTTATATCATTTCTTCAAAGTTTTTTTCTAGGTTTGGTTATATTCTTAATTAAGTATAAATCTCATCTCTTGTGAGCTCCACATAACTATCATTTTGATATATTATGTTCCTTAAATTTATCTTATTTCTACTTTTATATATAATTCTTTAATATTTAAAAAATTCTTATTATTTATTTTATTTAATTTAATAATTCATTATAATTTCATGAGAGGTCCATTTGAGAGGAAACAAACGTCATTGGATCATTCTCACTGATATCTATTTAATTAAATGTTCATTTTAATATTTTTAAAAATGTTTTATCTACGATTTTGAGAGACTTTAGTAAACGTTTTAACATGTACCTAATTTTACAAACGAAATTGTTAGGTTACATCTTCATTGTATCTTGGAATGATATTTTCTCATACAATATATCTCATTTTTCATTTTTTTATTTTGTCGTCTAACTTTTAAATCTAAATCTCTTCTTATATGACTATTACATCACTCTGATTTGGCTTTATTAAAATGCTTTAATTTGTTTCATTACTATTTTATTATAATTTTAATTAATAGTAAAATAGCAATTTATTGTTATTTATTATTATTTATTATTATTTGCATTTCAAAGTCATAGTAATTCAGAACAATGCTTGATCAAGGAAGAACAAATGTTGTTGGACTGTTTTATGAGATATGTCCAACTAAATGTTAATTTTTATATTTTAACAATATTTTTCTATGACTATGGCATCCTTTTTTAGAAATTTTCATTTATTCTTTAATTGATGATAAAGGTTGATACGCTCAATCCCCTTAACATCTTGGTAAGCTACTTCCTAAAACAATTTATCTCATTTGTTTATATTTTTTGTATGATTTGATTATTTTGCTATGTAGCTCTAAATCTTCTCTCATGTTACTTTCTTTCTTTTGATTCACTTATGTCACATTACTCTAATTTATCGCATATCAACTTTAATATATATTTACTAAATATTAAATAAAAATTTATTATTATTTTTAATTATTTAACTTTTTAATTTGTTGTAATTCAAAACAAGCTTTGATCGAGATGAAACAAACATTCTTGGAGTAGTCTCGAGGAGCACTACCTAGTTTAACTTTCGTTCATACATATATATATATATATATATATATATATATATATATATATTTGAGGCTTTTGCATGCTTTATGAAACAAGTAATTTTATTTTCTTTTTGATGGTTAAGAATGTTATACTAGATTTTATAGTTTCCTAGAATGTGGCATTCCAATAAAATTTATCTCAATTCTTCAAATTTTTTACTTTATATTCATTATATTTTTTGTAATATTAAATATCCACTTGTTTGACATTCACATCGCTATTAGTTTTTGATATATTATTTTAATTAATCTTATTTTAGCTTAAATATATATTTACTTGACATCCAAAAAAAAATTTAATAATGTTTTTTTTGCTTTGGTAATTTTTTATGATTTCAAATAAGATATGATTTGATGAAATAAATTTAATTTTATTTTATCATGATGAGTTTTTTAAATTAAATAAACATATTTATATTTTTAAATGTTTTATATTCTAGGGCTTTTGCATGTTTTTTGGGATATTTTGATTTGTTGATTATTTAATGGTTATAGATATTATAGTTGATATCTTTGTAACTTGAATTGCTACTTTCCCTTAAAAGGTATCACAATTCTTTAATTATTTTGCATTGATTTGGCTATACAATTATGAAATTCCAACTTTCCTGTTATATGACTTTTAAATCAGTTTGATTTTATAATATTACATTGTTTCAATTTACTCATTTTAGCTTTAATATATATTTACTTCACAGAAAAAAATATTGTCTTATTACTACTTTGATAATTTATAGTGATTACAAAGAAGGTTCCTTCGAGACACAGTAAAATTCATTTGATTGAGAATGCACTCCAAATTGGTCTAATGAAGTGTAATTTAGTTTTAAAGACTTTTGTTGTAGGCTATTTGCCTAAGGACAAGGTGATTCCACATTTGAAAACTTATCATCTTGGCATGCCGTATGCAATCTCAAATGACAATGTGTAGCATGATGTGACCCACAGTGAAGTAAGAGCTGGATGGTCAAATATGTGCTAGAAATTGTGGATGCTAGGATTCCATTCTATCGATGCTCTACCACTGCTACACATGAGGAAATGCCCTTGGTACACTACAACATTGTTCATGCACAAGTAAGCCAGTCCACTTGTGCCTTGCAACAACCTATGGCCATGACGAGTGGGGCTCACAAAGTGTAGCCTTTTTTGAACTGTGAGCGGTGTGGGTGTTTAGTACATTGGTAAGGTGATGCCCAGTTGGATGACTTTTCATTTTTCTTGTTTAAAGTTCAACACTTTACCCGTTACATTGGGCATTATGATATGTAATTTTTCCCATGTTTTAGTGAAATCTTTGTGCTATCACGCGTGCTCTACAGTCTTCTTCCCATCTATGCCCCTACCCTTCATTGTGTGACACGTGGTCGTGTCACATTGGCTAGTGTGGAGGCTTTCTTTGCACACATCATTTTGTTCCTGAAGGGCATAACTCTTTTCAACTACTTTCATTACTTTGGACTATTAATACAATAAGTAAGGTGCTGCTTTAATTGAGACTTGACTTGGTGTAATGTGAAATTATCAAACCTTTTTTGCCACTCAAAACATTATTTCATGTGTGTTAGACCATGCCATAATGAAACTTCTATCATGCGAAATGCACTCAACCATGTGTTTTTTTAGCATGTTGTTGACTCTGCATGTGTGGTACATGGTGTCAAGCCTCACCTATAAGTTTTCTTCCTATGCATGTGACATAGTGGGCCCAACAAATTTGACTTGTTAGATCTAAAAATACAAGTTTTTTAAGTGATTGACATGATGTTTTTTGGTTGTTGACAAAGTTTTAATCAGATAGTTTACTTCCTTTCATTTTGTTTCCTAAGACAACTTTTTGTTGTACAGGAGTCATGCTCTACATATTCAATTTAGACAAAGCACTACTTTTGAACCATTTTAACAGTTGTTTAATCGGTGCATGTTGTTATGGATCATTTCTATGCTTGTGCCATTTTTCAAAGGCATGCTGATTCATATGCCATGTGGGTGCTAGCTAATACCTTCATCCTTAATTAGACCCTTTGTTCTTCTTTTCACACAAGAGATGCTTTTTGTAGTGCTACTACTTATTGATTTGCTACCTCTATGTGTGGTTTGTCATTATGTGTAGGGATTTGTCACATAATTACACATTCCTATGATGTAAGTTTGTATGTTCCCCATTGTCATGTTGGCATGGTCTTAGAAATCACTAATTTTGGTCTTCATTCTTTACAATGGAGGGTTGTTGTCCAAGAATTCTTTTGTCAAATAACAACTTTTTAAAACTAAAGGTATGGTATCCCAACTTGGGATAATTTTCTCTCCCTTTGGGGAGTATCACCAAACATGATTAACATGTCAATAGTCACATGGGGGGCTACCTCACACTTTGTTTTTGTATTGCTACATTGTTGATCATGCCAATACTCATACTCTTTTCACAAAGATTATGCATGGATGTGGAAGCATGAAATATTTTAGGCTATAAACTATGAATGGCATATTAAAATAATTATTGTTTGCTTGGTGGTACATGCTGCTCAGATAACAATTTCAATTATAAAGCTAATACATTCACCAAACCCCAACTTTTTTAAGGGATACATTTATCAGATAAAAGGTCAAAGAGGGCTTTCACCACTCTCATCGACATTTCAACATAGCTTGGTGGATGGCATGATCTCCGTGCAGATGATACATTATTCAAATTTCTTCCATATCAACTTTTGATGTTTGGATATGGTGTACCATGGTGCAAAGTGTGATAAAGAAATAGCATTTAAATTTAGAGAGGTAACATGAGAGGCAACTACCACATCCAAGGTAGCGAGCACACAAATTACCCAATCGTGCTAGAGGTAGACTAACAATAAAAATTAATATCGAGCTCCATAAGTCTGATAATTGGAATGAGTACATTCTAAATTCCTTAATGGGGATCCATTATAAGGAAAGTTTAGTGGTAGTATCCATGGTATATCTAGTTCAAAAAGCATATATTTATGCAGTTGTAGTTAAAAAGGTCATAAGTAGACCTTGCTTTTTGCCAATCCATTTGTCATTCAGGTGCACCTTTTGGAGGTCCATACATAAAATCATTAAAATGTTAAAGTTTAAGAGATTTGGGAACGACCATTCGCAAGTCTCAAACAAAATTTCACAAATGTTTGTGATGAGCAACCTAGTCTGTGGCGCTATTGCCTTGGCACTTTAGGTGGGATATTTTGAATGGCTTTATACCCCATACATATCCAATGGAACTATGGTAGGGACTATTGTTTGATTTAGACAAACCTTACGAGTTAATTACAATAATAACTATAGTTGAATCCAATTCAAACACAACTACCTTAACATTAGGAACTAATATTCTCAATTCCATTACTTTAGGAACAGCAATACCTTGCTTGATAGAAGTTAACAAGAAACTAAAGTTTCTTCTACAATAGCAATAGGTTTAGTTATGTAGTCCCATGCAACAATACCAATTCTAGCATTCAAGTCATCATGCATAGCTGTGTTGCAATTGAATTTAATCCAACTCGTTAGAGGAAGAATCCAATAAGAGGTAATAAATGACTTACTAAGGACTCCATAACTTTTTCTTGACATGATTGTAGAGTTATACCAAATAGTAGCTATAATGCAAATGTTCCTTTGTAGTGTAGTTGAATTGAATACCTTTTCCATATGTGCCTATAAATTCTTACCACACCATGGGAAGATTAACGATAAAGTAGCATAGTTGACTATTGCAGAAGTTCTAGCCACTTATTAATTCATAGAAATCAAGTTAAGGAGCTCAAAAAAGGATTTGATGTCCCTATAGTTATCCCCACAAATTTAGTCCAAGGACAAAATAGAATCTAAAATAGGCTAAATTTTGAAATTTTTTGTGATCCCAAACCACATTCCCCTCAAACATCATTGCTACAAATTTTGGATTTTTGACATCTATTTTAAGATAGGTTGTTGAAGTAGTAATAGGAAGGGTGCAAAGAAAACTATCCAACAAAAAGGAAAAAAACTACCCACAACATTCCACCAAACCATATTATTTATTGGAGGGTTGCAATTTGAGTAAGTTTTATGAGATGATCTATGAGGAAAATGGAAATTATTATTTGACATTAAGTATTTGCACGTAAGGTAAGAAACCCACAAATAGTCATCCAGAGAAATAACTCACCTATAGCACTTTACAATCAACACTAACTACTAGGTCAACAAACTACAAACACTGAGCCCTCGATAATCCTTATATAGAGTTACCATTTCTTAATCAGAATAGCATATTATGCTATTATCACTTGAACTATATCATAAGTGATGATGAATAATTTCTTCAACTCTACAATGTTGTAGCTAGGAATTAATGTGTGGACTAAGTAAGAAAAAGAAGTAGTAGAAAACATTTAGTTAATAATGATAATATTTCCTGCCATAGTGGCCTTATCTTGCATCCTGACATAGTTATCAACATAATTAAAAATAAATTTGAAGCCTTTTTCTAAAGTTTGGTTATTACAATTAGTATTCTTATATATTTCAATTGAGTGGCTTGATGTATAAGGAGTCTTTCTACAATAATCCTCTTAAACATGCAATGCATCATCTTACTAAATAACATTCTTGGTTTGCTTAGATTTGTCACCTGATATGAGTGATGACCATATTGGTCCATAATTTTTTTATTGTAGCACAAGGTATAAGCATAAATTATGACTTCATAAAAGTATAAGAGCTGGATAATCATAAGGGTGGAAAGGACAATCTTAAACTAAATAGAGCTAGCATAATCAAGCTAACCCTAGATATGCCATGAGACGCATTCTGACAAAATATAAAAAGGTATGGTAAGAGAGGACATCCTTGATTAGGACCTTAAGCTGCCTTTATCTATGGTAGATGGATATCATTAAACATAATCTCAAACTTGGTGTAATGAAATAGCCTTAATACAGTCACATAAAAGAGTGAGGAACCATAAATGCTTAATCAAATCCCTTGCAAATTTGTAATTTACCTTGTTGTAAGCCTCATTCATATTGAATTTTAACTCAATCAAACCTACTTTTGGAGTGGATTGGTGCAAATGAGTAGTGATTTCCTATTCCAAAGCCCTGGTTGTGTGATAGGCAATGCATTTTGCTAAATGATCATGTTTCCACTTAGCTAAGTTGGTCATAGGTTTCTTAAGCTGATTGTCTTAGATTTCCTAATCCTATTAATAAGGATACTAAGAATGTTATGAAGTTTTGTTATGCTCCATTTCTTAAATGCTATCTAAAGTAAAAATTGTATACAAATCTCATGACAACGGAGTGAATTGTGGTCATAAAAATATTTTTTATAATTTCCAAATATTTTTTTTCTCAAAAAAGCTTTATGATTATAGAAAACCTTGCATATATATATATATATATATATATATATATATATATATATATATATATATATATATATATAATTATTATTTCATTAATATGATAAAGAATGAAGATAAAAATTAAATTAGAATCTAAGTCTAGCCCTTACCAATGGTAACAAAAATACCAACAAAAAATGGCTACAACTTGAGATTTTTTCTTAAGGTTCACCTCAACCTACTAGCTTTTGCATATTTAACCTCAGACTTCCACAAATGTTGGGTCACCGAACACAAGAGAAAAAGAAAAATACAACAAAAAAAAATTTAAATATGTAGAATTTTTTATGCTAGTTGATTAATGGAAAAATGCAAAAACAGCTTAAATTTTAGAAGAGAAATAAGATTTTGAAGGTCTAGACGTGCAAGGCTTAGATGAAAAAATTTGGTGACTTATGGATACTTTGAGAACATGTTTTACATCATTGTTGTGGATATTTTGAATCCTACCTCCATTGTAAACACTAAATAAATTTGCATTCTTATTAATCACCAAATATCAACAAAACTTAATGTTGCTTTTACCCACGTAATAGCTGTAGACATGTTTGAGCTAAGCTTGAACCTTAAGATGATCGCTATGTAAGCATTTGAATCATCTAGTTTCAATGCCAAGAAAACTTATCATGTTTAGTAGCATTATAGCAAATCAAAAGTCTAAAGTTTTAGCCAAGTAAAAAAGGCTAAAGCACATAGCTATATTTGGAATTAATTAAATATTCAAGCCATTATTTGAGGTTATCCTCCTAAAGATAACCTCCTCTATCATAAAATTAAGGTATCAAGTCCAAGAAACTAAGGAATCATTTTCCCATATAAGAATTCTATTCAAGCAATTCTATGGCCATCCAATAAACTTGTTTCTTAAAAGTAGAAGACAATTACTCCCAATTTGCCGCTGTTGTAGTAAATTGATGCAGACAAGCTTCTCTGATGTATAACAAATCTCCCAATGACTGAATATCAATACCTTCCTAGGCATGGTAATTTAGCACTTTACATATATTAGTTTAAAGAAGCTGACCAATGAGCACTCATCAAAGCTTACAGTCACATAGATTGACAATCATCACTACTTACAAAACCTCCAAAATTCTATGTGGAATACATCTCCAAGATTTGGACATCCCCTCAATTGTCATTTGAGTCCTTTCAATCCTACAAAAAAAATTAAAAAATTTGAATTCATGTTAATCATGGTGGCATGACCAAACTTATTATTATTTCTCTCTACCTAACAGTAGTAGCCATGCCCTTGACAAGCTTGAACCTTGTCCATTAAGATCATCACCAAGATGGTAATAAAAAACCAGTAGTTTCTATGCCAAGTGAACTTCATGCAATTTGTAGTAATGCAAAACTGAGTGTATTAATGTGAATACCATACCTAGCCAATGTCTACCCTAGCAAAAATACCTTAAAATCATGACAAAGCCTTAAATAATACTAAGTATAGTTTCCAAGTGAATCCTATAACACATTAGCCATCTACAATCCCTCAAAAGGTTTAGATAAGAAAATGCCATTGCTCAATATTCTTCCAATTCCATTATTTTTCTACAATACAAAATTTTTTTGTTTTTTAATTTTCAAACATACCTATGATAATTCCCTCTATTTACTCTTTTTTAGTTTCTTTATTATCTCCAAATTATAACATAGAGCTTTTGCCCCTTCCTTTAGCTTAGGATATGCTATAATAGTGGATGGACTAAGATTACCTAACACTTCCACTTACTTTTTCAACATCTATACCTTAATCTATGAAGAGTCACTAAAACAATCATCCACAACCCCTCTAATTCATAAACAATTCTTTTTTGTATTAATTTCATCTTCCACATGCATGAACTATTTTTGTGCCCACTCTATAATAAATGATTCTTGGATTAGGATGTGCCCATATATACAATTTTTTCTTTAACTTCTAGCTTGTAATGCTTAATAAGCTCCTTCTTACTTAGATCTTTATGATTCACATTGTTCCTTTATTGTGTTGCTGTTAACACTATCCTCTTTCGAGGTCACACAATCATCCATGATCCCAAACAAATTGTTTCTCATCATGACCTTTTGTTTACAATTTCCCCTATTCATATCTTGATCAGGCACTGTCTCAAAAGGACAAAAGATTTTGACTACAATAGCATTATGAACTAGCTCACTAAATGTACATATCTTGTAAGCATATCCCACTTCATCACAAGTGAAGAAGATAATGAACAGTCCCTCAAAATCAAACCTCTAAAAGGAGTGACCCAATTGTCCATTTAGCAACATACCCACTCTAAGGATCTTTGTAAGGTCAATTCCTCCACAATCATTTCCAAAGGATGATCTTTGCATGTGAGCTCTCCAACTATCAATCTGAATAGTCACTGATAGCTTTGGTAATGCGTTAAATGTTCTTTTAGTCCCAATAAATGAGAGAGATTATCAAAAAAATGAAACAATAATGGACCACACATAATCATTGAGTTACTAGGCTTAAATGTAGGTGTCCACATATTTAATCCAAATACAAGGCCTACAACTTGTTAAAGAGCTCCCAACTACTTAGAATATCTATCTATAGGTAACTCAAAGTGCAAAGAAAAATAATCAACAAACAAGTCCAAAATGTGGATCCACTAAAATGCCCCTATCTATCTTGGAGTACTTTGGCAATCCATTGAATGGACAAACAACAATATACACTATACCATTGACATGAAATTTTTGGTAATAAACTCAATGATCACAAGCATCTTTTGAAAGGTAAATTTCTTCATTTATTATAAAGGAGGTATCACTCGGTGCTATCAACTTCACATCTACATTTACTTTTTTGTCCATGTAATTATGATATTAACCTAAAATGCAACTGTTGTTATCATTATTCATCCTCCATCCCTTAAGAGCATCCCTGAAGGTCATCATAATTGTACTACATGCCAGTGCTTTGCATTTAGAGAATTTTCCTCAACCACATTTTTGACATTCTCACAAATAAATTGTATGCACCTTTGTTGATCAGCTACTTCAGTATTAAAGGGACATCTAGCATTCTCCTTTGATATAATACAAAATTTTGTAAGCTTATTCAGCTTTAGTTCAATGCCCACTTTACAGCTAATGCATCTTGCAACCTAGAGGATTCACCCACATCATCCTTAGATTAATTCGTAACACATCAGACCTCCTTTGACTCTAACACATCTAGTGAAGTCTCCACATTATTCCTTACATTTAGTTCAGTTCCACTTCGATAATTTGCTAAACCACTTGGTGTAATGACAATTCCAAGATCCCCAAAATTTTCTCTTAGAGGGATTAGAGCCTATTCCCCCCTTCACCAATGCCTAGGATGCACATATAATGCCTTTAAGTTTTAGTTTGCAAACTTTCTAGACTTCATGCCCATCATTGTTCTCAACTCTACATAAAGTACTCAAAAAATTGTTGATACTAGGTCCATTTCAATGCTCTATAGTAATAGAAAATGTGACACGTAAAAAAGCCTTCCAAAGTAGATGAACAATTCTTCCTTTCAATTATTCCTTCCTTCACTAACAATTTCATCCACCAACAATTCTATTATTCAACACCTCTATTCTCCTACAATTCCAACAACTTGGCAAAATCTTTAGGTTCTAGATCAAATTTTAGGTTGCTTGATAAGGACATGGCCAAAAAATTAAACATAGTCTTTTATGGAGGTTCATAAATAAAAGAAAAAAGGCAATGTTGAAGCAATTCAGGAAGGGGCATTCCCTAATCCCATGAAAAATCATGAAAAATAGCATGATGCACAATGTAATCGGTAAGAATTGTCTTGGTCCAGTTTGTTAGAAAGTTTGAAGGACTGCATACCCTTCACAAAGATTATAATGACTCAATGAGAAGTCTGTTAATCCTTATCATTTAGAGGAAGGAAAAGTCATAACAAGATTTTAGTATATAAACCAATCGAAGGATCATTAAAGAGTGTTATAAATGATTAAGTGATCTGCACAAATAATAGGGGTGCAACAACTATTCAATGTACATTCTTTCATCATATGTGCTCTTGCTTCTACATGGAGGTCATGTTATGGAGGAAAAACAAAAACCTATCGACATTATCATGCATGAATGGAGAGCAAATGTTAAGCTGGCAAAGAGTCCATTATTCATAACAATGTTTAGTGTCGATTGGAAATAAAACATCGAAAAACTGTCAACAATTAATGTCTTGGTTCTCACACTTTTGAAGAAAGCAATGAGATGTGACACGTGTTATGAATTGTTGAATCTTTTCAACATATGATTTTTTTTAATGCAAGCTGCACTGATGGATGCAAGCCAAGGGAATAAGATGTGGATGGCCCTCCAAGCTATGGCATAAAGTGTTGAAGCATTAGGTGATGGTCAGTTATCAATGTGTTAAGAGAAGTATGCTGCTAAGCATTATGGTGTTGGCCAGTAGGAATCAATGTTACAGCATAAAAAGTAGGTGCCTATCATAAATCCAACTCCATGCTCCTCTGTGTGGAATTATGTCCCAAGTTTAATAAGGCTTCCCACTTAGTTTTAACATAAAAAGATGTAGCGAAGGAACTCATGAGGATTCTCTTAGTA
This sequence comes from Vanilla planifolia, assembly GCA_023846275.1. Taxonomy (NCBI): domain Eukaryota; kingdom Viridiplantae; phylum Streptophyta; class Magnoliopsida; order Asparagales; family Orchidaceae; genus Vanilla; species Vanilla planifolia. The sequence continues at coordinate 221,762 of JAIUJO010000249.1, read as the reverse complement.
ATGACAAGCAAAAATTTGTTTAACATAGTGTGGAAATTAGGCTACTTGAACCATGAATTGTAGTCCAGAGGGGTGTCCTCCAAAATAGATCATAATCAAATCCTATGAAAGGGGACGTTGAGGAGGGTGAATGCCCTTTTAGCTCGTACCATACTCTTACAAAAGGTGGTATGAGCTCAGATTTGGTAGAAAATTTTGTCCAAGGATAAATAATTACAATAGGCTAATAACCAGCAAGTACCATAACAAAAACATCAAAAGTAATTTGAAAAAAGAGTTAAAGAGTTCTTAACATTATTAAGATGGAACCATATGAAGCCCTAGTATGTGCTTTTGCTTCATACAAAATGTCATCATACAGTTTGTTGCATGGCTCAAGGAGTGGATTGCCTGATGCCATCATAGCAATAGCAGCCTATAAGGTTTGCCCCATCAAGGCAAGCCATGGAGGCATTGCATGTGTTTGTGATGGCCAATAGGCCTTCCATGTTACCAATCTTGAAAGGCAAAAAAAATGTTTGACTTGCTTGTGAGTCGACTGGTGAGCAAGTCAAAAATATGGAAGGATGTTGATTGGTGTGATCCTTATTCAAGAAGTGAGCCATGGAGTAACCCAGATCTTCTGTAAATCATTTAGGTGAGAGAATGCCATATGAGACCTAAAAGATAAAGAAATATTCCAAAGTGAGTCGAAGCTAGAGGAAACTCTAGTGGAGGTCCATAGTGATACTAACATGAAAATCACTCGTCTTACTTTGGTATATGTGAAAAATGCTAATCAAACCATATTGTAGCAAGTTTTCTTCGAAGATTCCCTTAGAATAGTTGGAGCCATAGCTAGAGTTCATTTAAGTAAAGACAATAATTAGAGGCATTAAGAGCATAATGCCCTTAATATTTTCATAATCCCTAAACAAGTAAGAAGCCTCAGTAACTTCCATGAGTTGAGCCAAGGAATCTAGGTTCCAAGTGAGTCATTTATGGTAAGAAAAACTGGAGTTGTTGGTGAACTAAAAGCCAGATTATTGGTGTAACTATAAGCTAAACAAAGTCCCACATAGGTTGTTAGTTAATTAAGATAGCAAGATGGTGGTTTTGAAAGTTGAAATTTCCCAAAGAATGTGTAAAAAATTAGTAACTTAGTTAATTATCCCAAAAAATGAATAGTACTTAAGTGTGTGACCCACATCTTGCTGTCAGTGCAATTCATTGCCAGGATAAGTAGGAGGGTACAATGGTCACTAAAAAATAAACCAACCCTATGTGGAGCATCTATCAATGTTGATCTTTGTTAAAGTATCAAATATTCAAATGAGAACTTTGAAGGGCAAAGGGTGGAAAGATTCCTTTGTGATGGCACTTGCATATGTGTTAGTCGATGCTAAAAGATGGGGGATACCTATTGGAGAGTGTTATCTGACATGAGCATAAAATTGAACTTTAGTTAAAATTCTTGGTTTGGGATATAATAGTTGATGACAACTTCAAGTTGTTTAAAGGCATTAGTAAGGGCCAAAGTATTGTTATCATTTCTTCTTAATAATTTATCAACCCTAGAAACTGCTTAGCTAGTAGTAGAGCAAAGCAATTGAATGTGCTGAGTGGTGCTCAATTCACCAAAAATGACCAGTTAAATTTAAAATGGTTGATTGCCTTACATGCCAGATTATACTCATAACCAAGCCTAGTCTCCAAGGTGAACATCCTCTAGTCAATGGATCAATGCAGATAGTAATAGTTTACAAAATGTATCTATATCTTTGGGAAAAGTATTGGCTTTATGTGTTAGGCATAGGTTCCTGATATCGATCCCAACAACTATTAATGGATTGCTCATGCTACTCACATGAAGAGTGTGGTCAATGCACACTGCCTAGAGGACTAATTTAGTGAGAACCCTATGAGAACCTTCTCTAAGTATCAAACAATTGACTCAAAATTTGTATAAGCATAGGAAATCCAACTTGTACATTATTCACTGCAATTTGTGCATGCTAGGTTTTTGGCATAGATACATAGTACTATAGAAATGATTGTGATGAAGAGTTACAAGCATTACAAAATTGTGCATGTGTGACAAAAAACTACATGCATTGTGGCATTATGCACGTGGTGAAACAAGGTTTGCATATGCCCAATGACACCCAGTGCATGTGGTTGGTCGAGCTTGAAATGTGTAACTTTGTTTGGGGATGTTAAGCACTATAGGATACTAGTGCATGGATAAGGTTATATTCTATTAAGAGACAAGCCATCTTTCTTAGAAAAATAGTTGCATTTGTAGTCCTTAAAGGGAAATGTGTTGTGTAGTGTATCCAACAACAAAGTGGAACGTAGATGATACAATGTGCACTAGGGTTCGTGCATTGTTGGTTGTAGCCCTAGCTGTGCACTATTGCTACTATGTGTGATAGAGCATCCTTTATATGCAATTATTGGTGCTTATAATGTGTAACATTGTTTTATATTGGAGAAGGTGATTCCTTATTAGGAGACTTGACCACGTCCTTGTCGAAATTGTAATACACAATCTATAAGGAGCAATGTGTGGCGTGGTGTGGGTATGGTGATGTCAAACTTGGATGACGTAATATGCACTAAATTTTGGGCACGTTGTGCACTATGTGCATTTGGGAAGTCAGTTTGTGCATGCCCACCTCCATCGTTTGAGAGATGTGGGTTGCACCCATAACTTGTAACCTTTTTTTTCAAATTTTTAGCAATATGACCTTTTGGCACTTGGATTAGGTGATGCCTTATTAGGGGACACACCTTCTTCATTGGCAAAATGATCACAATATGTAATTCACAATTGGTAACTGGTAGTATGATGCAACCTGAGGTTAAGCAAAAGGATGGAGCACTATGCGATAAGGTTTGTGTTGCTACAGCCCTCACTAAACCCTACTACAACTACACGTACAATAGAGCACTCCATGAACTTTAGCACAGTGGACTCATGCAGTATTGCACAAATATAACAGTAGTAATATGATCGATGCTCTTGTTTGTTGTGGATGCCAGAAATAGGTTCACTTCAGTATTAGCTGTTGTAGAGCCTGATTTGATATTTGTTATGTGGATATCTTGGAAGTAACATTCTAAGAAGCTCCATTTCTTCAAGAATAGCAATAATCTTCATGGAGAAAATTGAACTTCAAATCAAAATTTTTCTAGTAGAAATAATAGGCCTGTCGATGTTATCTTTAATAACTGTACAAATTCTAGCATTTAGATTATCTCGTACTTTGGGATCATAACTAAGCCAAAACCAACGTATTTAAGGATTCCAATAATAGGTAACAAACAAGTTCTAAAGGCCATCAAAGCCTATATTGGATATGATTGAGGAAATGGAGGAAGCAGTATCAGCAAATTTAAAAATTATTTATAGTGAAGCCAAATCCAGCAACTTGTCCACATGTGCTTACAACTTTCTATTAAGCCAAAGGTGATATAACACTAAAGTAGCAAATTTAATAGAATGAGATTCATTGGGGACCCATATACTCACCACCATCAATCAAAGAAGCGTATATAAAGAATTAAAAATCCTCACAATTTGCTCCATTGGGCATGAGAATAGCATTTGGAAAGCTGCTGGACCAAAATTCCTTTGCCGTATGGCATTCCCAAAAGCTATGATTCCAATTCTCTATCACAATATTGCTTCATGGATAAAGACCTAGCATCTCAATCCTTGTTCACGCATCCAAGAGCAAGTAGAATGTCAATTTAAGGCAAAATATCAGTGTGAAGACGTTAACCTTAGTCTACAACCATAATTTTCAAACCCATGCAACCTGCACTATTGTTAAATTGTAGCCCATATACTTGTTGTTGTAAATGAATTTTTATTCTAATACTATGACCACAATTTATTTGAAGTACAGGACATTCCTTTCATTTTATTTGGCTCAAGGGGAATACATAATCCAAAATGGCAAAGAAGGCACAAATAATGTTTGTAACTTATCATGGTCCCACACACTATGTCCATTCACTAGCTTTCCAACATGAAAAAATACAAGCAAATTATCTAACTAGAATGAAGCTAAATTACCTATAGTAATATTCCAAATCATATTATCAATTCTCCAAGTTACTACAATACTTAGTAACTTACATGTATGCGATGCATCGCATGACTTATAGAATGTATTATTTGTCACAAAATACTTAGATCTAAAAGCTTGAACACATAAGCAATCTTCTTGAGCTATAACCATTCTGCAACACTTTACAATCAAAGTAAACTACCATTTTACCATTTTAACAAACTATGTATTATGAGCCCTCTACACTCCATAAATAGTTAACAATTCACAATAGGTATAATGTAGTATGCTTCAAATATTTGAACTAATCCATATGTACTTACACATAATTTTCTCCAAATGAATAAAAATGCCATTGAAAATTAAAGTGTGGGTTAATTAATATGAAGGAATAGTAGCTAACACAAAGTTCATCATCACAATATGCTCTGTCATCGACAATGACATCATCCTCCATCTTTATACAATTCCTCACTATCATTTTTTCGATGATGTATACAATTTTTGTTGTGCAAAGAAGTATCTATTACGTAATAAAAATGTCAGCAACCTCCATGCTTCTTTCAAAGTCATAGCCTTATGGTAAGAAGCAAAACGTTATGCCAAAACTTTGTGTTCTAGCTCAGTAAATCCACTCCTTTATTTCGTAAGTTCAAGCTTTTAGTTATCCTCTTCTAATTGGAAAGGCTTGTAATAAATATTACAAAGCTGAGCTACACTTCATTTCTTTAATGTTCATAATGCTCAACTAAATTTAATGGATAAACTATCGATTAAGTATCCACTGATAGTTTTTTCCAAGCTTCATGTATTACATTAGTTGATTGTGGAAATGATAGCCATATTTTTCAAATTTGCTTCCCGTATTAGTTTTATTCAATGTTGACTACTAAAACTACATAAACAAAGGACAATGGTTTGAGCTGGTGTGAGAAAACTGTTTCACTATAGCACTCGAGGATGCTTGCACACAATCGACATTCATAAAAGCTCTATCCAATCTTTAATATATAAGAGTTCTCTCTACCTTATTATTACACCAAGTGAACTTATTCTAAATAAATCCCAAGTTAGTTAGATCTAAATCATGAATGAAGCAAGAGAACCCATACTAAGCCTCTCTGCTATTGATTATTTTCTCTCTTATTTCGCATTCTATATATTTAAGGCATTGAAATCCTCTATAATAATTGATAATCCACTAAGTTTTGCTGATTCTTTGATTTGGTCCCAAGCTACCTGATAGTTAAAATAATCTTTTGATACATACACCTCACAACACTACCAAGTATCTTTGACACTATATCTCACTATATAGTAACCATTTGTGAGGATGAATCCATAATAAAAGGATCCATAAAGTTAGAAATACCCCTTAACAATCTTATTGAAGAAGAACAAAGTAGTTTAAATTCTTACCTAAAAGCTTATCCACCTCATGTCTATAAAAATTCTCCTCTTCAGTTTCCCAAAAAGCAACTACGAACACCTTACTTTCCCTTACCAAGTGTGACAAGTAGCCATAGGATTTGTTAGCTCTAATCCCCTAAATATTTCATACAAATAATAAAACTATATTTTATTAGTTGAAAAACATGCCCTTATACAGAACAAAAGTAAAATTACTTGTCCTCACCCCCATAAATTTAGGAATTCACTTGAACCTTAATAAATCAAGGTCAACACCAAGTAGGAAATGGAATATTGTCAAATTCTATACCAACTATACTTTGCATGATTAGTGGCAATATAGTAGATGAATACCGTTTCTACCACTAACAAAAATTCCCTAAATTCATGACAAGATAAAGCCATGAGTAATACCAAATATAATTTCCAAGTAAGCCTAGTAACAACAAAACAATCTAAAATTCAATAGAAGTTATGGGGTAAAAGGGGCCACAACCCTATACTCGACCAATTCTAACTTTCCTCTATAGTACGACAATTATGATATGTTGAATTTTCAAAACTACTGAGGAGAATAGTCTCCTATTGTTCATTGTTATTTTCAATAACATCCCTGATTTCATGTTATTGTGTCATTGCTCCTTTCTGAACTCCATACTATAGTGTCTTTGCCTCTTTCAATATCTATTAGGCTTGGCTCTTTTAAGTCCATCCTTGTCCTTGTTATTGTGATCCATTTTGTTGTTAATGCAACCGACATCCCTAAAGATTCATCCTCATCACCTCAGATGAATTATCGTCTTGTAGGCAACATCTGACTGCAATGCTTCCATTTATCTCGCAACATTGTTCCCTCCATTTCCTTATGCTTCACTATAACTTGCTAGAGCTTAAACAACAAAACCAATCTTGAGGTCCAAAGTTACAAAAGAATGGCCTTGTATAGAGTTCTACACATTTTAACTTGTTGTTAGTGTCGGGGTAGTTGCTTCGAGCCACCTTTATTTTTTTTTTGCATTATTTCTAGATTTAATGGTCACCATTAATTACTACTCATAGAGTACTTAGAGAGATGTGGATTTCATATCCACTTAGGAATTTTCAAGAAATAGAATAAAGCAAAGGGAACACACGAACACCATCGAGTGAGACGACAACTCTGACTAGATACAGAATTTGTCCATGCTTCTCCCCTGCCTCCTTCGTTGACAACTAGATAAAGTATTTTGGGTTATTAGAACATAGATAAAGTGTTGCCTTATTGGGAGACATGCCTTCTTCGTTTACAAAATAGTTGTAATATGCAATTCAAAACTAGTAATGTACTTCATAGTGTGGCCTAAGTTGAGCAAAATTTGGAAGATGCAAATATGCAATTTGTAATAGGTCTTTAGCATGTTTAGTTGCTGTCCTAACTACATGTTGTACAAGCTATCAGCATAGTATAGCACTCAGCACTCTTTAGTACTATGTGTGAGCACATGAATGTAATGTTCAGTTCCATTGTAGTGAACTATTCGCATGCATGACAACTAGTCCTCACACACCCTATGAAGGATAAATTTACTTTTGTGACATTTGCCATTTTGTGCTAGTAGTTCATGGATATGATGTTGCATTATTACAACACTTGCCTTTCTCCATAAAAAAATTGTTGCAGTATGTAACTTGCCTTTCTTCATTCTATTACATTTGGGCATACAAAAAGAACTTGTTGTGCTATAGCACCAATAGTATATTATTCTCTTATGCAAATACCAATACACATGCTCCCTACTACTTTAAATGGACATAATTATTAGGGGCCACAAAGTGTAACTTCTTTTGTGATTTTTAATGTTACAAGTTGCTGGTGCATAGATAATGCAAAACCATATTAAGAAACTTGCCTTCCTCATTAACAAAATTTGCACATTAAATCGACATGTTTCAATATGCAATATATGGTGTTGTTCATAAGGAAGCAAAAGTTGGATAGTGCAATTTGCTCTAGGGTTTGTGTCCAGAAAGATTCATCCCTAGCCTCACATGGTAGTCAATTGTTCTCATCCATGGTAGCACACCTACAAGCTACCTGTGGCATCTTGTTGACTCTTAGGGATTGGAAAGTGTAAGTTATTTTGGGAATTTAAACACAACTGACCATTGGTGCATGGATTAAGAGATGACCTATTGGAAGGCTTTCCTTCATTCTTGATAAAATATTTGCAAAACACGATCTTCATAAAGCAATGTGTGTTATGATGTGGCCAATGACAAAGAAAAACTTGGATGGTGCAGTATACACTAGTGTTTGTACGTGTTAGGCTTCGTCCCAACTCATGTGCCACAATCTACATTGCAAGCCCATGGTAGTTCACTATGCATGCATGTCGTAACAAGTCTATGCATGTCCTTCAACATTGTACTTACAACTATTGGAGCCCATAAAATGTAACTTCGTTTAGGATTTTTATTATGACATGCCATTGGTGCATGGATAAGGTGATTTCCTTCTTCATTAATGGAATTATTACAATATGCAACACAAAAGAAACAATTTTTAATGTGGTGTGGCCTACGTTGAAGTAGAAGTTTAATGGTACAATATATGCTAGGGTTAGTGCATGATGGGCTCTGTCTCTAATCAAGCATGATAGTACACTGTGTGCGTCTATGATAGCCAATTTGCGCATGCCCTCTGACATCTTTCGTGTGTCTTGTCGGCCCTACAAAGTGTAACATATTTTTTGTTTACGACATAGTATTTGGTAGTGCTTGGATAAAGTGTTACCTTATTAGGGGACTTGCTTTATTCCTTGATTGAATTGTCATAATATGAAATCTATAATAAGTAGTGTATGACATGATGTGACCTATGATAAAGTACAAGATGGATGGTGTAATAAGCATTAAGGTCTGTGCAGGCTCGGTTGCAACCCAAGTCATGCACTAAAGTAGCTATGCATGCAAAAAATGACTAGGAATGTTGTAGCACTGTACAAGCCTATGCTAGCCTCCCACTTATGCCCTACATCTTTTGTGCATGGCTAGTTGTGTCCATAAACTATAACGTTTTTTGAGATTCTTAACATTATGAGCAACTAAGACAAGGATATGGTGTAGCACCAATGAGAGACTTGCCTTCTTCCTTTTAGAATTATCATAACATGCAATCAGCAAGGGGTAATGTGTTCATGGTGCATCCCATAGTTAAGTGGGAGTTAGATGTTTGAATATACATTAGAGTTAGTGCATGTTGGGTTATGACCTTAGCCATATGGTGCTATAGCTATGAACATGATAGTGCACTATGCCACGTGTGAAAGGCAATTTGCTCATGCCTTATGTCATCTTGTGCACACAATGGATTGAGCAAAAAATGTGAAATGTTTTGGTATTTTTAGCAATATGAGTTATTAGATCATGCATAAGCTGTTACCTTGTTGGGAGACTTATCATTATGTAAGTTTGAAGTGCCACACATCGCCTTCTATGAAATGTTTTTGCTCATGTTATAGTGGAAGGTATGTGGTATCGAGTGAGCTAAGAAATGTCCTTATCATCTATGCTCTTGCTTTTCATTGTGTGGCACATAGTGGCATCCTTTCACCTGTGTGGTGGCTTTCATCATGCACAACATTGAGTTCCAGAAATGTGTCACTCTTTTCAATCAATGCCATCTCTCAAATAGAGTTCTTTGAAAATAGAATAAAAGAACATGATGCTAAAACTCACCTCTAGCGAGATGTCATCATTGGTTACAACCAAATTTTGCCAAAGCTCCAGTTCCACCACATCCATCCACCATAGTTTTCCCCTCTTTCCATCACTAATGATGCCTTCCACCCATACATACATTGCTGTTTGCCAATACATATGTCTCTAACATTGCGACCTTCCTTTGCAAAATGCTTTGGGTTCCTTGATAAATAAATGGTAAAAGCCTACAACATGCTCTTCTTATAAAGGCTCATAAATGAAATTAGAAAATAAAAAAACAACAATGAAGTAGGTTCTCTTACATAAAATCATACCAAAGAGCATGATGCATAACCCAATAGATAGTATAATTTCCTTTATCCAATACATAGGAAAGTTTTAAGGACAACATACCATACACAAACTTAATAGAACTTTAATAGGTTCTCTTACATGAATTAGACTTAAGTTGTCAGCTAACAATAGTAATATCTATTGTAGAGTCTGATTCAATCTCTACTACATGAATATTAGGAAGTAGTGTTCTAAGGACCTCCCTAGCATCAAGAAAAGCAATAGCTTCCATGGCAGATGCTAATCTTAAAATCCATTTTTGTTAACAATAGAAATCAACCAACCCAGGTCATCCTAATAACTACACCAATTCCATCATTATGATTATGTTGCATAGCTATGTTGCATTTGAGCTTAACCCACCCTATTAGAGGAGCCTAATAAAAAGTTTAAAAATATCCCCTAAGGGACATGAGAACTCTTATTGGATGGGATTGGAGAAGGGAACATGTAGTAATAGTAGTAATTGCAAAATGTGTTCCCATTTGAAGCACATCTAGATTAACCACATTACTTGCATGTGCTTAAAAATTTTTATTTATCCAAGGATGATATAGCACTAAAGCAACAAATTTTGTTTCTTATGATGCACTTGCGACCTCAATATTGACTACCATCTAGTTTATTAGTGCTTTTAAAGATTTAAAAACCATACTTTTAGCCCATCCAATAGTGAGCTCAGTAATTATAAATTCGTTTGTCCAAAATTCGATTGCCTAATGATATTACCAAAAGTAATGTATCACATTCCCTTCCATTGCACAACCGCATGGACAAAGCATCAACATTCGAATGTCACTTGCACACTTCTAAGAATGAGTGGGAAGCTACAACTTCCAAACACACTCACCCAAGGTTGTTGCTTCAATTTCCAAACCCATGTAGCATCCTCTATTATGAAATTATGGTTGATGTACATGTTTCAAGAAATAATTTTTTTTCTAACTTCATGTCATCACCTTGATTAAAATGCAATATATCTCTATTAAATGATTTGTCTTATTGGGAATGCATAATCCAAAACACCAAAGTAGATGCAAATAGATTTTGTATCTTATCTTAGTCTCATACATCGTGCTCCTTAACAAGATCTATAGCTTAAATTAGATGTTCCTTGTCAATGTCGATATTTGTAGGTGACAAAGAATTAGGAAGAAAGTCGAGTACATTATCGAACAAGAACGAAACTTGCCTACACTTGGTAATTTGCCAAACTATATTCTCACGTGTCCAAGACACCACACTACAAAGTGGCTCGCATATATTCAAGCCCCATATTTTGTAGAAATTTTTTATTGCCATACAATGCTTGAACTTGAACACATGAACCCATAGAGACCTAATAAAGACCTAATCCTCCATCATGAAATACTATTTTCAACTTAATCAAAACGAAGTGTGAAGTCTTTTTTTTAATTTTTGTTGCCACAATAAGTATGCCTTTATATCTCAATTGAGAAGTCTTTTTCATATCTAAATTTTCTATTATCATATTCCTACTCTTATGATCTATTCCCTCACTAAACAATACTCTGGATTCATAAAGATTGACCCCTTGGCTACAGTCTTGCTCGTACTTGTTCGTAACCTCTTAAATGGTCCATGCTATAGCACAAGTTGTAGTTGTGTGTATGAAAAGGTCATCAACATAAATAAGGTGAACAATCGTAGGTGAAGAAGGGCCAATCTTGATCCAAACAATGATGGTAAGATTCACCTGGTGCTTAATACACTAAATGAGATTTTTTGATATTATTGTAAAATGGTATAGTGAAAATGGATACACTTATCTGAGAACCCTAGTACCTTCAATCCATGAATAGTAGATCCCATTTAACATAATCTCAAATCTTGGTACTACGATATATGCTTCAACCCATTCACACCAAATATTCAAAAACCATAAATGCTTTAACATATCAAGCACAAATTTCTAATTGATCTTATCATAAGCCTGATTCATGTCCAACTTTAGTGCCATGAGCCCCTCTTTGGATGTAGATGTGTTCGTATGGGTAGTTATCTCCTATGACATGACTGGGAATAAAATAAATTTGTTTTCTTACAACAATATAAAAAAAACCATCTTAACTACCCATAAAAATTTTAGGTAAAACTTTGTATATCATATTAGAAAGATTGATGGCTTTAAACTATTTAGGTTTAAAAGCACCCTAAACTTTAGGAATTAGGATAACCAACATGCCTTTCCAACTTTTGGGCATACGTCTATCATCAGAAGAGTTTTTCATAGTTGTGATAGTAATGACCTGGGTAATATTACAATATCAATTTACAAATTCTATTGAGATGCCATCCATGCTATGAGGTTTATTTTTTTGATAGACAGCAAAAAACTTAATCTTATCATTTAGCTTGCTTCCTATTAGTACTTCGCAAAGGTTGTAAAGGTAGGGGAGGATATTATTGCTTAAAACTACACTTGTACTAAAGAACTACATGAGTATTTCTTGAATATTTGTTGGGGAAGTTGATAATTCCCTATTATCTTTCTTAAGTTGATGTAAATAATTTCTTTTATTTGTAGAAGTAACCATTGCCTAAATGAAATGCATGTTTTTATGCCCTAGGTTAGCGTAACAAAGCTTGGCACTCTGTCACCACGAAGCCTCCTATAAAGTTGTAGTGTTGTGGTTAGAGACAATATGTTGTGCCAAAAGATCATGTTTCTGCTCAGTTAATCCCATCTTAGACTCCTTACATTCGAGCTCCTTGATCTCCTAATCAAACTAGTAAGGCTTGCTAAGAATATATCCAAGTTTAGTTACACTACTTTTTTTAAAGCTAACAGTGCTATGCAAAATTTAGTGGATAATCTATCAATAAAGTTCCCCTAATAGTTCCATTCCATGCCTCTTGCACAATATTAGTTGAATGTGAAAATAAAAACCATAAATTATTGCATTTGTATCTCCTTTGAGTTTTATTTAAAAATAATTATTTAAATTCTATAATTATAGGGTAGTGTTCTGAGCTAATATAAATAAGATGTGTAATATAGTGCTTAGAAATATGTGAGTGTTGTGCACCATATTATCACACCAAGTGAATATATTCTCAACAAACCTCATGTCAGAAAAGTCATTAAATCTTGCATGAAATTGGAGAATTCATTTTGAGCTTAACCATTATAGAATTTGTTCCCTCCTTCTCATTCTACACAAGTAATACAATGAAATCCCTTATAAACAATAATGCTCCACCACGATTACAAATTTTCTAAGTTAGTCTTGGGCTGCTTAGTAGATCATATAATCTTTTGATACAAACAACACGCATCACCACAAAGAATTGTTTCTATCAGATGCCACTTTGATAGAAACAAGCTATAAGAATGACGCATAATTTCAAACTCCACCTATACCTTTATAGCATCACAAAACCCCGATATAATGTAGTCAAAGGTTAGACAATGTAGTTCCAATTCCTATCCAAAAGCTTACCCACCTCATGCTTGTTGAAGTTGTCCACTCGTGTTTCTAACAATGCAATAGCAGATACTTCGCAAATAGCGGTGAGATTTTACCACTCTAATCACTCGAATTTCCCAAAAAAACTAACATAACCCGTATCAATTAGCTAAAAAATCTTGCACATGGGCAAACTATGAACCTCAACATCACTCCTAACCATGCTAAACATGCCATTAGATGCACCACTCAAATGCAACAGCAACACCCGCAGTAGTTACATCCAAAAAAAAGGTAGAATCATTTTGTGTTTTTATTCATTTCTTAAGCTTTCAAACTACCATTTGACATTATCCACTTTTAGATTTCTTCTTCTACCTTAAAAATAGAATACCAAATCTTGGTAGATCAAGAAGCACTAGCCTCTATAATAGTTATGTCTAAACATTTGTTAGGTCGACCAATGAAGTTGCTGAATAAAAACAAAAACTTTCTCCTAATTTCCCCTACTTAAGTAAACTACTATAAATTAGCTCCTTTGAAGTAAACCAAATCTTTTAATGCCTACAATTCTATAACTTCATGGACATGGTAAAATAACATTGAGCACATCAATAATCATAAAAGTTGGCCTGTAAGCCTGCCCCAAATCTGATAGCCCCATTAATTATCAAGAATCATTACTTATATTATCTCTAAGAATTTATGCAATGAAGATCTCGATGAATTGTACATCCTTTGTGTTTCCATTTAGATAACTTCTTTTGATGTGCACACTTGATAAACTTGCATTCCTATTAATCTCCATATCTTACCAAAACTTCATGTTGCATCTCTTTATCTCATGGATGCACACATATTGGAACCAAGCTTGTACCACATCCAACAAGATCATCACCAAAAAGTTAGAGAAACACTTCTAGTTTTTATGCTAAGTGAACTTCATGTTTTCCATAGGAATGCAGCAAAACAAACTTCTATAGATACAGCTTTGGATAGAAGGCTGAGGCTCCTAGCTAACACTTGCACTTAAGGAAAAATTCCAGCATCCCAATGAGGTCCTCCTTTTGAAGACGCCCTCCTCTTTCATAGTGATAAAGTACCCAATTCAGTAATGAAAGAAGCACTTAGCCATATTTGAACTCTATGCAAGTTAATACAAGTCCATCCAATTAATGTGTATCACTCGAGTTGCATGCCATTGCTATTACATTGCCTCTGCTATACTAAACTGATAAGCACAAGCTTCTTTGATGAATACAAAATCCCCATTTGTTGATTATCTACAACTTCCTCTACTAATTGTATCTCCCAATATGTTTTGCATAATATATCTCCAAAATTTCAATATCCTAATAGTTGCCAATCAGTGTCCTTCCTCTATCATAAGTAGTAAAAAAAATTTCATTTCTATTAATCACTATATCCTAACCAAACTTAATGTTTTTACTCCTTATGTCATAATTGTGTCCATGCTTAACCCATGTTTGAACCTCATCCCATAAGATGATCACCATAAAGGCAATCAAATTCGTTAAGTTTTTATGCAAAGTGAGCTTCACACTATTAGCAATAATACAATAGTGAGTGTGCGAAAAAGTATATGAATGCCTTCTCAACTCAAACCAAGCTTGATCCCAATGTATCAGGACCATCTCAAAGATGGCAATTGAAAGCCTCCAACTTTTATGCCAATTGGGCTTCATATGGAGTGATCAAAGCAATATGAATGCCTTCTCTTCGCTTATTCAACCTAAGAAAAATACCCTGCATTCACCCCAAAATAAGGCTTCAAACGATACCACATATAATTTCCTAATACATCCATTATCACCACAATCATCTGCAATTCCACAAATGCTCCAAGAAATAAAAGGCTGTTATGACGACAAAATCCAACTTTCCTTTGTAATCTGACTACTTTTTGTTTTTTTAATTTTAAAACCTAGTTGAGCGAAACCCCTCCCTTTATTGTTTCTTATATTCATTATCATCACTACATTAATTCTAAGGATCATTTCCCCCTTTCCTTAGCTATAGATGGTGCCGCATTAGTGGATAAAGTAGAAGTGTGCACAACATCCTCATACATGCCCAAAATCTACAACTTGATTGGTGTAAGGTCTCAAGGGCCTTCAACCACCTGCATGTTACTTGAGAGACCCTTCTATTTATTTGTTATTATTTTTATCTTCCCCTTGCATGTTTTGTTTTAGTGTTCACTTGGATGAGCCCTTACTATACCCATCATGATTAGATCTAGATCTATCCTTATACATGGCTTGTGCCTCATCTTCTAGCTTATAATGCTTACAAAACTCCTTCCTACTCATATCTTTCCCATTTACTTTATTCGTCTATTGTGTTGCTATAAACATTGTCCTCTTCCTAGGTTGCATCACCATCCAGGGTTCCAATCCTTATCATTTATCATCATCAACTTCTATCTCCCCTAACATTGTAATTATCCTCTTATTCTCTTCTTCATATGATTTTGTCTTAATGTGATAGGAACTCTTGGCTACATTAGTATTTGGGTTTGAATCGTTAGACGAACATAGCCCAGATGCATGTCACACTTTGCTAGGAATGAAGCAAATAGAGGAAAGTCCCTTATATTCAAACCACAAAAAAATGGAACCAATGGACAATTTAGCCACATATCCACACTATTAGGCTTAGAGAGGTCAATTATAACACATACTCTTGCAAATGTAAAACTTTGCATGTAACGATCCAATCACCAATCTACATAGGCTCATTCATGGCCTTGACAATGTGCAAAATGTTCTCTATGTCCTAATGAATAAGAGGGAGTGCTAGCAAACGAATCCATACTAGGGCAAACAAAACTGCTAAAGTACCTTTCCTAAATCCAAGTGTCCACATATCCAATCCCAATGTAAGGACAACTACCTATAAAGGACCACCACAACACACTTAGTGTGCATTTGTAACTAAAAGTGTAGACAAAAATAGCCAGTAGATAATTCGAAAACCAGAATCCAATAAAACGCTCCTATCGATTTTGGAGAGCTCTGGCAATCTATTAAAAAGATAGATGACTACCATACACCTTACCAAAAATACTAAATTGGAGGTATCAAACTCAGCCATCACAAGAACCATTTGAAAGGTGATTTTCAACATTTATAATGAAAGAATTATCTTTTAGCACAAAAAAAATCGCATCAATATCTGCTAAGTCTTTATATGTAATTACCAGGTGTATCTCCATTCAAAAAATTGTCTCTATTCCTTAAATGCTAAACAATAAGACCATCTCTTGAACTCACTTCAACTAGACCACATATTGGATGGTTACTATTCAAAGAGTTTTCTTCACCATGACTTTTCCATTGTCATAAGCACCTCTGATGCAGCTTTGTGAATCTATTGCCTTAGTATTATTAGGATGTAAAACATTCTCCTTTGATACATTGTATGATTTTATAGGCACATTCAACTTTAGTTCACTTTTTTTAGTTCTTCTACATTCTCCCCTATCTATGTTGTTATATTCAAATCCACAGCTACTACATCCTACATCCAAGATTAATTTCCATAGTCATCCATAAATGAATTCACTTCACAACATATCTCACTTGAGTCAGACATGTACAATGACATCTCCATAATATTCCCTACATTCTCCTAACTATCCCACCATAGTATGCTACACCACAAACTACAATAACAATGCTATGATTCCATGATTATCACCTACCAAAATCAGAGCATCTACACCCAGCTCTCATGCCAGGGAAGATTGCACCACATATCTCTTTTTTTGTACTCTTTCTCAACTTCAAACCCACCATTAATCATAAACCACACTTAATCAAAGAATAATTAATATTATGTTCATTTCAAATTTTTTTGATATCAAAGAATGTTGCCAACAAACAAGTCTTCTAATGATTCCATCCATCTATACTTTTAAGGGGAGCATGGTCACAAGGTTGAAAGGTAAAGGAATTGATAGATGGGTCCTACTTTAAGCAGAGCCTATGGCATAAATTGACTCAACATGGGGAAGTTTCCTAGTCCAAACATAACAAGGGTTGATAAAATAAGAGCTCTTTCTTAAATCAATTAGTGGTGGTCCATGTCCATTCTTGCATAAAAGAGCAATTTGACTAGTTAATTTTGTTAAAGAAAGAGATCTCAACTTGCCAATTAGCTGATAGGGTACCAGCTCTATAGCTAGTTTCTTAGAGGGATTTTTACTACTTAAGGCTTAGATTTTTTTGGCCACAAGTGTGCAACATTGATGTATTCAATGATTTCATCACCTTGGTCCAAAGGCCTAGGTAATCATATGAAAGTTTCATCATGTTGGGGTAGATCATTATAATCATTAGTTGTCAACAACAAATTCCTAGTAATCATGGGTCATCAACTCACATTGACTACATTCCTACCCTTTATATACAATACCAATCACTTTCTCAATCAAATGGTCTAATCATGTGTTTAAATCACTACAATGTAGATGCTTTGCCACATGCAACTTTGTAAGAAGTTTGTTGAACCTTATGAATTAGAAGAATGAAATGTTGCAACAAGGTTTCCATAGGTGAACTTGTAGAATAATCGTTGATGAGAGCGATAAATTATCAAGTAATTTGTGCAACTTGTAAGGGCAAGATAGCTATTTTATGTCACATTCTTTCATTACACATGCTCTTGCTTCAATGTGGAGCTTGATGCTATGGGATATAAGTAGCAACCTATTGGTGCAGTCATGTGTCAAGGGATAGAAACTGTTATGCTAGCCATGAGTATGTTGTGCATTACCATGTCTAGTAGAGCTTGGCAATTGATCATCGAATGACTCTTAATAAAAGATACCTTGGCACATGCATCAATGAAGAAGGAAGCAAAAAAGTGATACATTTTATGAATTGTGGGCTTCCATGAACCATCCATTTTTTTAATGAAAGTTGTACCCAAGGATGTAAGCCAAGGGCATGCCTACATGATTTTAATGTGACATATGATGCTAAGGATCATTAGTTTGGGTCCTAGAACTTATTTGGACATGATCGATGGAACCCGTGCTACAATATGGCATGTTGAAGCATTGTGTGATTGTTAACTATCAATGCGATAAGATATGGATGCCATTAAGTGTTGTGGTGTTAGCTAATGGGAATCAATGTTGCAATGCAACAAGTAGATCTTACTCGCAAATCCAACTCCATGCTACATGGTGCAGAATTGTGACTCTATGTCAAATAAGACTACCCACTGAGCTTAAGCATATAAATAAGTGGAGGAGAAAGAACTTATAAGGATTCCCTCAGTAATAAAGAGTGAGACAAGAATAGCATGGTATAAAAATCGAGTAGTCCAAAGCACAAATTATTAATTAGAGATGCATCCTCAAAAACTAATTCAGATTAAGTCTTTAAGAAGGGGTAATTGGGAGGGCAAGGGGCCTATTCAACATATACTATATTGGTACATAAGTCAATATCATTGAGTTGAATTATTTTGGAATTAAGAAAAATATAGTGTAAATTACATTCAATATTGAACAATTATGAGAGACGAATAGCAAACATGTATAAAAAAAAGTTAAAAAAGAATTTCAAAATAGAGTCAAATTGTGCTTCAAATAATAAGGAGGGAAGAAAATAAGGGTCAGTGGTGCGCCTCAACTAGATGTAGAATGTCCTCATATGGTTTGTTGCCTGGCTTGAGAAATAACTCGTGTGTGGCAATCACGATGGCATTACCTAGGACAAACTTTTCCCATGTAGAAATTGTCATCATGCTTGATCATAATGCTCACACCATTGAGACATGCAATGGTGCCCCAGCACCCATTAGCATTGGCCAATGGGCTCACCATTTTACATGTTTTGAAATACAAACGAAAGAGTTTAACACTCTTACAAATTGATGGGTGAGCAAGCTGAGAGGGTGCAAAAAAGCTTATTGATGGTATCCATATTCTTGGGGTGAGTCACAAATCAACCTAGATCTTCTCTGATTGGTTTCAATAAAACCATGTCTATTTGGACCCAAATGATGGTGAATTATACCTAAAAAGGACAATGTAAAAGGAAACTCTTGTGGAGTCTTGTAGTGATATTAATATGCAAATTGTTCATATGACATTGGTATAGAGGAAAAAGACTAATCAAACCACCTAGTAATTTGTTCCCATTTAAATTTCCCTCAAGATAGTTGGTGCTACCATCAAAGTTGTATTAGGTAAACCAAATGAATAGAAGAGTTGGTGTAATGTAATGCCTTGAAAAGTAAAGCGGTGTAATGGTCACCACAAGACACAAGACACAAGTCCATATTAAGCATTCAATAAAGTAGATCTTAGAGGCAATTGCAAATATTCAAATAAGAACTTTGAAGGCCGAAAAAGGGAAACTTCCATTTGAATGACAATTGCAGATGGGTTAGTCAAGCCTAAGAGATTAGAGAAACTATTTTAAGGGTGCTATTTGGCATGAGCTTCAAAATAGAGTGGAGTTAAAACTCTTGAAATGAGATGTAGCAGTTGATGGCAATGTCAAATTGTCCAGAGATAATGGTGGAAGCCCTAAGATGAGTTGTTCTTTTGTCTTAATAGCATGTTGGCCAAAACAATGACTCAACTAGAGGTCGGGCCAAGTGGTTAAAAGAGCACTACTTGTTAGGAATTTTTTTATGCAACCTAGTGACCCTTTGAAATCTAGATGGCCTAGTGTCTTCAACACTCAATTGTAATATTAACCACTTTATGACTTTGAGGTGAGTAGCATCTGAACAATTGATAATTATAAGCAAACAAAGTTGGCAAAATTGATCCATAACATTAGGAAAAGTACTAGTCCTAAATGTTGGACATGAGTGTTATAGTCCCAAACCAATCAACTATTAATAGATTGCTCAAGCTGCTTGAGTGAAAAGAGGTGGTCAGTGCTTGCTAACTAGAGGACAAATTGGGAGTGGCCTTTAAGAGGGCCTTCCCTGGTCATTAAGCAATCAACTCAAAACTAGTATAGACAAGGGGAATCTAACATTTTAATTAAAATAAAGCATTGTAATGTCCTTGTGGATGCTCATGCAATGTGATTTATGTCTAGTCCTTAGAATGTAATAGTGAAGAAATTCAACCAAGTGTGTATAAATGGCTAGAGTAACTATGGCTCTCTTATGGTAGCCAAATGCCTAATCATCTAATAAGTGAAGCACATGAATGGATTAACAAGATTTTCGTTGTCTCTACCAACTACCAAGCAAAAGTGTAATAAATAGAATGGCCCTAGTAGAATTTATGAGGAAAAGAGATCTATTGAGCTTGCCTCTAGTTCAACTATATGAAATGACTTAAGCAGTGTAGTATAAGTGAGTGTCTGTGTGTTAATAGAATTCAAATGACACCAATTTAAAAGTTATTTTACTTATGCTATGAGATGGGTCCGAACACATCCTTTTGGCTTAAGTTTTGCATTGATGAGTCGATCTGAGTTGAAGACATATTTGTGTAGTGTGTTTTGTTGGGGT
Source organism: Vanilla planifolia (assembly GCA_023846275.1). Taxonomy (NCBI): domain Eukaryota; kingdom Viridiplantae; phylum Streptophyta; class Magnoliopsida; order Asparagales; family Orchidaceae; genus Vanilla; species Vanilla planifolia. The sequence continues at coordinate 201,313 of JAIUJO010000249.1, read as the reverse complement.
GACACATTTGTTAAAGGATAATGTAGCTGTCTTAAGATGAACTCAATAAGAACAAAAATCTCTTGTGAAACAAAAAGATAAAAGGTCTATTTAATTGGATTTTTGATATGAATATAAACCACGAAGGCATGGCCTACCAACCTTTTAGGCTTTTAGAATTTATTACCATTGCTATAAAAAGGTTACTATAAGGATAAGTACTTTGTTGTAGCCAAGCATTCATAATGGTGTTGCTTTTTGATACTTTGATGTCAGTTGCTCCTATCATTAGGAAGCAAAATTCACCAAATGTTGAATTGTTCACACACCAAAAGGGAACATGAGCTTGGTTTGGACGATCATGAGATATTTTAGTTTTAACTTACTGATGAATGTGTTGCGATAATAATTTAACCTAGTATGAGAGAAACCATTGATTAACATAATTGATCATCATTTTTGGTTGAAATGCCAATGACATGAAATTATCTTATGTAGGGTTATAATTGAACAATTTAAATCAAAATCCACACTAATTTTTGACACCTAAGCCCATTCTTCATCTTTTTGTGAATAGTAAAGGTTAACACCCCAAGGGTACATGACCACAGGCTTGCCTAGAGTTAAGAAAGTTTCATGACATGAACACTATACGAAATAGCTGCTAAGTACGAATGGTGGGCAGAGCCCATTATAAAAGGCTTAAATTTGTAATGAGGTATTGCTAGTGATAGACTAACCTTACTATCATGATCTATTGATATCAAACCTTATGTTCCTCAGATTCATCCCTTCGGAGACATGGAGATCATAGAAGTTACAGAACATGCCTTGCTTGCACACTTGATTGCTTAGCTTACTTTGCTTGCTCACAAGCTATACTTGCTCTACTAATTGCAATACTACTTGTGAAAACTTTGTGTGGTACTTTGAATAGTACTACGTAATTTGCACTAAGCCATTTGGAATGTTTCCTAGGTACATGGTTGAAATGCCTTACATTTGCTATTGTAGAGTTGGATGGTGCAATGTGGGAGTTATAATACTTTGCCTTCTCCAAAAAAAATCATTTTCTAATGAGATCCAATACTACATCATAGTAGATTCATCCTTACATTTCTAAAGATGTAACATAGGTTTAAAAATTTTCTCACTTTCTCAATTCCTTTATTAAAGCGATACTAATAGTTGTTCTGGCAAAACATATCACTTTTTTACTTTATTCATCACTTTTTATTGCTTGGGCATGGATGTGAATCAGCTCCATTAAGAGACTTATTTACTTCTTTAATAGAGTTGTCATAATTTGTAATCAAAGAAGACCTTTGTATGTTGAAGTGCAGCTCGTAGTGAAGAAAAACTTGGTTGGTGCAATATGTGTTATGGTTTTTGATTGTTCACTTGTAGCCCTATCTTCATGCCACTTTAATTGCATGTATGGCATTTGGTCCATGCACACTCTTTGACATCCTTTGCAATTGAGTTGTTGGTACTACAAAGTGTAACCTTTCCTAAAAGTGTTAGCACTATGGGCCACTGATGCTTGGATAAGGTGATTCTCTATTAGGAGACTTGCATTTTTCATTGAAATAATTATCCTAATATGCCATTTGCATGGGGTAATGTGTAGCATGGTGTGGCCACAACAAAGTTGAAGTTGAATGGTGTAATATGGTGTAGTGTTTTTGCTTGTTGGCCTGTGGCTCTATGCTCATGCTGCTAGAAGTGCACATGTGATAAGGCATTATGTAGGCACAATAGCCAGTCCATGCGTGCCTTGAGGCAACATATGTGCATGGTTGGTGAGGCCTACAAAGTGTAACATTTTAAAGAGTTTTAGCACTATAAGTTGCTGGTGCTAAGATAAAATACATTATTAGGATACTTTCATTGTTCCTTGGCAAAATTGTTGCACTATGCAATCTGCAAAGGCAATGTGAGGCATTGGGCATGCCATGGTGAAACAGATGTTGGATGGTGCAATATGGACTAGGTTTTGTTCATGCAAGGTTGCACCCATGGTTATGCACTACTATCGATGCAAACAAGATAGAGAATTGCACGTTGTAGGAGACTTGCCTCTTATTTTATAGAACAAGCACACTATGCAATCCTTAAGGGGAAATGTGCAACATAGTGTAACACAAGGTGAAGTTAATGTTGGATGGAGGAATGCACCTTAAGGTTTGGGCATGCTTCGTTATGGCCTTAGCCATGTGTTGCTGCTTCTGTATGTGTAGTAGAGCATTGGGTGTTTCGTATAAGTGTGTGCATGCATGCTAACAAATCTACATGCACTTTGTGTCATGTTTTGCATTTGGCTAGTGGGGCCCACAATATGTAATTTTTCATTATTTTTAGCAATAAAAGCTTTTCACATTAGATAAGGTGTTGCACTATTGGGAGACTTACCTTGCTTCTTATCAGAATGGTCACAACATGTAATCCATAAGGGAAATTGTGTGGTTCGATGTGGCCCATAGTGAAGCAAACATTGGATGATACAACATTTAGTACGGCTCGTGCATTATAGGATGCAGACCTAGTGACACATTGTTGCATTCACATGCATGGAAAAGACCTATGCAAGCTGTAGCACTTTGCACTTGAATGACAACCTATTTGTGCATACATAACACAATCCTTTGTGTGCGGTAGGTTTGGCCAACAAGGCATAATTGTTTTTTGATTTTTAACACTATGGATTGCTGGTGCACGTATAAGGTGATACCAGATTATGGGACTTCCTTCTTGATTGATGGAATCAATATAATATGCAATCCACAAGAGGTAGTGTGAGTTGCAGTGTGGCTCGATGTAAAGTAAAAGTTTGATGATGCAATGTAAGCTAGGGTTTATCTATGATTGGATACCACCTTAGCTACATGTTACTGTAGCTACCCTTATAACATAGTGCCTGTTGTGCTATAACATTGTTTGCGTGCTTGATAATGCACTTTTCGCAAGCACAGTAGGAAACTCTTTGTGTGTGTCGCAACTTCTCGACGTGCACCTAAATATATCGATTATATAAGATTGGCGGGGTTCACTCAGTGTGACATTTTTGGTATTTTTTAGAGCTTTAGACAACTAATGCATAGATGAGGTGATGCACTATTAAGAAACTTTGCTTCTTGACAAAATTATTACAATATGCAATATGAAAGGGATGATGCATTGCATTATGTAGCTTATGGTAAAGTAAAAGTTCGATGGTGCAATATGCACAAGGGTTTGTGCATGTTGGGCTGTGCCCCTAGTCAAGCATTGTAGAGAATAGTGCTTGCTACAACATTATGCATGCACCATATGGGGCCCACAAAGTAGAACATCTTTTTGGATTTTTTGCATTATAAGATACTTCCTCTTGTATAAGGTAAAGCTTTATTGGGATACTTTCCTTCTTTATTGACAAAACTATCATAATATGCAATTCACTAACAAGAATATCCAATGCAGCATAACCCATGATGAAGAACCCTTTAGTTGATACAATATGCATAACGATTTGTGCTTGCTTAGGTGTGCCCCTAACATTATGATACTATAGCTACACATGCAATAGATCTCATGGTGTATTGTTGCCTTAACAATGCTTATTCATGCATGCGATAGTTAGCACATGTGCTCCTTACTACAATTAATGCAAGTGACCATTAGGGCTTGCAAAGTGTATCATCTTTTGATTTTTAGTATAGTGGGCTGCCACCACATGGATAAGTAGATCTATTATTGGGAACTTTCATTCATCCTTGATGGAAGTATAACATGAAATAAGAAAATGGCATTACGTAGCCTATAGTGAAGCAAAAGTTGAATGATCCAATGTGCATTAGGGTTTATACATGCTGAGCTTCATCCCTATCTATCATTCTAATCTACTAATCATATGTGTGACATCAAGTTTGTTTGTGGCCTATAGCATCATGTGTGCGTGGTAGGTTGGCCCCATAAAGTGTACACATTTTTTTTACCTTTTGTGTTGTAGTTAACTGGTGGTTTGGTAGAATTATGCTCTATTGGGAGACTTTTCATTATGCCAATTTGAAGTGTTACTATTTGCCCTCTTTGTGGGGCATTGTAAAGTGTAGTTTTTCTCATGTTGTATTGAAAGTTTGCTATTACCATGTTGGCTTGGCAATGTTTTTGTTGTCCATGCATCTACCCTTCGTGGTGTTATGTGTGGTGGTGTTTCCTTGTCCTTAATGTTGGCTTTCTTAGTGTGTGGAATTTTGTGCCCGCAATGCAACTCTTTTTGACCATTTTCATCTCTTAGGATTGCTAATGTAAGAATAAAGAACCTCTTTAATTGGGGCTTCACATGCTATAATATGGAATTGTCACACCATGCTTGCCATTTTGGGCTTTACCTATTATGATGTTTTCCTATGTCACAGTGAAACTTAGTTTGTACAGGTTGTACTTGGTTATGTGTTAGTTAAGGGTGTTATTGCCTCTACATGGTGTGACATGTTATGACAAATCTCACCCATGTGCTGTGTCTCACTATGCATGTGACATAGGGTCCTTAACAAATATGAGAAGTTAGCTATGGAATCATAACCTTTTTAAGCAATTAACATTGTCTTTCTTGGTGATTTGCCAAGATCTAAGAATGCAATTTGCTTACTTTCTTATCATGATCTTTGACAAAACATTTTGTAGTTACATGAGCCATGCTCAACATCTTCGATTTGGAAGGTGTAATGATTTTTGACATTTAAATGGCTATTTTATCAGTGAGTGCGTGTATATGAATCATTTGTATGCCTATGCCCTTTTTGTAAGGCTTGCACCTTTTTGCACCATGTGGGTGATAGATGAGGCATTCATCCTTAATTAGACCTTTTTGTTCTTTTTTTATTTCTTTGAAGCTTTATAATGTAATCGGATTAGATTGCCTTGAGATTACTTTATAGAAAGAGAGGTTTTTGTGTTGTTGCTTCTTATAACTTGGCTACCTCTTAGTGTGGTCAATAACTATGCATAGGGCTTTGTCAAATTATTAAACTTTCTTAAACTATTTCATATGTTGCTTTTTTTTTCACTAATTCCTATTTTTTATCCAATTGTTTTATTTGATGCCACGTTTCTACTTTGCTAGAACTCTTAGTGTTCCATAATGCTATTGAACATGTGATCATCTTTACTATCCAATTAGCACAGTTTTTGAAATCACTAATTTTGATCTTCATTCCCCACCAGGCATAGTTGTCATTAAAGAAAGACATTATTGAGAAGCATTGTTTTGGAACTTTGAGGGATGCCATCCCAACTTAGGAGCATTTGCTCTTGCATTGTGGAGCATCACAAGACATGACAAATGTGTATTGCTACATGGTTGATCCTTCTATTAATGGATAATCATAGACATTCATATTTCATAATTAGAGGTAAACGTTTTTGATTTATTGAAGATCATCCATTGCAAAAACATTTTCCATGGATTTTTTCATTAATTCGGAACAAAGGTTAGATGGTCAAAGGTGATCACATACAATCCTAGTCCCACCATTAAACAATGTCGACCAAGCAATGGTGGATATTGCTATTTGGAATCTATTAGTACCATATGAGAAATAAAAGACTTTTGGTTCCTTGATTTAGAAGTCTTTGAAGCCTACGTCATACTCTCTATAAAGACGTTCATACATAAAATAAGTAAAAAGAAAAAATTGAAGCAACTTGAGAAGGAGCATTCCCTAATTGCAAACAATCCTGTAAGAAAGCGTGTGATGTGTTAATTTGTCTATAGCATAATTTCCTTGGTGCATTATGTGGGATAGTTTTGAGGTTACATACCAAAAAAATATGCAATGCCATTATGATTGGTACCTCTATTAATCATTGATAAAAGCAACTGGTTCACTACAACTATTGTTATAGTAGAGTCTAACTTGTTCACCACTCCCTTGACAATTGGAAGTGGCATTTTGAGCTGTTCCATTGCCACAAGAATGGAAATATTCTCCAAGGACAAAACTAAACTTAAAACCCAAGTTTTACCTATAATAATAATATGTCTATCCATACCATCTCAAATAATAATACCAATTCTAGTATTCTGATTATCTAACATAGCTATGTTTTAATTGAGTTTAGTTGGCCTTGTTAGAGGAGTCAAATAAGAGGTAACATGTTGGACATCAAGGCCAATCGAGCTCTAACAATATGGGATAATAGAGTTGAAGAAAGCTCTAACAACAAATAAAATATTTCTTTGGCAAGTAACTAAATTGAGAGCATTTTTTGCATTTGCTATATGAGATGTAGTAACCTTCTTTATATTCATAGGCATCCAGCTTAGAAGCTCAGTTAATGAATTAAGGTCACTATAGTTCACTTTTCCAGACATGAAATCCTCATTGGTGAAGTAGCAAGACCATAATTCTTTTACACTATGATATTCTTACAAAAAAATGTTGCACATCTTTAATCACATTAGAGCCCTAACAAAAAAGCTCTGGCATCTCAATCTCTCATGAATGAAGTTATGAATGAGGAAGAATTTGATTTAGTAGTAATCTCCACAATAATATGTTAACCATTATGCTACACTTCCACTTTCCATGCCCACGCAAGCTCATTTCTAGTAGGATTCTAGCATGTATATACACTACTAAAGATAATCTTTGAGTCTAGCATAATATCCTCATGAAATTTGATGCCCAGCAAATCAATTTCATTTAATTTAGCTTATGGGAAAAGTAGAAACTGAGCTACAAAATTAACTGGAAATAAGTTTTATATCATATTGTGATCCCACACCATGCTTCATAACTAGATCTACAACATGCATTGAATGGTCTACTTACAAGTTAATATTTGATGGTCATTAAGTAATAGGAAGGACGCGAAGCCAATTGTCTGAAGAAAATGAAATAGTATTACCCACTGCAATCCTCTAAACAAAATTATTTATTATTAAAGTGCCTGTAATATTAAGTAACTTACATGTATCAAAAGAACCACATGTCATATAGATAATATTGTTTGTAATAAAGTACTTAGACCTAAAGGAGTAAACCCATAAGAAATCTTCCCAAGACATCACCCCCTAAAGTGTTTTGCAAAAATACTTATTGTCTGATCGACATACTATGAACTATGATTCCCCCATATTCCTTTGGAAGAGTTACCATTTCTAAGCAGGCATAATGTATTATGTTGCTAACATTTAAATTACTCTACAGTTAATGTCATAAAAATTTATCCAACTCCATAAAAGTACCACTTGAGATTAAGATTGGGCTAAATAGTGCATAAGAATAGTACTTAACATAGAGTTGATCTTGACAGTACAACTTGCTATCACAATGACCTGATCATCCATTTGGGTGCATAGTTTTTAGCTTGATTAATAACAAAATTGAATTTTGTTTCTATAGTTTAGTTGATGAAATTAGTATGCCTAGATATTTTAGTAGAACAACTTGATGAAAATCTAATTTTTCAACAATCATCTTCCTTCACTTGCATTCCATCCCCTTATTAAATAATACATTAGATTTCTTAAGATTTACTATCTAACTTGAGTAATGCCCAAATTACTTGCTAATATCCCAGATGGACATTGAGTGGGAAATGTTGTAGGTGCATATATCTCGATTGCATCAAAATACAAAAGGTGGGTAATCATAGAGGAAGAAGGACCAATCTTGATCTGAATTAAGGTAGTATGATCAAACAATCACTTAATAGTCATGAGAGATACTTAAGCATAATAATAAATAGGTTTTTTGAGAGTAGCTTATAGTACCTAAGATCCTTGGTTGGTTTGATCCATTGTTAATGGAGCTTTGATACATGTCTTAGTCCAATCACACAATAAAGTAAAGAACCATAAAAGTTTTAGGATATCTAACACAAATTTCCAATTTTTCTTATCATAAACCTTGTTCATAGCTAGCTTTAATGCCTTAAAACCTTATTTTGAAGCAGAAAGATGCAAATGTGTAGCAACTTTTTATGTCAAAAAGATTGTATCATATATAGCATGTCCTTGCACAAAACCAACTTGTTCATTTGTATAATATATAAATGGACCAGCTTAGATTAGTGACCAAAATGTTGGTCAATACATTCTAAATGATGTGATAGAGGGTAATCGACCTAAATTTCTTAGATTTGGAAGCTCCTTGAACTTTAGGAAGGATAATGACCATTATTTCTTCTTAATATTTGCACATAAAGGTCTCTTTGAAGAAGTTTTTCACTAAAAATTAAATTGGACACCTGTGTGACTTTCTAATAACCATACACAATTTTTTTCTCATCATCACTAATTTGAGCCATTAAGTGTGACTTCTTGTTCATCACTAATACCTCTAAAAGGCAAGAAAGAAAGGGGAAGGTCATATTTCCCATGACTACAAATACTTGTTTAAAAACAACATGAGTTTGTCCTTAGTCTTATTAGGGGGAGTGACCAATTATCATTATCATTTCTAAGTTGGTAGATATAACTAATTTTGAACATAGAAGTAGCCTATAGTGAAAAAAACATTTTTGTTCCAATCCCTTTGAGTGGCCCATTCAATATTGACATTTTTCTACTGCCATGCTTTTTCTAAAGCCACAACATTATCATAAAGAGCTATATGTTATGCCAAAAAACATTTAAATATATTGCCAAGTTTAGTTGCACTCTATTTCTTTAAAGCGAACAAAGCTATACTAAATTTAGTGGAAAAAGCATCCATGTAGTTTCCTCTAGCTATTCTTTTCTATGCTGCATATACCATATTGTTGATTGTGGAAAGGATAACCATATGTTTTAAAACTAGGTTCTTCTATTAGTATTACTCAATGATAATTTTCTAAACTTTATAAACAACGGTTAGTGAGGTTCATGGCAATATGTGGAAGATGTGTCATAGTAACTAGTACGGTTTGCATACTGTCGATATTCATGAAAGCTTTGTCTAATATTTCACATATAAGAGTGTTCCCCTCAGTTTTACACCAAGTAGACTAATTCCTAAAAAATACCATGTCAGTCACATTTAAATCATGAATAAAGCTTTAGAATTCATACTGATGTTACCTATTAGTAAAATTTTCCCCTTTATCTCTTCTATTGCATACAAGGCATTGAAGTCCCCTGCAACAAGTTGCAGTCCAAAAAGCTTTATAGAATCTCTAATTTGGTCTTAGGTTGCTCATTAGTTTATATAGTCTTCTCATGTATGCACAACACAACATTACCAAATCTTATTATTGCAAGATCTCACCTGAATAGTTACTATCTCTGAGGTGTAATCTACAACCTCATGCTTTACTCAATCCCTTAATAATATTACAAGGCCCCAGGGTAGCCTTGTTGAAGGTTGCACAACTTAGTTCAAGTTTTTTTTTCTCAAAAGACTTATCTATCTTTTAATGATTAAAGTTCTCCACATGAGTTTCACATAATGCTACTACAAATAATCTATTCTGCCTTACTAAATATAATAAGAGATTTTGCTATTATAATCAAACTTATGTTCCAAACTGTAAAAGAACTCATGATTTATTACTAAAAATAAATTGCCCCTAGGAATAATGGAGCCATTTGTACACATCTATTCAGTGGATCAAAATTCCTTCATTTTATGGCATTGCCACAAGCTATGTTGCATATCTTCAATCATATTATAGCCCCATGGATAGAGCACCAACATATCAATTCATCTTTCACATTACCAAGAGTGAGTAGGAACCACATTGAAGAATAATCTCCATATGAAGAAACTAACCTGTGGTTTTAGCTGTCATTTTTTAACCCACATAGCCTCCTTTCTTATTAAATTTCGGCTCATATACTTGTTATTATAAATGATTTTTTATTCCAACACCTTGTCCTCACATTTTTTGAAGTACAACACTTCTCTTTCGTTCGGCATGGCTGAAAGAGAATGCATTATCTATAATGCCAAATAAGGCAAGAATAAACTTTGATTCATATCATGGTTCCACCTAATGTGCTCCTTCACTATCATTACGACATGTATTGGATGACCCACTTCAATGTTAATATAGGTAGGCTACAAAGCAATAGGAAGGATGTCAAGCTAGTTATCAGATAAAAAAGAATGCCTCAACCCATGAGCCATCTTCCAAAACCATAACCTGCTTGCAATGCTTTATAATCAAAGCTACCTGTCATGTTGGCAAACTACGGACTCTTTGTCCTCAACATTCACTTAGAAGAGTTATCGATTCCTAGTATGCATAATGTAGTGTGCTACTAAAATTTGAATTGCTTCACAAGTATCGACACATCAATTTCTCTAACATAGCAATAGTTTTGCTTAGAATTAAGAAGTAGGATAAGTAAAATGTAAGAATAATAGCTAACACTTAGTTGATCATGACAATAAGACCCATCATTGATTGTGACCCAATCATCCATCTTGACATAGACTTTTAAAATCAATCAATAGTCAACTTGAAGTTTTTTCTGAATGTTTATTTGTTATAATAGCTATCCTTAGACATTTCAATGAAACAGCTTGACTCATATACAGGTTTCCTACTATCATCTTCGTTGACTTTCATTCCATCCCATTGATAAATAATACTTAACATATTTCATGATTTACCACATAATATGAGTGTTTCCTATACTACTCCATAATGTCTAAAATAGTCCTCGCTACAACAAGAGTTGTTAGTGCATAAATTAGATGTGATCAACATATAGAAGGTATGTAATCGTTTGGGAGGAATACTTAATTTAAATCCCAATCAAGGCTCCTCACTTCACTTTGTTTTGAATAAGCCAAGAGACATATCATATATAATGGTGAAAAGGTTTAATGAAAGTGGACAATCTTATCTAAGACTACAAGAAGCTTCAATCCACTAAAGGTGGATACAATTAAATATAATCCTAAATCTTGGTGTCAGCCTCAATCCAAACACACCAAAGATTTGAGAACCATAATTCCTTTAGCATATTCAGCACAACATTTTAGTTGATGTTGTCATAAGTCTTGCACATGTCTAACTTTAGTGCCATGAACCCTTTGGTAGAAGATAAGTTCATACGAGCAACCATTTCCTATGTAGAAAATATATTATTAGACACAGCAAAACCAGGTGCAAAAGAAACTTATTCTTTGGCTATAATATTAAGAAGCACTATCTTCAATTTACTCAACAAAACATTGTCACAGCTTTGTAGTTCACATTTCCAAAGACTAATGGGTCTTAATTATTTAAGTTTAGAAGAAACTAAAATTTCAGAAATAAGTACAACAAGCAAGTCTTTCCTTTATTAAGCCATACACTACCTTTAAAGAATTGTTTTATAGTTATAATAACATCAACCAAAGTAATATTCTAATAACCATGCACAAGTAAGCAAAGATGCCATCAACACTAAGGGCTTTATTTCTTTTGATGGATAATGCAACATTTTTTATCTCATAAAAACTAATTGGAGAAACAAGAGCTACAACTTTTTTATTATTAATAGTTCACAAAGACTAGAAAGGTGGGGAAGGGTGATATTAAACTAGAGCTACACAACTTATTGCTATAGAACTACATGGGAATGTCTTGAATCTCTATTAAGAAAGCCAGAACTTCCCTACTATCATTTTTAAGATGACGTATATATATGCTTATGTAAATAGAAGTAGTTGATGTCTAAAAATAATGAGTTTTCCACTACTCCTTGATAACCTTATTAAAGATTGAGCAAAGTGGTTCTTATTCCTGCCCAAAATCATATTTGTCTCACACTTGCTAAAGTTCTCCACCTTAGTTTCCAGCAAAGAAACTATGAAGGCCTTATTCCCTTATCAATTTTGTAAGTAGCTATGGGATTTTGTAACTCTTATTCTTTAAATATTCTACACTAATACAACAACCATATTTTAGCTAAAAAACATGTCCTTAGGTAAACTGCATACCTCTAAATCACTCCCTACCATGCCAAATGTGTATTTTAGAGTCACCACACATCCATAACAAATAGAAAGGGCTAAAACACTTTATGTCATTCATTACATTATTTACAATTAGCCTACTTTTCTAACAAAAGTTCCCAAAATTAATGGTCCATAAATCACTTACCCAGTAGAAATTGTAGCCCATGATAGGAAGATGTATTCTTACAAACTCTTTGAAATTGAGTAATGATTCTAACTCCCATTAATGCTCCTCTTCTTAAAGCCACCCTCCTTTATCTTAAAACTATAGTCACACAAGTGAAGAGGCTTTTCCAATTATAAGCATTCTAACAGAATTCTTCAATGTCCATCTAGTAAAGGGGTTCCTCAAGAGTAGAACACCAATTCTCCCATTTAGCCAATGAAATAGCAAAACAATATACATAACATCCTTAGATGCGTAGTAAATCTCCTAATGGCTAGTTCTTTATAGATCCATAGATGTGGTATAGTTATTGACATACCTAAATTGAATACATCATTTTGCATAAAGGCATTCCAATATGCTAGTCAACTAGTCCATAGTAAATATAATGAACACATTGCTTGAAATCCTCCACTACTTAGAGTATCTCTAAGGATCTTACATAGAATACTTCTCCAAGAATTACACATCCTCTCTATTGCCATTTTGAATCCTTTCTCTGCTATAAAAACTATAGAGAATTACATACTTGTCAATCACTATATCTAAAACCAACTTAAAGTTACTTCTCCTCACCTCAAAGATGTAGGAATGCTCAAGCCACGCTTGAACCTTATCCATTAAGATCAACACCATATAGGTAACTGAATACCACCAGATTCTACACCAAGTGAACTTAAAATGATCAATAGCCATACAACAACATAAATGCCTTCTCTACCCTTATAAACCCTTTCATTCGACATTCTAAACGAAACGAGTGCCCGGCGGAGAAGGTGTCCTTTAGTCTTGAGTGGAACATAGAGTGGCCTGTGGGTCAAGATGACAGATATAGTGATCAGCAGATGTCACAAGACCTACGGAAATATCATGTCCAAGTATCAATTGATGGCAAAGGTTGACAAACCGTATCCCACTTGACCTAGTGGATTGATCCCGTGTCAGCAGTGCCTGCCCACAGGAATTTTCGGAATGTTTACTCAAGCGCCTCTATGATCCTCGTAGGCAACCGGGTAAAGGACATCATTTTGGTATTGACGAAAGCACATATTTGATAAGCATGCCTTCCCCGCACCATTGAGCAAAAGTCTCTTTAATCTCCATTGGCAGCAAGCAGTTCCCTTTCTTGGAAAGAGGCAGGAAACTGTTTTCACATAAGGAAAGTACACAAAGCTGTGTTTCCTTTTTTCGATCTACACACAGCGGGGCTCCTGGTCCGGGTAGGACCGAGGAAAGTGTCTATCGAGCACTGAGAATGAATCCACGGAAGAGGGGGCGAAGGGTAATCTAATCTGATTGGATTTAGGAGGAAGTGAGACGACGGGGATGGAACCAGCCACTCAAACAATGGAAAGTCAATCAAGCGTGCATTTTGAGAGACTGACTCAGCACATCTCCACTCTTCGACTTGGAATATCTGTCTCCTTAGCTTCACCGGGCTTTGACCATGTCTCCCGAACAATTTCAGTACATATGGCGCAAGACGATTCCACATATCGAGGTCGGAATGGGATCGGGTGTTTTCACGTCTCACCGTAGTGCCCGGTTTGTCTTGATTTCTAATTGATGAACAAGAAGGAAAGTGGAAAAGTCGACTTTCCACATCAGCATCCATTGCTTGCAAGTCCTGAGTGGAGTCAAAGGCATTTCCATCGCGAAGGATTCAATCCAGCCACAGGTTCCCCTACGGCTACTTTGTTACGACTTCAACCCAGTCGAAGACCCCACCGTGGTATGTGCCAATCAGACCACCAAAAGCCTTTGTGGCACTAGTGGTACACAGTAGTCATGGGTGATCATTGGTCTGATGCTTTGGGCGAAACCCATTTCTAGGGTGTGACGGGCGGTGTGTACAGGGCCCGGGTCCATATTCACCGCTGCATGCTGATCCACGATTACTAGCGATTCCAACTTCATGTTCCCAAGTTGTAGAGAACAATCCAAACTGAGGCAATCTTTCCGGATTCGCTCCGCCTTACAGCCTTGTTTCCCATTGTCATTGCCATTGTAACTAAAATACACTAAATTCATGATAGGAAAAGCCATGAGCAATACTAGAACTAATTTCCAAGTGAGCCTAGTAACAACATAACCATCTATATTTCCTAAAAAATTCTAGGATTGAACAAGTCAATACTCAATACTCTATCAATCTAATGTTCTAGAGTACAACAGTTATGTTCCTTTTTTAATTTTCAAAGTTATTGGAGAGAATCCCTTGTAATTATTTATTTCTATTTTCTTTATCATCCCCATATTCATTCTCCCTTTCCTAAGCTCCAAGGAATGCAACTATAGTGGATGGACAAAGATTGCAAGTGACTTTTACCAACTTTTCTAAAATTTGCCACATAATCTACGAAGAGTCACCAAAGCATAGAACCTATGAAGGTCTATATAACAACATAGAATCTTTATCTATAGTTGGACCAAAGTGCAAACAAGAACACAATAAAATATCTAGAACCAAAACCTTTTGAAATGACACTATTTATCTTTGAGTATTCTAGCAATACATTGGAAGTATAAATGACCACCATACACTATACCATCATGACCATTCTAGTGATAGTGAACTTGTCAATCATAAGCTTCATTTGAAATGTATATTTCATCATTAATTATGAAAGAGCTATCTCTCAATGTTAGCATGTCCACATCTAATTTTGCTTTTCTCTCTTTGTAATTATTAAAGGGACCTTCAATGAAATATTTATTGCTGTTATTATTCTCCCTCTTATTTGGGTCTTCTTGAAGGTCACCATAACGATGCTATTTGCTATATGATTTGTATTCAAAGAATTTCCCTTCATTTCCATTTTGATATTATCATAAACACTTTGCATGCACCTATATAAATTAGCTAATTCTATACCATTATGATATGCAACATTCTCCTTTGAGGTAGTATTAATTTCATAAGTTCATCAAACTTTTATTTACCATCTATTAGGTTTGTTTCTCTCACCTCCTTCCTAGTTCATTTTACCCTTACCTATTTCATAGTTAAAGCATCCTGCATCCCTAAAGTTCATCCTCATCATCCTCAAAAGAATTATCATAACAATAAACATCATCCAACTATGACGCTTACATGGTTTGGTCGCAAATTTCCTTGCACTTCCCTAAGCTACATTATCGATTGATAGAGCTTGGGCAACATGAACAGTCCTAGAATCCTAAATGATCATTGCATTGTTGTTGATAGGGTCTAAACATCCTCACTAGCCATCCTTGTTTTGGATTGTTGCATGGAGCTATCCTTATTTTTTTTACACTCTTCAAAGATTTTTTGTCCACCATTGATCAATATGCCTCATAAACTACTAAGAGGGATATGGATTCTGGTCTATTTAGGAGTTCTTTAGAGATAAAATGAAGCATCAAAGTACACACACATACAGTCTAGTGAGATGACAACTCTAACCTAAAAATGAATTTTTTCAAGCTTAAAGAATGATAGATGGGCACCACTAAGAGTTGAGCCTACAGCTTAATTTACTGAACACAAAGAAGCTCACCAGTCCATAAATAAGAAGGATTGATAGATTAAGATCTCTTCTCGATGGTATGGGTGGTAAAGCATGGTCATTCTTAGTTGGTTGAGTGATTTGTTTATTTAACTCAAGTTTCTTAAACAAACTATGGCCACTTAGTCCATAGACGTTTCAGGTAATAACAGTGAATGATGCCCTTAGATGTTATTGGTCGTACGTGCACTAAACTAATTTATTTAACTACTCGATTGCAATGGTTGAAAGGTCTGGGTTATCTTTGAAGGTTTCATTTTGATGGTGATATATCCTTGCAATCATTTATCCTTAAAGAGGAATTCCTAAAAAAATACCTAGGATATCTAGAATGCAAATTTCTCTAATTCTACAAATTAAGATATATGCCTTAGCCTTATGCAATATATGCAACAAAATGTGCTATTATGAAAACAACAATATGCAATAGTAAATGCAGTTTATTTATGTTCTATATGATAAGGATGATGAGTAGAACAATGCAATTTAACTTTTAAATTTCACTAAATTCATCACTAGATTTTCTTAAGTCAATGGAATATCTCTTAATTGTCCTCTAGCTTCTTTCCTTGTAGTCAAGTCATAATTATTTATTTTTTCAAGAAATTATTATATTACGTTTTGCATATCATGAACAATTATATGGAATAGTCTATTCATTAGGTTTAATTTTTATTTATATTCTATTTATATTTGTATAATTATTTTGCTTGTATTGTTGCATACAATATTATGATCTTTAACATTTTTCTTTTTCTATTTTTGTAATACCTTTTTGTTTAATAAGAATAATTTATAATAATTATTAGGATAAAATTTATTACTTAATTAAAAAAAATTTAATTGTAAATATTTAATGATGTTGACTATTTAATTATTTATTTTTTATAACTTTAAAAAAATATTATAAATAACTAAATCATTATGAAATTCTTTCAATTATATTTGTCAAAAATTTTCAAACTTTAAATGTATTGATGCATGATTTTTATTATTTATTAATTTATGAACTCAAGGTTTTTTGTATAGCTAGCACATTAATAGCATTTCTTTTTGACAACATTCACAAATATATTAAAAGCTACAAGTAACATAATATGTTATGCTTTTAAATTTTTAATTTTGTATGAACTTGTTTTGTAGGTCAGCATATTTATCTTGATATAATAAATAATTTTTTTATATTATTATATTAAATTTTATGAAGTAAATGTCAAAATGTTAAATATTATTTCACTTAGGCTATTCTTATTCTTCATAGTTGTATTACATTATTTAAATTTCTCAAATCATAAATTGTTAATAAAATATTTTAATCAAGAAAATATAACTATCTAGCTGAGATAAAAACATTATAAAAGTACAAAGAATAATATTTAAGGTAAATAAAAATTTTAATATTCAATATTTATACATAAATTGTCTAAAAAAATTGCATTATCTCGAACGAATTTCAAACAAAATGTGTCATTGAGTAATCTCATAATGTTCAGAATATTTACATGTGCTATTATATATATGTCTTTTAGCTTTGCTTTTTGATTCATTTTATTTTTGTTAGTATAGTTATTATTTTGACAAATATATGCCATCTTAATTAAAATATCAATAGTCTAATTTTTTCTTAATTATTAAAAATATTTAAAGTTGGAATAAATGATTTCTCAAAGAATATATAATAAAATGTCAACAATGTTTTTTACATTAAACGTAGAATTGAATCCTTAGGAGTATTTATTATTAGAACGTTTTTATTTTTAATTTTTTTATACCTACATTTTTTACATACATGCATTCGATTATTATTTGTAAATTTTAAGCTATCCAATTTTTGTTTATTTATGTTTGAATAATGCGCTTTGCCTTTGTAATATTTTTTACTTCGGTTGCATAATTGTTTTTTATTTTTAGTGTTAAACTATTTGACATTGTTTTGAGAAATTAAATGCATGTAATTTAAAATTTTTTATTTTAAATATTTTTTTAATGCTTTGTTTAATTTAGAGTATGTTCTTTGATAAGGTTTCAATTATTTTAACAATTTCCTTTGATAAGGTTTCTATTTGCTTAAAAATATTTTCACAATTTTAATGCAAAAAGACTCAAATATATCTTTGAAGACATTGAGTTTTGCAATCTTTATATTTTCAATAATGTAAAATATTTAAATCAATTGAAATTAGGAAAGATAAAGCTATTATATATTTTCAGTAATGAAAAATGCTTAAGAGGACTTGTAATAATTGTGTAAGTTATAGTCTTTTGATTAAGAGGACTTGTATATGGTCATTATCAAAAGTTAATGACTTGAGTGAATTGACTCTTACTTTGTCTAGGCTGGTTTGAAAGGTTATACTACTACAAACAATAATAAATAGGTGTTGTTATTAATGAAAGCTTATTTGATGTAGGACATATTTGAACTTATATGATAATATGAATTGGAGCATATAACATTAGAGAGGTCTAATAAATTATTAGGGAATATAATAAAATATAATACACTAATTAGGATTAGATAGAGTGTGTAGTATTTTAAAACTATTCAAATATTAGCATTCAAAAGCAGTAATGTAGATTATTAAGTTGAGCTGGTAGCAACACCTTAAGCATTAAGCTAAAATCTTACAAAGCAATTTTTGACACATTTTATTTGACATATAAAATAAAAATTTAAAGTAACTTAAGATGGAATACTTTAATAGAATAGATAAATGGGTAATAAGATAATAAAATATGAGTTAGAGCTTTATTTAGAAAGGTCATGTTTTGGTGATTAGATCAAGAGAGTACAATCGAAGATGATGAGATACGAGTGTTAGAAAATGTATGAATTCATTTTGTCTATGGCACTCCATATAGAAGCTCTGTCACCTTTGAAATTTAACTTTTACAAGAGATTTTATTGTCAACTTTTCTAGTGGAAGATCTCTCACTCTCTATCCTTGTCTCAGTTAAGAAAATTTAAAATCTCTCCAACTAAGGTTTGACATACACACTTTTTTTTTACAAAGGTGAAAGTTTGCAAAAAAAATAAATTTTATTTTATTTTTTTTTCATCTCATAAGTTGCTTCCTTTGTATTTGAAACTTAAATGCTCATCAGTAAGTTTTAAAAAATGAAGAGAAAAGCTATAAAAATAATTGAGTAAAGAAATTCATTAACTGGTCTTACCTTTTAAGTGGTGGCTGTGGTGACCAGCAAAACAGTTGAGCAATCCACGCAACACAGACAGATTGGTGCCTCATTTCAGTTTTGTGTTTCAGTGAACGGCACTAATAAAGACGTGCAAAAGCTTTTGGTCCACTTTTGGGCAATGTGGGTTCGAGAGAGTAAATGTGCCAATAAGTCAGCGCATTCATTGATTAGGTCGACATAGGTTTAGTGGGTTCTAAGGTCCATGGCTTGGTGCAAGTCATGTGTGTGTGAGACAAGTGGCTTCAGTAGCTTTTGACGATGATGCTAATGGCAACAAATGACTATGGAAGACGGATGACAATGAAAACAAACAAGTAAATCATATTTAAGTATTTTCTAAACCAATTTCAACCAAATTTTGTATTGACAGACTTCTTGAACTGTTGTGACACCAGCACCTATATGTTTGTGAGCTAACGTTACATAATCTTGTGTCACTATTGGAGTTAATTAGGATTACATGTATGCAATAGTTTTGTCGAATCACCTAAAATCCTTATATGCTTCTTTGACTTTTGCTTACTTTAATTTAGTTATTATTTTTGAATAACAACGTTACCACATAAAAGTTTACCAAATGTAAAGATGACTTTTAAAAGGTTTCTTATAATGTCATTCAAGACAACCAAAGACGTTCTTTTGCAAATCACTTGTTTTTAATTAGAACGTGTTTGAATAAAAGAATTCCATTTCAAAAGCTAAATATGTTTCCCAAAAACTATGCTCTTCAAAAGTTATTATGGTTAACAAGAGATTATTACATTGATATTAGTTGGTTTGGTATAAAAAATCTAGGTTTAAGTATTGAAGTTTGATTTTTATTTTATATTAAAAAATTAAATGAATTTTACTAATATAATTATGATGAGTTGGTATCCCAAAACTAAGTTAATTTTGATCAAGTTTAAAATTGTGTAATTCACTATTTCATGTGGACATCATCATCGTATATTTCTAAAACAAGACATTTTAGATGTTTTATTATTTAATATTTTATTTATTGTTATCATTCATATTACTTCTTTCATGTGTTAACACTTCTTTAGTCATAAATACTTTAAATTGTCAATATAATAATTATTTTTTAGCTTGTAATATTTCATATATTATTTTTTAATTACATAATATCTATCCTTTAAAATTATTAAGAACATCTTTATAATAATATAGTATTATTTAAATTTTAATTGTATAATATTTTTCTTCTGCACCATAAAAATATTTTTAATACTTAAAATTCGTTTGAAATATTATCTAGCATATTAATGAGCTTAATTTTCTTTTATTTTTTTAACACAATGAGCCAACAATTTTAGATTAATTTATAACTTTCTATTTTTGACATATTTAATACATTCAAAATTAAAAAAACTAACATATAAAAAAATAAATAAGATATCAAATGCTCACATTATTAAAAAAAGTACAACTTATTTACCAAAAGAATTTTGAAATAATTATTTTAAAAAAAATTCCAATTTATTCTAGAAATGAAAAATGTTAAAATTGGAATGCATTGAAAGATAAAAATGTCATTAAGGAATCCGAAGAAATGAAGACATATGGCTCACCTTTAATCAATCTTGTGATAGATACAGAGAAGGCATATGATTCCATCAATGAGCCCTTCATATTGTTTATCTTAGGTAACATTAAGTATTTAGAGATGAAATATGATTTCATTGAAGAGTTTATTGCAAAAAGTCATTACAAATTAAAGATTAATTGTAATAATTAAAAGAGAATGCTTGGATTCGTAATTCATGCAATATTTTCATCATTTGTAAAATATTTTTGTCCTCAAATTAGAAGTTCTTAAATATATTTGTGAAATAATAGAAACACATTAAAAATTTTAACAACTTGACACAATTTATGTCACAAAAATATTTCTCAACAAGAAATGTAAATATTAAGTGATAGAAGTAAATAGAAAATAATTAAATACAAGTAAAGTTTGAAGATTTTAAAAATACTATCATAGTAATAACGATTATGAGCAACACAAATATTTTCGCAAAATATTATAAACAAAAAGAAAACAAATCATGTATAATTAATTTTAACTAGGACATAATATATAAGTTTTGTAAATTATAAGAAGCTATTTTGAACAATCAACCATGGATATGTCATTATACAAAAATAACTTAAAAAACATAAATGATTTAGAGTTACAAAGATTTTCATTAATAAAAAATAAGTCCTTGACACTAATATATTTTTTTCTTTATATTAAAAATAATATTTTTGTCCAAAAAATAAAATTTATGGCTAATTTAAATTTTTTTTATGTTGATGAAAATTTTTAATCCTTTTTTTTGTTTCATCTTTTGAAAAATTATTCGTAATAATCAAACATTAATAAATAAATTAACATAATAAAAGTTCTTAAAAATGTAACAATAAAGTATGTGATATGTTAAACAAAATTATATTTTGAAAAACATATTTAAAACACTTTATAGAATGTATTATGAAAATATAAACTTGTTCAATACAATATTGTAAACAATTAAAAATAGTAAGAAAAAAATGATCAACATGATGATATGACATTGTAGTTCTCTAAATGTATTTGTGTAAGCTTCCTAATTACAAAGTTAATACATAGAGAAAAGATGGTATACAAAAGACTAAAAACATTAAAATCTAACAGATGATGACCTAATAAATCATTTAATAATAAAAGGATGATTACTCAAAAAAAGGTTTTTTAAATGACATGAAATTTATGTTACATGTGTACAATATGAGAATAGAAAAGGAAAAAAATTAAAAAGGTCATTAACCATTGAGAAATTAAAAATAGAAAACATTATGAGTTCTAGAAGAAAAAAATAATTATAGTAGTGTAACTATATTAAATATCTATTTATTAAAACATTTTTTTCATGTTTTTTGAAAAATTAGGCTAAACAATTTGAAGTTCATATATATTTGGTAAATCTTATTACTTTCTTTTTTCCTAAAAAATTTTGATTACATTATTGAATAGAAGGTATTTTTTCTTAACTTATAGCTGCAATTTTTTTAACCTTCTTATCATATTCTGTGTCTTATCAGTTACTCATTTGTTTTACTTTAAAATTTCATTTTCATTAAAATTTGATATTTCCAATTCACTTTATGGAAATGCAATTTATTTTTGATAATTTATGCATATAAATTGGACATTTTAAACACCGAATAATAATAGATATTTTTTCATTCATTGTTTTGAAAAAACAATATGAAATATTAAATTATTATTTTTAAATTAATATAGATACCCAAAGAATTAAAATATCGAAATATTCTAAATTTGGACCACTCAACGGGTAAGTAACACAATCTTAAGCAAGTAACATCAATTCCATCCACATTCTAATTCCACTCCATGATCCTATTATACTATCTTGTCCATAATCATGCTGACCCAAACTTATCGAAAAATCATTAGTTCATTTTTGTGTCATAGAACAAAGACATAAAACTAAACTAAAATACTAGTATGAATTGTATAGCTCTATATGCACTCTATATAGTGTGGTTTAGCAAGATAGATATGAGTTTCTTGGAATAAAATTTTGATAACTTATAGAATATTTAAAGGAAATAATTTAAACTCATTTTAAAATAAACTTAAGTACATCTTTAAAAGTAATTATTAACAAATGTTAATTTTTTTGACAAGTTAATTTTATTTTAAAACACATTCACATTTTTTAATAATAAATTTTGGTGAAAATTATGAAAAACAAGACAAGCCAAATAAAAGAATACACATAAATGATTATTAGCTATTTTTATTTAAAATAAAACTTACAAATACTTCTAGTAAAAATAAAGTAAAATTACAGTAGCAAATATAAGCATTTGACCATAAGAAGGTTAGCTTAAACTCTTAAAATAATGAAACAATAGAAATACCCTATTATGTCCTATAACATAATTAATATGAAAAAATGAAAAAATTCACTCACAAAAAATAAAAATAAATACTAATAGAATACTAGTAATTAAAAATGCTTAATTTTACAAAGGAGTTTTATTTGAATCAATTCGAAATACAAAAAATTGAGTACTTAATTGATTTGAGAAAAAAAATTAAGATTAGGACTTTGATTATTGAATGGCACAAGATAAGGAAGTGAGAATGAGTACTAGGTGCTAACAAGTTGAATGTCATGACATGAAAAATTTTCTTAAGATTTGATAAAAATTTCACTATCAATTTTTTCTAAGAATTCACTTATTTATAAAATGTTTTATTGTTTAAAAATATTTGCGAAATTGATTGATTCATAAATAATGATAAATTATAAGAATCTTAATAGCTCAAAATAACTATTAAAATAGTAGTTACATAGGAGCTACTCCATCAGAAGGCTCTGTAACCACTTTATAACAAAATGCTTGATTAGATAAAATTGAATAAGCGCTTCTTAGAGATTATGATTTTATCTGAACTGTTATAATTGAATTGGGATACGATGTTTGGATTTAGATCTGATGTTCACATTACAAAATTGTGTGATTGGATAGTAGACCTAATTAGGTGTTCAAAAGGGGATATGAATACAATTATCTGATCACATATATACGCAAGCAAATCTCAAAATAACTCAAATAATTTTAATTATAGTCACATGTAAGAGATACAAGTTTTAATCTCACAATGCATGAATGATGGATCATTATGGCTATATAAGAGTTTTCTTCCATTATGTAATAAGTGTATTGTTTGGAGTTATCTACCATTGGTTCTCTCTGAAGTTATTTCCTCTATTGCTAATACATTCATACTCAATTAAATCTAGATTTGTGAGTTATATGTTGAACTAAAATTGTTCGAAGAGTTTTGGTGCCATTTTCTCGATCTAAATAAGTGCATCTGATCATATTTTTTTTGTTACCTTTGTCTTTGAAGAGTTAGGACTTAAATGCTTACCACTTTGACCTAATGGGCATGTTTAGAGTGAGTTAGATTTAATTTTAAAAGGAATGTCATATACCTTTAAAGATAATGAATTAAAGATATTCAAAGTACTTTGAAGTATTCAATAATTTTCAAAGATTCAAGATATTTGTACCAAATTTGCTAAGATTTTTTTGGCTATAAAATAGAGTATCAGCTTGTTAATTATAATACACATCTTCATTTAGTTTCAAATCATAATTTATGTATCTAATTTAATCAATCTTTCCATGATTTAGAGAACTTATAGGATTTCATTTTTTTATCAATTCATTTTTTATTAAATCCTTCTAATTGATCTTTGCAAACTGTTATGTTAATTATTAAAGTTTGAGTAAACTACAAAATTAATTCTAATAAAGTTTTCTAATTAAAAAAAATAATTCATGAATTTTGTTTAGATAAGATAGAGGATTGATTGGGGCTAAAGAAATAGAGATCAATTGAAAACCATAACCATGAAATTACCTATAAGCATACGAGTGGCCCAGGTGATAAAATTCATAGCACATTTATATTATACACCCATGAAAGGTATTATAAGGATAAAACAAATTTTCTTTTTGGTAATGTGGGACTAACATTAGTCTAATTATTCAACTCCAAAAGGCATGTGATATTTCCCACCATCTAATTTTTGATCAAATTCTAAATGTTTCACCCACTATAAGCACTCAATCTTGGCACAAATTTGAATGACCAAGATCACTTCTAGGTTCATTAGATTCCTTTGATTGTTTATACCTTTCAAAATAATGTACCCATGAATTACAAGGCCTAGCACTCTCCATGTTAGTACCCTATAGGTTGAGATCTTTTTTGCCTTTATAAATGATGAATCAAATGATCGATATCTCATCTTACATAATTGGATGGCTAGATCTAATCCATCTTGATCCAACCATCTAGAACTAATCTACTTTAATAGACTTTGTTGTAACAATCCAAAATGTCTCTAATAAGAACAAATTAAGCTGGTTGATCCCACCTAATGCCTAATTCCTTAGTCATTAGTTGAGCCATTCCATTAACCAATTCGAAGAAATATTTTAAATTGTTTGGAAGAGCTTTTTAAGCTATTTGGAAGCTTCATTTAAAACAACACTTTCTTAAATTTCTAATAACTTTGACCAAATAATTTCTATATAAATCTAACTATTATACATGAAATGACTAGTAAACATGAACCAATACTTAATATCTCAACAAATAACAACATGGTATTCTATTACAATAAAATCTCTTGATAGCAACTATACTTTAGTTCTTCACAAAATGTCAAGTTCTTTCAGCTAATCTTAGCACTTCTAAGCTTTCAATTTATTACATGTCTTAGTAATTTTAAGCTCATTGTCCCTTCTTCTATTAATCAATAAGCATTCAAAGTTGTATAAACTTATATGATTTTTCCTTCATGTTGTAGCTTTTCGTTTTTTTTAGGATGGGTAGCATTGCATTTATAAAAGCCTGAGTTTACTTTGATGTCATATAAAGCCAAGTTGGCATTAATCTAACATAAGCCTGTGTTATTTTAGAACCTATAAAAGCTGCTAAGTTGAAGAATGGACACAGGTTCTAGTTTAAACAAAATAATCTAAAGATTTAATTACACTATTTTTAATTTTTTTTAGTTTTTTTAATGATAAAAAAGGAAAATTAACATATTAGAAATAAAAGTTTTCAACAAACATAAAATTAATTTTAAGAATAATTTTTTAAAAATAAATATAATCTAAAAAGAAAAAAAACTATTTTAAAACTCATATATCCCCCTCATGTGGCATTCATTTACTTGTTTTTATTTCAATTAATGTCAAATGGGTTCCCTACAAAAAGGTGAGTCAAACCACTTTGGTCATCCATTTAAATATTTGTTATGTTTGTTTAATCATTATTTTTATTATATAATACATTTAATTTACATCTTACCATTTTTATGTGGTTTCCAAATATGTGTTTGTTAATTTTTTTCTTAAACTAAGTTTTCAATGTGTTATAACTAAGATTAATATTGGTGCAACACTAGATGAATGTCTTCTTCAGTGATTCTATCATTACTTAAGCATAAACTTTATTAATTTTTTAAAAATTATATTTAAAATTTTTATCTAATCCATTAACTTACAAGATTGGAAAATTCTCACAAAAAGATTTACTTTGTGATTAATGCACAAATGAAATATACTTGTTTAGTATACTTAGTAGAGACCAAAGTAGAATGACAATTAAATACCATAGCACTCTACTACCTTCATTGTAGTAGATCTACAAGAAGAATTTAATCAAATAATGAGTTTTTATGCTACACATGAAGTTTGGAAAATCTTCGAAGTAACTTATCGAGGCACTTTGTATATTAAAGAATTGAAGATAAATCTTCTTACACATGATTATGAGCTCTTTAGAATGGATTTAGTAGAAAAAATAAAGAAGATTCTTATGTAATTTACTAATATTACAAATAGATTAGAAAATCTTGAAAAAAATACTTTCTAATTTAGATCTTGTAGGAAAGGCGGTTGGGATTCCACCCAATGAGTATGATCTTCTTGCCACAGAAATAAAGGCATCCAAAGACATAACAAGCTCATATTTGATGAGTTACTTATTAATGTCAAAGTTGAGATGAATGAAAGAGTTGAAAGGAATGCCTCCATAAGTAAACAAAGCTTGGAGCAACGTATAAGGAACCATTATCTTTTAATACTAACAAAGATAATATAGAAAAGACATCTATATTTTCTATGGAGTTGGAGGAAGATGTAAAATTTTCATGTTAAAGGCTTAGATAAAAATTTGGTAAAAAAGATTGTAAATAAGAATTTGTAAAAAATAAGAGATAAGATGAAGACACCAAGAATTATGATTATGGTCAAACCAATGCAACCACAACTAAAATAAATCAAAACATTATGAAGCGAAAAAGAAGAGAATGAAAAAAAGAAAGATGTTGAAGCTACTTGGATTTCTTGAGAAGAAATAAACTCGATAACTTGAAGTAGTGAGGAAAGAATGATATGCTTCATGACAAATGATGATGATAAAATATAAAGGTAAGAACTTTTCCTAGTGAAGTTTTTGAAAGTAATTACATAAAAGTTATTAGTGTTTTAAATTCTTTAATACTTTTATATAAAAAATTAAAAAAATCTTTTAAAAAGAAAAAAATGATCATTTTGATTATTTATGAAAAGATACTGAAAAAACTTATATGATGAAAATGATTTCATGATCATTGAGAGTACTTCTTCAAAAAAAGAACAAGTTTGGAAACAAAAATTTATTCTGTTGAACATACAAAATTTTCTAATATTACAAGAGATGTTTAATATTCTAAGCATAAATATGCCTTCTTTTGAATATGCCTAATATTTCAAAATTACATACTTTTATAGTTGCAAAAAACATCATACCATTAAGGATTATCAAATTACAAAAAATATTTATGGTTCAATACCTTGTTTTCAAATGACTAAGTCAAGCTTGTTGGGTTCTTAAGGTTAGAGTCTTAAAATAAGTTCCTTTCATAATCCTTTTCTAGAGATATAGTGTTTTTGAGACATTCATAGCTTAGAAGCATTCCACTGTGTAATTATACATAGAGATATGGTAAATAAATTTAAATTTTAAGATTATAATGTAAAACTTTTTTCATTTATATAGCCTTATATAGAGAAGAAAATAAAAATCTATCTCTTTAGAATTGAATAGTGGATGCTCAAGGAATATGACTAGAGACCGTCAAAGTTTATCTCAATAAGTTGTAGTATAAATAGATGGGTAACACTTGGAGACATGTCTAAGAAAAAGATAAGTAGAATTGGTCACAAGGGATATTCTGCATTAAAGAAAACAAGCAAGCTAGATATTGTTAGAGATCTTCTTAAGCCAAACAAAACTAGTTAAAAAATGTATGAATAATTTCTATTAGTAACTTGATTAGAGACTAGTCGACTTTTCTTAGTATATTCAAGTCATAAGAATTTTAGATCATTTTAAATAGATGTAGAATTTGCTATTTTAAAATAGAATAATAAGAAAGACGTGTGCATAGAACAATCCATAAGTTTTTAGAATCATGCACATAGTGATTATGTACAAAAGCTTGAGAGGGATTTTATGGCCTTGAGCATGCTCCTTGTTTATCGTATCATAGATTGAGTAATTACCTTGTTGATAGTCATTTTAAGAAAGAAAAAAATGGATAACACATTATTCCTAAAATCTTTAAATAATCATTTGTTGCTTATACAGGTTTGTATTGATGAGGAACCTTTTGAAAGCGTAAATGAAATTATGTGTATGGAACTTAGTGACTTTGAGATATGTATAGTAGGTGAAATGAATTTCTTCTTTTGATTACAAATATGTAACAAAAATATGAGATTTTTATTTTACAAACTACGTATTTAAAAATTTATTCAAAAAATTTTGGTATGAAAATATGAAATATAAGGAGATTCTAATGAATCAATGAGTCCATTTAGATTTAAATGAATTTATGAAATATATTGATCAAAACCTTTATGAAAAACTTGATAAATCTGTATTATATCTTACAGATAATAGATCGAACATCTTATTTAATGTTAACTTATGAGTGAGATTTCAATAAAATTCGAGGAAAATCCATCTAAAGGTAATTAAATTAAGGCATCCCAAAAATGTTCATTCATGAGATCTTATAGATTTCCTAGATTCAGACTTTATAAGCTCTAGTGTAGACAAGAAAAATATCTTAGATAAATATCAATTATGAAGAAATATTTTAATTTCATGGTCAAGAAGGAAGAAAAGATTGCATAGCCATATTGACCATAGAACTCATGTTTGTGTGGACCGAGCATTGTGTTGCTCAAGTGTTATGTTTAAGACAATAATTTTAAGGCTATGGTTTAGATCTCTGACATATTTCCATTAGAATTATTAGTACTAGTGCTATAGCTTTAGAAAAGAACCAAGTTCATTATTCTAAGAGCAAACACATAGTGTAAGACATCACTTTATGAGAGACCAAGCAGTTAAAGGCTTAATAATATTCACATATGTTTCCATTAAACAAGAATTAGTAGACATACTAACAAAATGCCTTCCAACTGATCAATTTCAATTCATAAGATAATAATTAGTTGTAAAACTAATTATATAAATTATACCTTCTTTTCAATGTATTAAAGAGGAAGAATAACCATGGTCTAAATAAGTAAGAAGGAACATATAGTAAGGGGTAGTATGAATTAAGTTGGAGCACCAACTTTTCATTTTTAATACCACTTATCATAATAATATATGTTTTTTTACTTGTTATATTTCCTTTTAAATTATTATATCTTGTAATCATCAAAAGGGAGATATTGTTATCACCTTTATGTTTGATGAGTTAAGCTATAAATATTTGGTATTTTATTCTAATGAGCTTCTTTAGTATGGATTAAGTTTTGTTTTAATGATCAAGCGTAAAACCTTTTAAGTTGGTGAATTAGTGGTCTCCAAAATACCTTGAAGTATTTAGTAAGCTTCAAGGACTAAACACATACACATCAACTTTGAAAAGGTTAATATTTTTGTTATAAAATAGAATATTAAATTGTTGATTATAAGCTACATCTTCATTAATCTCATTTTGTATCCTAATTTAAACAGTTATCATGTTCATGCTTTCCTGATTTAGAAACTTATAAGATTTTATTTTTTGCTCATTCTTGTTTCCTGATTAAATCCATGTAATCTATTTTTCAAAATTTTATGTCAATTGCTAAACTTTTATCAAAATAAAATATTAATTATTTTAAAATTTCATAATTACAAAAAAATTAACCCACACCCTAAGTTGGCTAAGTGCAAAGCACTTGGGTTGACAAAGACCAACTTGGCCAGGTAGCATCGCATTAAGTGACAAGGCGAAGACAAGCCAAGAAATTATTTTCGGTGCATCCTAAACAAGAAAAGGATAAGGTAAATAATCGAAAGGCAATAAACTCGAATTTTGTATGTGAATGGTCTTATTGGACCCATCATCATGAAATGATCTATAAGCATATGAGTGTCCTAGGTGATGAAATCAAAAGGACAAAAAGGTGAGCCAATGATGGGTATTATAAAGAGAAAACTACTTTTCTTTTAAACAATATGGGACTAACTTCCCTCTAGCAACTCAATGCTAAAAGTGTGCTCTGTTTCTCACCATTTGATCTTTGATTGAATGATAAATGTTTCATCTACTATAAGCACTTGATCCTAGTTGAAAATTGAATCACCAAGTCACGTTCGACTTCATTAAAAATCTTTAATTATTTTAGCATTTTGGAATAGTCTACCCTTGAGTCAAATGACTTATCTTTTGCCATGTTTGAATGCTACAAATGAGATCTTTCAAAGTATTTACATTGATGAATAAAAGAATGCAAATGCCATCCTACTCGATCAGTTGGTTTAGATCTTATCACCTTTATCTAGCCTTCCAAAACTCATCAACCTTTATAGTTTTTGTTTTGATGGTTTAGAACCTCTCGGAACAAAGACAAAGGCACCAGTTAATCTAACATAACAATTAATTCCATATCCATTCATTGAGCCATTACATAAGTCATTTTAGAAATATTTAATGCTATTTGGAAGAAGTTTTTTAATCAACTTTTTCTAAAATTTCTAATAGCTATGATTAAAGTTTTTCTATGTAAATCTAACATTTATTCATCAAATGAATAATAAATATGAACCAATCCTTGAAATCTTAACAAAAGACACATTTTGTACTCGAAAATTCATCAGTAATCTTATGGTTTTTGTCATAAAACAAAATATTATAACTTGGGGTGAAAATAAAAACAAATTAACCATCCAATGCTCCTTGAAATGACCATCAAACTATCAACTATCATTTGATAGTGACATTGTCTCTATTCTACAATATTTTTAGATGACTCCATCAATTTATGGAACCGTTTGGTCTCAACCTACAATAATACGTCTTATCCATCTTAAAGGCACTTCCATAATTATCTAATTTGTCTCTTTTTTCCTAACTTCACAACAACTTTATATTTCACTCCTACCTACAGTATCTTTGTTATCAATTATATTCCTCTTGTTATTCTCCTCTTTCAGCACATTAATGTTTTTGTTAGACAACCCTTGTGATAAAATCTTTTAAAGATTTGAATTTCCTACACATTCTATTGAAAATGACATCCAAAAGACTTTTCACAAATTTCATAAAGAACTACACTATAATTGATTTATTTAAGCAAAAGAATCATATGTTTCTAGTTTAGCAATTTTGTTATTTTTCATTAAAAATTCACTTAGAATTAAATTTATGTTATTTTTAATATGTTTTGGCATTTCTTCATGTGACATGTCCTCTTCGCAACTCATGTAGAATTATTATTTTAGGTTTCTATTTTTTTAATATGTTACTCTTTTTGTTTTTGACTTCATCTCCATATTATTAATTTTTTCAAATAATAGCATTTCTAATCTTATACAAAGGTATCCATATGCAAACTTCATTTCGTGATATTCAAAATAAGTATTGAAATGCATTTACATTTTTCAACAAACATCAAATAAATCTCAAAGGTTTTCGGCTATTTTGTAAACATCCATGCATATAAGAATTAAATAAATCAAATTAAAAAAGTGTTGGGTTGTCTCCAAAGAGCTCTTCCTCTACTTACCAAGTGGTCACTAGTTAGTAACTTGTCCAAGGGATGCTCTTTTTCCTTATTTTGCTGATTTCTCTTATTAAGAATGCCACTGTCATTTCCTTTTGAAATAATTTAGGATGCACCGCCATGTTTCTTTGATCATATTTACAAATAAATGTACCAATAGTAAAAGGTTTTATTAGGTCTAAAAGACAAAATACATGATGTACTATGGCAATGATAGTGGCAACTATCTTGTAAGTAATAAAACAATTTATTTCAATAATCTATGAAAGCAAAAAATGCCTTCTCTTTAGTTATTCTCTTTGTCCAAACATTATAATGATTTCATAGGACTTACCTTTAAAAATACACCATCCTCTTCCAAAAAGTTCACTTAATTTTCTTATGGTAAGTTTTATGAAGTAAATCTATTCCTTTTGATTATTTAGATCGTCTTAATAGAATATAACATTATATAAATATATATATATATATATATATTAGAGTATTATTAGTTTATTCATACCATTATAATATTAATTAATACATCTTATTGTATAGTACTATATACGGTGCCATCTCTATGCTAGACTAACAATTGTTGTTATAAGAAAATTAATTAAAAGTGAAATACGTATCCTAGTTGTCATAAAAACAACATTTTCATAATCCTAATTTATTCTTAAGTGTTTTAAATATTCTCCTTCATTAACTTTTTTTTGAGTCTAGAATGTCAGGTTAGACATTATTTGAGTGTCACATGGATCAAGAAACCTTTTTCAAAAGTGTGATATAAGGTTTGAATCATTATGTAATATATTTGTGTTTTCCATATCACATAAGTCATACTATTAATCAACATATATTTGACTTTTTATTTTGTCAAAAATGTTGCCTTGATAAGTAAAATATTAATTTTGCGGTTGAGAACCTCATTTTCAAGCCTACAAATATTTGGGTTTTAATTTTCCACAGATCATCATGTTGGTTTAAGACAACTTCTTGCTGTTAATATGCTGCAATGATCAATAGTCAAGTTCCTTCAATTTTTTATGAATGTAGTATATATCTCTCAATTATCTATCTAAATATTTAATTGAGTTTCCTCTATGTTATATATCTTAAGTTTTTGCACCCCTTAAAGAATTTGTATCTACTTTTGCTTTTTGCTTTGTGATATAAAATCTCCAAACCATAATGCTTGAATAATTCAAGCTATTCTATTAATCTTAATGTCTGAAATGATTTATCATCAAATGAACTATAAATAAGACATTGTAGGTACTATGAATAATAAGAAGCACAAATATGAAAGCTTTTGCACTTTTTGTTGGAAGTGTTTAATTAATAAGTGAGATAAGAGTTGGAGATTGGAAACAAAATTAACGGATGCTATCTTTTTATGATATTCCACAAAAGAATAGGCCTATAAACCATTTAACAAAGGGACCTTTGTTGTGATGGAATCTACTCAAGCTGTTTTTGATGGAATTATGGATCAAAATAAAATGGTAGATTTGGAAAACATGGAAGATTTTAGAAAAATAAATTAAAAGTGAACATAATAAGCAAAATAAGTATTTTTGTGCTAGATAATGTCATGCTCATTAAGTTTTAATGAACCTCTCTACCTACAAATATTTTTGTTTTAATCTGGCACATATTATCATGCTAGTTTAGGACAACAATATTTGGTTATTAGTATGTCACAACAACTAATTTAATAATGTTCCTTCTATTTTTATAGATATAGTATTTATCCCTCAATTGTCTATCCAAATATTTAATTGGGCTTCTTCAATTTTATGTATCAAACAACATGCTCTCCTCTTAAAGCATCTAGCTTTTATTACTATTCTCTTAGTGATATAAGATCTCCTAACCATAATGCCTTCATAATTCAATAGATTCTACTTATCTTAATGTTTCAATTGATTTATTATCAAGCCAATTATGAATATGATGCAATATTACTACAAAATAACAAGAAGCCTAAACATTAAAACTTTGGCAGTTTTGGTTGGATGTGTTCCATCAAAAAATAAGTCAAAAATTTGAGCTTAAAAGCAAAATTAATGGGGTTATCTTTTTATGATATTCTTCAAATAAATAGACCTATAAGTAGTTTAATACGAAAACTTTAATTGTAATGGAATACCCTCAAGTTGTGTTTGATGAAATTATGCATAAAAAAGCATTAGATTTGGAAGACATGGAAGATTTTGAAAAAAGAAATTGGAAGACAAAAAAAGATTATGGTATGACAAACTTAGTAGATTTCTACTCAAACATTATTTAAGGGAATTTAGAAAAGGCATTGTACAACAAGAACTATGCCAATCAACTTCTTCAAGTCATAAATTATGTAGATGATGTCATATTAATTCAACCATCTTTGATTTATATGAACCAATTATTAAGCTTATGGGTGTAGGATTTGAGATTAACATAATGGGTGAGTTATCCTATTTTCTTGGATTATAGGTTTAGAAATATGAGAAATGCATCCTTGTATATTAAATAAAATATATAAATTATACATGAAATTTTCAAAAATAAAGATATGGTTGCATCAAAGGAGTTAATATACAATAAAAATTATCTTTGTCATTTAATCCTAAGTGACTTGTATTTTTAGTACAAACCCATGCCTCTCTTTACATAGAAATCATATGTGTTGCATCAACCTAAAACTTGTTCCTTCAAATACAAGTGAAGCCTTAAGGAATGAATTTTATTATGTCGGTTGCTAGACGATTTTTAACTTGTTTGTTAGAATGAATGCTTTGTTATTATTAGAAAGATTATGTCACCATGGTGTAGTACAAGAAAATGTGTATTAAAAAATTTTAAAAAAAAATTAATGATGTTGTTATCATTAAAAATATCGAAAAGGGTTCAAGTGAGAGGAGTAAACTTAAAAGGAGCTCTAAAACTAATTATAAGGTTGAAGGCGACATGGTTATATTAGCTTTTCCTATATCTAGGTTTTTAAACTATACTAAATTGATATTAAGAGCACATTCATAAATGTAATTGTTTAAGTAGAAGTGTATGTAGACTAATTAGATTGTTGTCAAAATTGTCCTCATCAAAATCATGTGTAAAAGCTAATTTAATACTTATATGATTTGCAAAAAAGAATAAATGCCATGGTATTGATAAACTTAGTAGATTTCTACTCAAACAGTAACTCAGCATGGGAATGTAGATTGATGTTTTTTTCATCAAGAAATACACAAATGAACTTCTTCCAGTCTAATGTTATACAGATGATATCAATTTTGGATTAGCCAACCTGGCCTTTTGTGAATGATTTAGAAAGCTTATGGGTGTAAGATTTGAGAATAATATAATGGGTGATGACACCCAGTTTCTCTTAGTGAAAGTTAAACCATATGAGAAAGGTATCATTGTATCTTAAGTAAAGTAAATAAATGAGGTGTTATAAATGCATGATCTTAAGAACCTCCAACCAATTTCTACTTTCAAGAGTCTCCACCAAACTATTAATCAAAGACAAGAAAGGAAGGCAATAGTTTCAAGGTATACCAAGGGATGATGTGTTCTTTAATTAACTACAAGAAGACCTAAGAAATTTTTTAGTGTCGGGCTATTTTAACATTTTCTTTGATTTGGAACCTATAAAAAGAATCTTTTCATAATTTCTTGGCACAAAGGTATTAGGGTTTTCATATCACAAATTTGAGTTATGTCATTATCTTAAAAGATAAAGCTACAAAAATTATGTTGGTTCAATAGTACATAAGAGAAGAATTGTAATTATTTAAACATTTTTTGGACACATCATAATATCATGATCTATTAATAAAACTTTGAACTATTGCTTGCAACAAATGAACAATAATATATAGTGATGGGAGGATTTTTTGGAAACATTTTTGGGTTAAAATGGAGAATAAAAGAAATGAGATTACTTTTGCAAAAGAACTACCTATAAAATATGACATCATGTGTGTCATTTCATTATCGCAAAACCTTATCTAGTACTCTAAGGACAAACAATGTGATGTTAGCCACCATTTCATCAGGGAGCATATAAAATGGAAAGTGGTAAACATTTATTTTGTTGTTAACAATATGCAACTAGTTGCCATCTTAATGAAGTTACTGAGGAAAGATTTATTCAATAGGATTGGAAGAATTTTTTATGATGACAAAAGTGGCAAACAATAATCTTTGTTTTAAGAGTAGTTTGGGTCCACATCCATGCATTTTTTTTACTTGAAAATCTAGCTCACTTGATAATATATAGCAAATGCTTTCTTGCACTACATGCAATTACTTTATGATAAACTAAGAATGTAACTTATCATGAAGCAATAAGAGGTTATTGGTCTATTGAGTAATAATTTAAATTTTTTTGATAATAACAACCTATTTCATTAACATACTCATTGATCATCAAGCTTTGCTTATTGGCACGATGGTGAACAAATCTAGAAAGAGATTAATGTTGGAAGACATCTCAATTGATTAAATATATGGATGTAACCATTTGTTAAATATCAATGGAAAAGATAATATTATGATCAAGAAACTAAGTGTTCTTTTTGGGTAAAACATTTTCCCTATCTCATAAATTAAAGAAACATGTGGTTGAACTACACTATGCTTGACTTTTCAAATTCGACAGGAAAACTTTTTCATGACTAAGTTCACCATATGATTGTATTTTATACAATATGATTAGCTATTGGAGAAAAGAGACAAGTTTAAGACAAGACTATTTTATTGGAGCTAACAAGTGGATCTAGTAAAATTTGATGGAATAATTACTAACAAATATTAAAACAATATGATAAAACTATTCAATAAGGGAAAACCATTCCATTAAAAAGGTATAAGGAAAACTCAAACTAATCAATTGATATAGTTAACTTACATCTTATAGTAAAATCATTAAAATTAAAATTAAACTTTTGAAAATGTTGAATATCACCATCATGTAATGTGGAATGGTATAATGAACATTATGAATTGTATATTGGTGATGTTCTCACCCTAATTAAGTAAAACAAAGAAATAATACAGTATACAAATATTTGTTTACACCATGCAATTATATTATTCATGTAGACATAAGTAAAATAAAAAAAAATTTATGGTAAAAATTTTATTGGATTCTATGATGAACTCACTCTTACTTACCATAGGTAATTCATTCAATTCATATGGTATGCTAAAATTCTTTTGTGCCAACTAGATTGTGTATAAATAGATATCAAACCATATGATTATTATGTTGAATTATGCAACCAAACCATTAAAAATTTTTGATGTTATGAAATCCTCATATTGCACTATTCTAAATGAGAAATTTTCTTAATAAATCAAGAATTTTTATATAGTTTTTTAAAATAAGTAGCAATGTGTTTGAATGTTGTAATAAGTTTGAAAAAGAAATTTTTAATCGTACTTTTATTAATTCTTTTGTCCAATTGAACACATTTTTGCAACAGATTCATATCTAAGAATTTTTCATTGACATAATTTCCTATAAACTTGTGGTGTTATAATATTTTATTTTAGATGAAAGAAGTACTTTTTGATTATTAAGAAAAATTTTTGTTCTTATTTTTCTTGTATAGTTTTGCGACTTTTAAACAAATAGTGATATTAACTAATTTATATTGCTTAAATAATTTATATTTTTAATTAGTTGATTATGCATAAGTCTTACAAAAATAAAGATTTATAGATATTCCATGAATTTATTTTGTAAACTATTTGTTCAGATTTTAATTTTAACTAAGACATCCTCTACTCTTAACAAATTAAAAGAGTTGACTAATTTCAAGCCTGGAATAATTTTAATATTTTTTGTATTGAAAATTTTAATTATTTTTAAAACACATTTTAATGCCAAGTAAATATTTTATAAATTGATATCATAGAAAGGATTTAATATCAATGTGTTGTTCATATATTAGAGGTTATTATTAAGTTATTATTTTCATTTTTCTTTTTTTGCAATTAGGTACTTTTATTTTGACGTACATGGTCTCTTGTCTTTTTGTATTTTTAGATAAATAATTATTTAATTTTTAGGCAACGTTTTGAATATTTTTAATACTTTATTGTGATAATAGTTTTATAATTAGTAAATCTTTTATCCATTTTTACCTATCATGAATGTTATTTTATGTGATAATTATCTTTTTTATAGCATAAATTTCTTGATTAGTGATTTCCATTATCCTATTTTGCTAATTCTCTTATCATATTATTTTGAAACTTTTTGTCAAGCTTATATTACTTAAAATGCTTTTGGTTGATGTCAAGTAGAAATACAATAAAAATTTCAAATAAGTCATCAAAATCATTTACTTGATGAGTTTTTTGTATTTTGTTATAGTTTTTAGTTATTGCTAGATATTTTTCTTTGATAAGTCCTAATAAAATATTTTGATAATAAAAAAGTTTATTTAGTACTTAATAATTTTTTATAATTATTTATTTCAGCTAGAATTATTAACTTTAACAATTTTTATTTTTTTGGATAAATTTTTCTTTTCATTAATATGCTTGAAACTTTGACCTCTCAAGATATTTTATTACATTAGTAATTGTAACATTTATGCACTTGCGTATGCATGTTAGTTCATTTGTTATGTCTAAATTATATTATAGTTTTTAGTTAAAATGTTTGTAATACGAACAAAGATTTCAAATACTTAATTCAGTTAGCAATTGTAATTATTTTTTTAAAGTGTTTCCAAAAATGCTCTTTCACAACATTAAATGAATTCTATTAATATGTAACACATGCTCAATTGATTTTATAAAAATATTTTAATGGTTTAGTAATTTAGATTTTGAATTTTATTCACTAATCCCACCTTTGGTGGGGCATATAGCAAGTAAACCCAGATGGAATGCGGAATCAATTTTGTATTTGCACAAACATATTGAAACACATAAAGGTATTGAGTACCCTTCATTCATAAGAAAATTACCAATACGTATTTTTTTGGGATCTTTTTTAATTATTTTCATTTATTTTAAAATTTTTAATTATCTTGACAACATGTTATATTTTTTTAATTTTTTTCTCAATGTGGAATTAAAAAGATAAAATAATTAATGTGGTCCAAAATCGTTTTACATCACCTCTATCAAAACAAAACTTAATTAAATATCAACTTGTGAAAAGGCACTTTAAGATGGTCTTGAGCCATCCTTATGCTTCATTACATACAAGTTTGTTGTACCTATTTGTTACATATTTACACTAATTTTTTAGTTGTTATATACTGTTTTTTCAACAATTTTATTATAAATAAATTTGTTTTTCAAATTTTGTTCTCTTTTTTTAAGGATAACTTTGATAACTAAGTTATAAATTGTTTCTAATTTATTTATATATTTTTAAGCATATTATCTTTTAATTTAAATAACAAAATTTTTTAATGCATTATGTTGCAACATTAAGATGTATCATGTAAATATATAAAATATTTTAAAAACAATTATGTAATTATTACGTGTCCTTTTTTGTATTTTTATTTAAATTTATCATGTTTTATTTAGCAAACTATTCTTTAAATTACAAAGATTTTTTAAAATATTTAAATACATTTAATTATAGTAGCTTTTTTATTATACTGTAGTAATATGAAAACTCTTTCTTGAAATATTGTTCTTATTGCTTATCTTTTTCATATAAAATAATATGGTTCTTAAAATGTTTTCATACAACACAAATTCTTTAAGAATTATGTTCTCCCAATTCTCCCAATAATTGACATATTTTTAACTTCCATTACATTTTTTTAATTGACATGAATTGACAAAGCTTTGAATTTTTTAGTTTATGTTATAGCATTATATTTAATCTTTTAAATTATTTTTCTTGGATCACATAATCTAAATGTTTTAAATCATTAAAACTTTTTAGTTTATGTATTGAATATCAAAACTTTTTTTTTGTTTTTTTAACAAATTATGAAAATAATTTAAATTTTATTTTAGCATTATATTTATTTATAGTGTTTTTCTCATTCATGATATATCTTTTTGTACGTTATTATATTTTAACAAGATTTTGAATATAGATTTTTTAATAATTATTTTTTAGGTGGCAAATCGCTTTAACGTCTATGACTTTCTTATTTGTAAAATGTCATTTATGACACATGTTCAAATAGAAAATCTTTATGATATTTTTATTTTATATTAATCTTTAAAGAAAAATTAATGTTTCACAATGCATACAATATATTAATAAATTTTATATTTTTACTTTTTTTAATATCTTAGAAATTAATAGAAGCTAATTTAAATAATAATGATATAAAGTTATATTTTAATATATTGCTTTTTTTACATAATGTCAATATTGCTTCAAACAAAAAATTTATATCCTACGAAAATTTTATTTATTATTTTTTTTATATGATACATAATGTCAATATTGCTTTTTTAGAAATTCATATTAACTAATTTGCCTAAAGTTATGTAACATTTAATTTTTTTATACAATTTCCCAAATTATTTTATTTTATTTTATTTATGTTGGTTTGTTCTTTACCAAATTTTTGTTGTAACTACCTGATATATTTAACATAATGGTTAAACTTTTAAATATTAATTTATTTTAATTGCCATATGTCTTTTAATTGTTTCCAAATATTTACATTAATAGGTTTGAAAGCATTACATCACTAGGGAAATGTGTGTTGATTTCTAAAGGATTTGGCAATAATTATTTAAGTCATTTTTTATTGTTTTGTTATTTAGTAATTCTTTTATTTTTTTAATATTGATAAATTTGCCTTGATTTAATAACCTA
The DNA here is from genome assembly GCA_023846275.1 of Vanilla planifolia. Classification (NCBI taxonomy): domain Eukaryota; kingdom Viridiplantae; phylum Streptophyta; class Magnoliopsida; order Asparagales; family Orchidaceae; genus Vanilla; species Vanilla planifolia. The sequence goes on along the minus strand of JAIUJO010000249.1, from coordinate 161,095 downwards.
AATATTTTTCTAATATATTACATTTTTTAAAAAAATTATGGTACACTTATTTCATGACAATTTAACATTTTTTTATTTTATAAAATTTTAATTTAAATTTAATTTATTTATTATTTATATTATGATATTTATTTTACAACCTTCTTGCATTTGATCTAATTCAATATCTATTTTATAGTTTATTTTGTGAGGGAAATCAAATATTCTAATAAATATTTTATATTTTCATTCATAAAGGTTTTTAACATCTTAAATGTAGGAATCCATGTATAAAAATGCTGACCTTCATGTACCAAAAAATTTCTTATATGTATACCATTGCAGGAAAATAAATATTACAAATGAAAAAAATAAAGAAATAATTAGTATTAATCTTTTAACAACACATTTCTAATATTAGATAACCCAACTAAAAATCTTCATACTTTATCAATTTATACTCTTAGGATATTTAACTAAGTTTAACTTTTATTTTGAAGATGTCAGAAATTGGTTTATCAAAAAAAATTCATATAAATAAGCAAAAAACTATTTTGCTTAGTGTTATATTTGAAATCAGAGGCAAGAACATTTTTTCGAGTAACAAAAATTCACCATATTTTTCTTTAAATGCTATAGATAAATTAAGCTTAAGAAAAATAAACTAAAATGGATATGTTTCGAAGAGGTAATGTTTACTACACTAAGAAGTAGAATGAGGACATTGTTCAAATCTTAATTAGAATCACTTAGAGTTAACTAAGGTGGATAAATTTTTAAAATTCCTTTAGGTTTGTATTTGTGTTAAAGAAATTCAAAACTTTATATTTGAACTTATCATTGATGAAATACAAAATGAAGCATTGAATAATAAGATGGATATTTTATGTGATAGAACTTACATGACCAAAATGCGAAGCACTCACAAAGCATAACTATGTTCCTTCAAGGAATAATATGCATGTAGCCATATAAATCCATCACACAATATATTATGTATGTAATTTCCATAGTTAATAGCAATATCATATGTTTGAGTTTTTTTAACTTAAATGGCTTCACCAAGGTTCATTGAAATGGCTCCAAAAAGTGCAATAGGATTAACATTTGTAAATTTAATTAAGATAATCTCAAGTAAATAATAAAGTTGACATTAATAAAAATTATAGCTTTTCAAAAAAAACTTAATGTTAAACATATTGAGAGATCGCACATAAAAATCGAATAGATTTTCATAGTGCAATAATTAATTTCATATATAAATGTGTAACAAGAATTATTTTATGGTTTGAGTATAATAAAACCCTATGTAACTAAGGTATAATTGAGACGATTATTTTTAAAATATGGAATGTACTGTTTCACATCTTTCAAGACATATGTTTTCATATGACAACTCTAAAATGGATAACTATTTTACAATTTAATTTTTCATAAAATAGAATCAAATCTTCCAAAAATATACCTAATGTTAAAATACTGGGCCAGAAGTCACATATGAACTACATCAAAATATCGTAAAACTTCAATGATAAGTTCTTTAAAACTTGCTTTCAAAATAAGTTATAATAGCCTCAAGAATGGATTTAACTTATATAGAAGTAGTCAAGATGTAATTACTTTGCTACGTTAATTATTAGTTTTGAGGCAAAGGAGACAAGTTTGCTTCAAACTTTTACCCTTATTGGAGCTACTTGGCCTATACGAAGCATAATAATATTGACCTATACACAATAGTAAGGCCATGTGAGGAGTTGTTGAAACATTATTGCTCAAGAATGATTTAAAAAAACACATAGCAAATAGGCTAACATCATGCTTGCATTCAAAATACAATAATTTGAAGCCATAATGCGGGTTGTAGGAAAATGTTGAAAATGATGTATTAAAAGCCAAATGAGGCAATGCGACAAGTAGTGATTTTGAATCATAACGATTATTTTAATAACTCAAAATAAGCTTTGATAAAAAAACAATTGACCTTTTGATAAGAGTTTTAATGATATTTATCCACTAACTATGCAATATAAATTTTGATGTTTTGCATGAAATTAAATTACAATCTACTTTTATCCACTAGTTATTTGGTAATTTTAGTCAGTTTTTCTTTTAAATTTTTGCTTAAAATTACAATCTATTTAAAATTTGATGATGGAATAAATAGAAAGATTTTTTTAATATTAGCATTATATTTCTAGAAATAACGTTTTGTTTATCTAAAAGAGTGCATAATCTTAGTTTGGTATCTAGGTATTCAAGGTGATTATTTGATATCTAAATTATGATTTGAATTTATCTCCATCATTGTTGTCATCCTTTTCACTATTATCTTCCATCAAAATCCTATTATAAAAAATCCTCCTACCTATCATACATAAATAATGTTTGGCCATTAGGCCCATTCATCATGTCCTCAGTCCCTTGAGTCTTAAACCTCATAAAGCATTGGGCATTATATTGATTTTAGCAAGGCCACCTCATAAAATGGTTCAAGCTATGAAATTTAGTGCAATGATAATCCCGACAATGGCCATGGTATCATTAAGAGTGCATGAGTGCTTGGCTTTAAATACTAAATTAGTCATAAAAACCCTTATAGCAAGAAATAAGGATTTACTAACCTAAGCCACATCTTTGTTCATCATTTTTTATATAATATGATGTTATTCATCTTGTTTGGGATTTCTAGTTAAAAGTGACAACCTCTAACACAACCAAAATTGACTCTCATTTTTAAATAGCTAGAAATCATTTTCATTAATTTCTTTGACATTCTATTATTAGACTTTAAATAATATTTGGCATAATTAACTTTTTTTACACATTTAGTAAATTTATTATTTATTGCCTTATAAGCCATTCAATTTTGCTTGTAACTATTTAGTAGGACATGTAAAATATAAGTTGATGTCATCAACCTAAATGGTGAAAAATTCATTCTCATTATGGAAGTGGGTAAGCTTCATGTGTGTGATTGCAATATAAGGAGATAAAAGTCTTATTATGTTCTTCCGAATTTTTGTGTATTTGATGTGCATATCCATATCATTGAAAATGAATGTTTGCATTGAAAGATGCCAATCATATTATTCTAATCTAAATAAAGATTGGGTTTGTATAGTACAAAATTGAGATGCTTCTCCTATGCTCATATTTGAATATTCTTTCTTTTTATTCAACTTATTAAATAAATTTTTGCAATACAATTACATCATAAGATGAAGAGTATTGGTGATAAACAAGTGTAAATGGATGATAATATAATCAACATAGATCATGTTAGTCCATTGCTTGCAATTCTTTGTGACCTTCAAACTTGTTTGAGCTTCCAAATATGGTATGTTATGATGATAGCGATGTTTTGTTTGGATAATATTATAATTTTAAGTAGTGTTAAATCATAATAATACTATATTTTGATAGTATTTACTTTGTTGCATACTTTCTTTATCCTTTTTTTATTAAAGTTGAATTGAGGAAATCATGCACTAAGATTAATAGTGCTCACAACCCACTACTAGTCAACTATTTTTATGTTATGATTTTAGATGCACATGAATAGCAACTCTAAAAACTAGAAGTACCTAGCTTATGAAACCAATATTTGTATTATATAAAATAGGTAGAAACCTTGAAAATCTTAATTCTAACTCCATTTAATATGAAAATTACTCCATATTTTAAATGGCATGTCCTCCATGATGAAAAAATATATGGAAGCTATAATTTCTCTATATTAATAATAGTTTTGTATTTATCTAGAATTGAAGTTCCATTCATAAATGAGTTGAAATTAGTCTGTTAAAAATGTATTATATTAAATCAACAATGAGCTTTGTGAATAACATTTTCATGATTTTTCAAGAATATTTGGTCTAAAATCAACAAAGATTTCTAGGTTATGAGATCTAGGAATATATATAATGTTTAGACATAGAATCCAATAAACAGTTGGACATACAATAAAAATTCTTTAGCTACATTCAACATAACATGCAAAATTAAATCCAAACAATTAGGGGAGAAGTTTCCAAAAAAACCATCTAGGCACAATGTGCTACCTAAATCCATATTAAAAGTTCTCTTTATTTCGTCCTTGGTGATATCTTGCATTATTCTATTGTTTGTTTGCTTTTGTTAATAAGGAAAGAGTGCAGTTAAACATATTTTCAGCTTCAATTGCTTAAGAAGACATAAAAAGATTTTGATAGTTCTCGATTACAACTATCATTATTTTGACCTCTTTGTTTGTTTCTTCACTTCATCACTATTGTATAAAAGAATGTTTTTATTTCTTTCTCTATCTGTTGGCCATCAAATTCCTTCTTTTTATTTCCAATAAAATTCCACTCTTTCAAAACCTTGCGAATAATAAGAAATAAGATGATACAACTCATTTCAATTATTATTTTCCTTGAAGAATTACTTATTTGTGACTCGCCACTTCCTTATCAAATTTAATAGGATCAAGAATTTTTTTATATATTTATTTTTTCAATCTTTTTGTCATATTTTAAGTACATTTTATTTTAAAGCAAGAGCCTTCTTCCCAAATTAGTTTAAACAATATTCCAATTATTCTCTATTGTTTATGAAAATGTAAGATGATTCAAAAACATGTTATAGAATTTAAATTGTTTGGGAAATGAAGGATGGATTTTAATGACATTTAGTAGAAGAGGCACATGAGTTGATCCAGTTCTTGCAAGATGAATTATAGAAGTTGAAAGTAGTTCTGCCTATTTATCAATAACCGACATCCTACTGCGAAAGCCAAAAAAAACACCCAATCGGCTCCCTGGGAGGTGCTGTTGTGATCTCCTCCATATTCTATTACCTTTTATTGCCCATATAAAGGAATAACTAAAAAACGACTACTACTTATGATGACATAGAATTATGCAATTAGCAAACTCTTACATTTGTTTTAGTTTAGGGTTGATAGTCCATTGTAATCATCTGAAGACGTGATTTCATTAAATATTTGCCCACTATCCATGGATTTGTAGTTTTGTTAGAAATGTGAAATGGCTTGCCTATAATATGTTTTTTTCTAGATACCATGCTTTTATCTTCAGAGAAAGTGTAGCTAGCTTTAGAAACCTAGCCTTAAGGCTTGATATTGATATGGATAAATTACGTCTCATTAATGTTAACATTATAAATGAATTCCTTACAAAGAATATATATCTTTCTTGATTGATTATAATAACAATGCAAAAAATTTAGTTTTTAAGAAAATTTTTACATCTTATCCTTGTAAGACATAAGTTCCAACAAGACAACTTATCTAACAAGATATGTTTTAATAAATTGATTAATCAACTAGCTAAGCCCCATTCAATAGCACCGTAAATATTTGAAAATAAGAAATTATTCATCAAGACCAGCATTACTTATAGTTTAGATAATTGAGAGAATCCTATAATACTTTGTTAGCTAATTGCTTTTTTGTGAATCTTCTTTAACTGTTTTCTCATCCTTTGATATTTTAGTGGATTTAAATCTTTTGTTTGAATTTCAAACAAGTAGGTTGTTTATCTCCAAAAACTTTATCACTAAAAATTTTAAGATCTAGATTATCATATCAGTGCTAAATTTTGTCCTATGAATTTTTTCAATAAAAAACCTAGACATTCTCCTTCTCATTTTTTAGACTTTTTTTAAGGAACTATAGTCATCCAATAATAGGCTTACAAGATAGTTGCATTCCCTTGTATGTATCAATTATCTTTCATTAGTATTAGGGATGTGCTGAATTGTTTTTATTTTTATTAAGATCTTTGGTGGAACATCCATAGTGGATTTATTGCCTAATGAGTTAAAAACTAAAGTAGGAATTTTGGTGGCTTCAATATTTTCTTATTGTTGGTAATTTTTGTTGACATCTTTGATATTTTTGTCCATTAATTACGTGACCCTATGTCTCGATATAAACAATAAGACAATCCTAAGAGTTATCAATTATTTTTATTGCTCTTGTTGAGTTAGCTCATGCCTATGTTTGTGGCATCCTTCATCAAATTTATGTAAGTTATCACATGAGGATTTCTGAGAAAAGCCATTGTTTGAAACACCTTCAGCAAAAATTCCAATTATGTTTGGCAACTCTTTTGCTACTCCTTGTCAATGCAAACCTAAGAATTTTGAGGATGTCTGAGTTTCAAAGTAGCAACGTATACCTTCAAAGGGCCTAGTCACTGTCGTCAATAAGTTACGTACTAAAACAATGAATTGGTTGGCCCTTCTGTGTGTTCCATCCCAAGTGATTGTTCCAAATTCAATTGAAGGAATGGATAGAAGTCATACACAAATGAGATGGACTATTAATAGCCTTACCACATACACTCAAATTCATATCTAAATACCATGGGTGAATGAATAAACATTTTAAGGGATATTTACAAAACTTTCCTACAATTTAATAAGTTCACTTTGCAACACAACTAAGTTAATAAAATTTTCTTTGTCATCTACATTTTCTTTTCTTAACCAAATAATCAAACAATTCAAAAAATCAATGCAAGAATTACTTAAAAATAATTATTTTAACAGAAAAAATTTTTTTTTGTAAGTCATTTAGAAAATAAATATGTGACTATGCAACTTTTTAGAGTAATTCGTTACTTCAAAAAATTCATGACTCTTGTAACTCATGAATATTTGTTCATGCTTGTTGCTTTCTCCTTTAAATTAGCACAATATTGATTAGCGTCATATGTTTCATTTCCTAATTAATTAATGTACTTGGATAAATTATCATCATATTCAAACAAGTGTGATATCATCATGATATCAATTAAACTTTGCACCTTTGATCAACAAAGTAAGATCAAGTGTACTTGATGTTACTTTCCTTCTATATTTCTTTTACTTCCTTTTCCCTTTCTATTATAAAATAGTGATTCGAGACAATTTATCTCCAAATAACATACCTAAATCTTGCATTTCTTCATAGAAAGAAGAAAAGTTGCAGACTTTTCTCCTAATGCCAGACAAAGCAAAGTCTAAAACATTGTGTCCTTTTGCACAAAGTTGAATAATCATACATGACTTATGAACCCTATCATAAAGAATAATGCTAGGATGGGCCAGGAAATTGACCAAATTATAGTTTACGTTTCAAAAAAACCTTTAGAAGCATTTTTCCATAATGCATAATGTTTCCAAAGAAATAAAGGAGGTCAATCTACAATGTTAATAGATATTGGAAACAATTCACAATACAAAATGCAAGAGAATGACCTTGTATTATGAACTTCTACATTTGACACAACCATTACAACAACAGTTCAAAAGACTTGCTATAAGAGGAATGGAATTGTGGCTTTTTGAATTATTAAAAAAATATTTTTTTGCTATATAAAAATTATCTTAATCATTTGAAGTCCTTCTAAGATTTGCAAACGTATTATTATTGACAAAACAATAATGAAAATAACTGAAAAACTAAATAAATCACATAATGATTTCAAATGAGTCTACCGCAAACACAAAGCCTTCATTAAATAATACTTAACCTAGCCAGGCTTCCACTAAGCAAGCAACGTTTACCATATGGTGGCCATTCTAGAAACTCTTGCAACAAATACATCAATCCTTGTAACAAATACATCAATTCTTGCAACAACTTCATCAACAAATTATGACCATTTAACTAGACAATAAATTGGCATAGCCACTAGTGAACATTTGTAGACATTCCTAACTTAGTTCTAAGCCTATCTATTAAAGTTTAATGGTAAATTAACAATTTGAAGGGATTAAATTAATTCTAAGAAAACAAAACTATTGAAAAGTTTTTATATGTAGAGTTAAACACAAAATTTTGGAATTAGTACTACAAAACATTACTTAATGCAATCAAATAGTGCAACACCTTCATTAAATTAATTTGATCACATTTAACTGTTTTAAAACCCTTGCCAACTTGAAAATCATGCAACTACTTATTCAAAGTGTTGTTGAAAAAAGCAGAGTACATTGTTGTACATACTTTCGTCATCAACCTCATACATTAACAAAGTTTTTGGGAATTTTTTTTATCTTTCATATTATAGGATCTTATGCATTATGCTTCAAGTAAAGGGTGTTGTTTTTTAAAATTATATTTTAGTTAAAAAAATTAGGCATTTTTATGATGGTTGAGTCTAGCCTACAAAGTCTCAAGAAAGTTTGGCTTTAGTATTGTGGGAGAACAACTTAGATTATGTTCCAACAAGCAAAAAATACAAGAGGTTGTGCACTAGCATGAGGAGAAAAATAGTCAAGGTGAGGTTATGTGTTTACCTTTTGAAAATTACTTGTGATGCTTTCTCAACCTGTTATGCAATGGTTCACTTTGGTGGAAACAAAACCCACTAAAATGCTTTTGTTGTTTTTTCATTACTACCAATATTCTTTTCTTGTTTTCACTCACCAAGAATGTGATTGCTATTGTTACTATAAGTTGAATTGTTAAGGACCAATTGTTATTATCATAAACAATCTACTAAACTTTTAAAACATGTAAAGCAAGATCCTTACAACATAACATAGACGTTTTTTCTAAGAGCTATAATTCTTGAGGGACAATCGAAGCAAATACTCTTCATAAGAGTCTTAGTATGGTCATCAATTGGCATTTTTATGCCCAAAAACTAATCAAACATGTGTTGACACTCTAGGGAATCATTGTATCTTTACTTTACGAGTGGAGTATTGCTTAACATTATATCACAAGATCAAATTTCATGCAAAGGTGAAAAGGACCAAAAAAAAGGCCAATTTTGATCGATCCCTTCGTTTGTTACCCACTACTGACATTACTAGACTTAATAGAATGCGTTTACCATGTTTTCTTAAAACTGATCAATGAACAGGGCTTCGAATTCTAATCTAGATCATGAGCTCATATGACTTACAAATACACCTAGACCAGCTACTTTGTGCGTACCCATGAGGACCAACTTAAAAGTGGCACAATTTGTGTGACCTCCAAACAAAACTGAATCTACCAATGCTACACTTACCTTCCATTGCACCCTACTACGCACTAACCTGTTCTAGTCCATGACAATATCAGTGTCACATTGACCTACTAACTTCATCCACGACACATCAAGACAAATTTGACTGACATCATCGAAACTACAATTATCTGATGGTTATATCCACCACACATGTACTTGGATCTGACTTGCAGCATCGTAGTTGATGTGCAAATTTTCTTATTTAATCTATAAAACCAGAACCAAACATATTTCAATGAGCCATGTGAACCTGGCTAATTAAAAAAATGAAAATGTAACTTTTAACGAAGATATTTTTGCAACTATTTGGACCATGGAAACTTTGGACCGAAATACATTTTAAAAACATATTTTGCGATAGCTTTGACAAAAGCTTTGGTAACATCTTTTAGAAAATAGAATTTTTTGGAACTAAAAGGTAGCATTTCGAAATGCCTTCATTATAGAAATAATTACAATCAATTTTTTATTTTTAATCTTTTTTTATGCATAGGCTCTCTATAAAATGGAAGGCATACTCTTTCAAAAAGTTGATCCTTACATGTATAAAATTCCACTTTTTTCATTATGTCTTGCTGAGGCCAAGGTTTAATTTCAATGACAACTCCATGCTAAATCATCTAGGTTTCAATATTGGGAAGAAGAGTGCAAGGCTTATGCAATGAGATAGTGTATCAGTTTGTTTACCTATAGCACTACTACATTACCATCTAGTGGATACTGCATAATGGTTCCTTTCACTTTGATGTTTGTTTTACTTCATTGATTCACTTTTATCATGTCATTTCCTTGTGCATCATTGTACCTTTTCACTATGATACTTAATGTTTTCTTAGATTTCTACTACTACTTATTGCCACCTTCCATACTATTCTCAATTCAATTTTTTGTTTTGTTTGAACCATCTTTATGTAAAGCTTACCTCATCACTCTATCTTTTTTATAATGCTTATTAATGTTTCATAAGGTTTTTTAATTTGCACCCATGTGACATTTATAGTTTTCTTTTCATATAGGAAAATTTATTTTGCAAACCCCTTTCAAAATACCCTTTCTTTTGCCATTGAATTAGTAGTTGGCCTAGCATAAGAAATGCAACCCATTGTATTATTGGTTCCTTCTTGACTAATGTTTCCTTGGATAGCTATCTCATGTGTGTTGCCTTTCTAGGTTTGACATTCTTATCTTCTCAGTTTCTTTATTCTTAATCTATGCAGTCTAATCTCTATGTGTTCATTACAATTTATACAACTATTTAAGCATCAGATCTTGCTATAGAGCACAATTATGCCATGACTGCAATGTTTATAGCAAAGCAATACTAAACTAAGCATTCTTTTGAATTTTCCTTTATTAGCACCTATTTTTAAAAACAATAAAGTGACTAAGTTGAAAAGAGGGAGTTTTCTTTACTTTTTTCTAAATGACACAATTTATACAAACAATATCATGTAGAACTTATAATGTGGAGCAACCACACATCAACTAACCAAAAGTGACCCTCCAAGATCTTATGACTTGACTAAATACATTGGAAGACAAGTTAGAGAAATATGGTTTTAGGATCATCAAACTAGAATAAGCTCTTAATGTGCCCACCTTTTTAAACCTAATATTGTCATTCACTTTAATCAAATACCTCTTATAATCAACAAACGTTTCTTTGATTAATACTAAGAAAATGATGATAATAAATGCATGGAATCTATAAGATGTGAATTCTCATCCTTGGAGGCAGCATAAACCTTAAGGAACATATAGAGTGGAAACATTTCTTGGACTAGTGCTTCGAATGGTTTAAACCTAATGAAAAATAAAAGGAGTTGTTTGCCTAAATGAAACTAGAAAAATAAACTAAACTATCAATAACAATCATAGAAATCCTTTTTCAACAAAGGGGATCTCAACTCATCAAAATACATATGCCTCATATAAAAGAAGCACTTATTTTCCAATGAAATGCCTAACAAAAAGAGGAAGCTATGTAATGAGTACATTACTCATATTGATGAGTACAATTGTATTGTGGTGTTAATGAAGACCCTTTAGTCACCTCTTTCTGTTTTGGAGTTGGGCTTAGAGATATATGTCGAGGAAAATTTTAATGCAAAACATTGACACCTTAGAAGAGGCCTATAGGATTATATTGATTGTGAAACATAGAAACATTTATCCAGTCAAAAAGTTGAAGTGTCAACCATGTTAAACATTGAGCTGGCCAATCCCAGATGCTCCACAAGTAGTGTACCAAAACATCCCATTCTGAGCCCTCCCTATCCTTAAACTTACAATGAATCCCAACCGACCAATTAACCAATCACCCAAAGGTAACTTGTTTTGATGTAAAAAGTCAAGTCAAATGATAGCCTAGTACCAAAAATTACAAGTATGCTATATCGAGAAAAGTAATTATAGGGAATTGAACACCATTGTAGAATAAGAGATCAAAGAATATGCTTCCTAAACCAACTAAGCCACTGATTACTACAACGAGTATTGAGCGAACAACATTGATAACATGAGGCCATTATAGTCATAAGAAGCACCTTCACCAAACCAAAGGGAAGTAAAGATTGAAGACAGAACACCATTTTTCATATCTTTATCAAGCATAGAGAAAATGTTTATATGCTCATCATAGAAATTTGTAATAGCATCAACGCAATTTCTACAAATGGTGTAACATGACTCAGACCTTGGATCATTAACTACCCAAACCTAGACATTTTGTTATTCATTAACAAAATATCCATGTGTGTCAAAAAAAATGAACTATAGTGATTAAATTTTCTCCACAATTTGGAATATTTTTTCTGTCATGTTGTTCCTATGGTAATATGAAGTATCATCTTGTTATGACAATGGTTATATGACCATGATACCATTATTGCTAACAAACCCAACACTTAACACATTTGCACATCATGATTAGAAATTTAATATACACCCATCAACACCTTAAGAACATGTCCAACTATCAAAAACCACCCAACACCCAAAATAACTAAATAGTATTTGTGTCCCATGGCAAAGTCAATAAAGAATTTATAGATAGAACTTTCATTTAAGCCATAATAATATCTTAAACAATAATACCTCCCACTGTAGAATCCATTTTATTTATCTTCTTGAAATTTTTTACAAATGAACTCCATGGAGAATATGTTTTGATAATAGGGGAGTTAGGAAAATGATGCAAAGTATAGGTTCCTTATCCCTTGCTTGGATGTACAATTGGACCAAACTAAATAGAGCCAATACTTTGTCCAAAATCAATTTAAAATGTAGAAAGCAACAAAACAGAATCTAGTTAGAGGATGAGTGAAAAACTACTTTCAAAACAAGAGATCAATTATACAAGTGGTTAGTCATTCCCTTCACCATATTCTAAAACTAAGCACATTTATAAGAATGATGACCAAAATGTCCTAATTTGAAAAGTTCATGATAATTAACTTTATTGACATCTTGAACTTTAATTGTACTATTAAACATAAATTAGAAGACCTTAGAAAACATTGTTCGTTGCTTAGGAGGAACATCTCAACTCAACATAAAAATATGAACATTTATTCACCATCATGTGAATATTTTGGTTTTCAAACCCTAAAAGATGATGTATCATCTTACAATGAAAGATTAAGGCTATAATTGATTAACCAACACCTTAATACTTCTATGATTCTAAGAGTTTTCTTGGCCGAACCATGTTGTAATGGAAATTCATTAATAGTTTTATTATCATCATTACCACAATAACTGATCGTGTTACAAAGAGAAATTTTGAATGGACCCTTACAACTAAGAAAATATTTTTGAAAGTCAATGAAGCTATAACCCAAAATTTTATGCTTCAACCTCTGCACTATACTTGGCAAAGTGTCCATGTTTAATGAGTTACTCAAGACCATAATCACTGATAAGGATTTTTGTTTCACTAGCTATTTTTGGAAAACTGTTTTGCATCATTTATGAATAAATTTAAAATTCTCATTTTCCTATAACCCTTGCATTTTACCAAATTGAGTTTATAAATAATATCCTAGGAAATCAATCATAGTGTTTCGTATGGGAAAACAAAAAAAAATTGACCATCTTTTACCACAAGCTATGAGAGCCTATAATAGTTCCATCAATATGTGCATAAGATTGAGCCCCTTTGAATCCAATAATGATTATGAACCTGTTAACTTTTTCAACCTAATCCTATTACCCATTCAAGCACAAACATAAATGTTTGCATAAAAGGTAGGTTCATGAGCATATTATGGAAACAATAAATATTATTAATGAGCAGTCTAACAAATTAGCAAATGCACACCACAAGCTCAAAGAATTCTTAAAAAGAGAATTATTGATTATCAGAATAAAGTCTGAATGGTTTCCTCTATGAACTTTGTAAAAGTTACATGTAAGAATAGTCCATCCATTGCAAATCTCAAAAATGGTTGGACCAAATCCATACACCAAGGTGCTACCAGAAGATTACGACATTAGACATACCTTCAATATCTCAGACTTGGTTACTCATATATCGAGTTAATCATGATTTCTAGTGAGTTGTTTGACTAAAAAACCACACTGTTGAAACTGACCACTTAATTCAGTGCTTACTAATCTATAATGGTAAGAAGAGGAAGAATATTGAAGGAGTAATGGATCAAAATACTAAGCAAACCAAAAGTTAGAGTTATCAAAAGTATCTTTCTCATTAGAAAGGTTAACAAGAAAATAAGGATACTTAGATCAAAATGGAAGTGTCATAGAGATCAAACCTTGGCACTTTAGAGATTTATGAGAACTAATCTAGAGCAGTAGCTCCTTAAAAATGAAACTCTTCTACTTCAACGGAATTAAAGAGGACACTAGTCAACATTTTTACTATCCCAAGACCATTAAGACATGTATCCACATTTCTGGACAATCATGCTATTGTTTCCTCATGTGCTAAGTCAAATGGAGCCTAAAACTTTATTCTATTCTCAAAGTTCAAATCATGAATAAATAAAAGACACAAAAAATGGCCCACTGAACCCATTTCTACTAATGTCATCATTCATTGTTGCCTCTATCGCTCATTGTTGACTTCACTCAATTAGACACAATGCCAACATGGACTACACTACATCAAAATAGATTAATGAAAGGTGTCATTTAAGCACAATCACACGCATGAGTTTGCATAACCCACGATTTTGCCCAGATGCATTAGGTTGTAGAAAACTGCTAGATCGACCCAACAGTAGTAAAGGTCATGTGCCTTGCAAACAACCTTAGACAATTAATGCGAAACATACCCAATTACCCACTCTACAATACATTGACACAGATCTAACCCATGGCACAATGAACATCATACTGGCCCCACCAACTTAATCTTTGACATGACAATCAAAATATGACCTTGGATAATGTTAACATCTTATAGAGTCACTTACCCAATGTGCAACACATTGACATAGAACATAATAAAAAAATCCATGACATGTTGACCATGATAAAAACTACAAGGGCCTTAAGTAACCTAGCTAGCATGAAATAAGAAAACATATTTTTTTATAAAACTACTTAACAAGCTTTGACAACATAACTTTTGGCCAATAATGATTACTCTTTAACTTTGGCAAATAGTTATAGAAAATATATTTTTTTAAAATGAAATGGTAGTTTCTTAGAAATCTATATGGAAATAGTTTTGACCACAAAATTTGAATTTTTATTTCTTCCTTTATTTTCTTTGTTGTACTAGAATTTTTATAAAATGAGAAGCCCATCCTTTAAAATGGATGATCTTCATAGCTTCAAAATTTCCATTCTTCCATTGTTTCTTGTTGAGGTCTAATTTTGTTTCTAATAGAAATGCAACATGATGACTTGTCTGTGCACTAATTTTGCGAGTAGAGAAACGATCAAATGATGAGACATCATTCTAATTTATCTATGATTATATGACACAACTTTCCAATCGTAGCTACATAGTGATTACTTTCATTATGTTGTTTCTTTCAATTTATTGATTCCCTTTGACTTCATTTTTGTTCACTTCTTCATCTCTTTTCACTTCATTGCTTCATGTTTCTAAAATTTCTAGTCCTACTTATCATTGCATTCAACATTATTCTCAAATTTGTTTTCATAAGTATTTGAAACTAATTTTGTTACTCAAGGTTTTTTGTAAGACTTAGTAAAATTTTTCAATGCTTTCAATCAAATCTCATGTTGCCTTTACTTTGTTCTTTCATTATTACAAAGAACACTTATCAAATACCTCTCCAAGTACACCAACTCTATGTCATTAGTGAGGTAACTTGCCTAGCATATAATGTGACCTTGTGTTGCTCTAGGTTCCTCATAGTTAATGTTGTCCTCGATGGGTGACTCTTGTGTGTTACATTTTTAGGTTTCTAGTGCTTATCTTCTCTTTGTTTTTATATTCTTATTGTAAGAAAATTAATCTTTAAGTGCTCCTTATAATTTTTCCACTCATTTGGCTTAATTCAATTTTCATTTATGGAATGGAGGATGACGAGATTCTTCTTGTCCATATATTTGAGCTAAAATGCTTTATAAAGAATTCTATGTCTCATCCAAAAAGGTTTTGTGTGGCTTTAAGTTTTCTAAATGCTTCCTCGAGTGCTGTCTCGAGGAAATCTCCTTATAAGAAAAAACAGCATACTCAGTTCTTCAATTATTTGTGAACTCACTTTGATGCCTAAAAACTATAAGATAAGGGACACCATGGAAATCTCAAAATATAAAACTTCCATTGAGTTCCAAGATATTACGAAGTGAATTAAGTAAGCCATATCTTTAACTAACATCACCTTTAGGCACATTATCTTTAGGAGATTTGGTGAGCTAGCCATATATGAAATTATTATTTTTTTTCCTAGGGCATTATGAAATGCTACTACATAAACAAGTAGGGAAAAGAATTAAAACAATGATCTTGAAGAGGTGACAAAGATTGCTTAGATCTTGAAGAGAAGGAGGCACATTCATTGGTGAACTCTTCTACATGGAACATGGTAGGATGTAGTCCAAGGCTATGCAATTAAGTACAAATGTTTGTGAGTTCAAACCAAATATTTGTTATATATGCATTATTCTATTTTTAGGATTTTATTAAGAGGGCTATTGTAATTATATTCATAACAATATCTAGATCAAATGAGGGTGTACGTGAACTTGTGTTTTGACAATTGAATCAATGATAAGGTAATTTCTTATGTTTTAATATGGTGATTATTGAATTCATGCTGCACTTGGAGAATTGATTAATTATTTTTAAGAACTAGTACTTATCATGATTAATACCCTATAAGTTATAATAATTACTAGCATACTAATTCTAAAATAGTTCTGATATCTATGGTACATGATGTGCTCTACAAATTTTGTAGTTTTCTTCAATTTTTTCCAAACCATAATTGTTAAAACATTAAAAAAAATAGTTTACCAAGTGTTTGCATTAAGGCTTTTTGGGAAGGCTTCGTCAACGGCTCTAGAACAATTTTCTACTGAGCTAATGTTTAAACCAATGGATCCATAATTTTTTTTTTATCTCAAACAAGACTTTCAAATGATGTACGATTAAGAAATCTATATAATGGTATGATGATTTAGTATTTCTAGCATAATTTTGATGTAATAGTTGAATATTGTGAAACAAAATCTTCCTTATGTAAGATCAACGATAAGTTCACAAAGTGTAATCGCAATAACATTTTTAATACCAATATTCCTAAAACATCATTGTTGACAAACTATAAGTGTGCAACTTTCAATTGGGAAGTGGTTAATCGAGTTCTAGCAACAAATCTTGAATATCACATACAAGAAGTAAATTTTGTTCACTTTGAATGCCAACCTTGATCAACATTTCTCAATGTGTACTATCATGCCAAAGGAGGTACAAAAAAAAGGATCGTTCTATGGCTAAACATTATTATTTAAGGGTTGAATCATTAGGAATGGGAGTGAAAATATTTAGTTTGATGAATATGATAGAAGAAACTAGGAAGCATAACATAAGAATAAAGTTAATCTAAGCCTTAGATGCTTAATTTTATAAATTCTAATATGTAATTGGTGTTAGAGCAAATTTCATAGGTTTGAGCCCTTAGTGTGCGAATATGGAAAGATTATTGCACTAAAAAAGTCATGTCCATATGGATCCACCAATGTAACTAGTGTGAAATGTGACATTCATATGTGTCTATGACTAGTTTTATTTTATTTTCTTGATCCTTGTGGGTGTGGATGTGTGTACATGTTCTTCTCTTTGAGGGTTCATATCTCTACATTTTTTGGCCCTGATGAATGAACAATATGACTAAGCTAAGTGCTCATCCTCCTAGAATTTTCCTTTTAAAAAACTATTGCTAAAGCTTATACTAATATTACATGATGAATATTCAAACAAAAAATAATACAACAAAGGAAAACAAAGACATTTAGGAAGGGACATTCCCTAGTGTAAATAAAAATCATTATCCAGAGTAAAGTTGCTACCTAATCCATAGTAGTGTTCCCTTCATGGTAAATATGGAAATTTTGAAATGTGTAAAAAGTCATAAAAAATATACACATTAAAATTTTGCCATCTGGGGATACCTCTAGTACTACTATTAAGCTATTGTAGTAATGAAGGAGTCAATCCCTATGTTGTACCCATGTTGTGAGGAATAAGTGAGGTGATTAGGAAAGTTCAAAAAAAAAAAAACATATTTTTCCATCTTAAATGATAACACTAAAACACACAATATTTTACAATATTGGTAGGGTCATTATTAGCCTTCATCTAGCCACGATGGGGGTAAATGTACATTGCGAAATAACTTGCAGCCTATGTAGGCTGTGGTGGCTCCAAAAGTTCCTTATAAGAAAATTCCTACATTGTAAAAAATCTAGGGGATAATTTTGATCATGGAAGTGAGGGTTCAACTTCATGTACAGTTTGTTATTCCTATCTTATTGCATATCATATAGTATAATAGCAACACAAATGACTAATTATTCTATTTTTATTTCCTTCTTGTTGATCAACATCTAGTACAATAAATTTTTAAGCTATAAAAATGCATCAAATAATTAAGTATTGTTGTAATTTAGTAGTCATCGAAGACAAAAATTGAGAACTGATTGTGAAGATTTATACTACCATGAACTTAATTGATAGTTTGATTGTAAGGGTAGTGCCATGGGAACATTATATCATTGTTTATTCCCTTGAATGTTGCAAATATCAAGCATGCACAATAAGTAATAAAATTCACTAGATCAACATCCTTGTCTTGCATTAAGCCATAATTTCTATAACTAGTTTATCCAAAAATCTTGATTCTAATTTAGATTCAAAAAGCTTTAATGTACAAATGAGAGAATTGATTTTTGTTTATCCATGTAATGACAAACTCGTGAGTGTCAATTAATCTCCTTAAATCTATTTTTTTTGCTAATATTTTATTTTCCTAAGTAAAACAAAACCACAAATATAATCCCAATTCCATTATCAATTTCTATTTGAAGTTCTTCCTCTATTTTCTCACCACAAAGAGACCAATTAAGAAACACTTCAAATTCATGCAATGCCTGTTAAAGAATTTAGATTATCAAAGATTTTTAATATATATGACTATAAATGTTATTTCACCTTCCAATTGTCATCCTTAAATTTGTGATTGATTCGCTAGTGATTCCTCTCCTTGCTTTTTATATATTCATCTCTAAAAACTTATTCTCACCTCAAATAGGCAAACAAGCTATGCAGACAAAGACCTATTACTTTAGCAAAACTAACGTATGAATGAAACTAGTCCATTTCACTCTAAAACAATACATGTTATTTGTGTGTGTGACTTTAATTCAATCCACAGCTAACTCATCATAGACTAAAATAACTACAAAAAAAGAACACATATTTTGCAGAAGCTCAACAAAAAATAAACTACTAAAGAGCTTGCCTGTTCGATCATGCATGCCTAACAAGCTTAATTCTATGTTTTACAAGACTAAAAATATAATATCAAAATGGTGCCAAAAGCTACCCAATAAAATCTAATAAAGCAACAAAAGTAGAATAGTTTCTCCAACTTATTTTTTAGTTTGGTTGATAATTCTCTTTCACAAGTTCTGTACGGTGCCTTTTTATAAGTTTTTTAATGATATTTTTCTCCATCAACTATGTAATATGAATTTAGATGTTTGACAATATCAAAAAATCAATACTAAGTTTGATGAAGATTCACTTAGAGAACAACACCACATGATAGTTAAGGTTTCTCTTAATGGCTTATATTGAAGTTGAAAAACTTTTCTTATGATTATAATTAAGTTCAACTATTGAAGTTTATTTGGTTTTATTTAGTTTACTAAATCTTTTATTTTAATATTGACTTTAGTGGTTCAAATAAGTTCCCCATGAAGTTTTCAACCTTACCAACACATTAAGTATTTTTTCATGTTTTCAATAAGAATAGTATTTTATTTATTTTTTCATTTCATTTTAGGTTTAGTATTACAATCTATTTAAAGCCCAATTATGGAATGCAAAGAAAGATTATTTTATTTTAGCATTAAACTTTTAAAAATAACATTTTCATTATCAACATGAGTGCATAATTATATGCTGCAACCTAGGTATTTTAGGTAGTGACCTGATATCATATTTATGATTTGAATTTATGTCCACCATTTTTGTTGTACTTTTCATCATCACCCTCCCTCTTATGTCCTACAATAGAAATTCTCTTACCCATGGAAAATTAATAATATTTGGCCATTAAGGCCATTTGTCATCTTGTTAGTCCTTTAAGTCCTAAGTTTCATAAATCATTAAGTATTATACTACTCTTAAGTGAGCCATACCCAAAACAAATTCAAGTTATACAACCATGTTCAATGAAAACTCCTATTAAGACCATGGTGTCACTAAGAGTGTATAAGTGGTTGACCTTAAATACTACATCAATCCTAACAACCTTCTAGTAAGAAACAAAGAATTCAATAGCCCAAACCACATCTTTGTTCATCATTTTTTATATAACATACTTTAAGTCTCCATGTTTAGGATTTGTTGTTAGGAGTGGTATCTGACGAGACATCATTATTTGGTTTATCTCAAACTTAAAATCTTAGAAATCATTTTCATTCATAACTTTATTATTCTTTTACTAAACATTAAATTATATTTGGCACAATTAAGTTTTTTAACTCATCTAATAAATTAATTATAGATTTCCTTATCGGTTATTTTATTTTTTTTCTAACTGTTTAGATGGACATGTGAAAGGAAAGTTGTTGACGTTGTCAACCTAAACTATGAACAATCCATTACAACCAAGGAAGTGGGTAAGCATCATATGTATAAATGCAACATAGAGACAACATTCTTGTTACACACATGCCAATTTTTGTATATGCCAGATGTGTATATCCATATCATTGATAAGGTATGTCTACACCACTGTGAAAGATGCCAATCATATTAGTCTGATGAAAATATAAATTGAGTCCATTTAGTACAAGAGTTGAGATGTATTGCCAACACTCATAATTAAATATTATATTTATCTATTCTTCTTAGTAAATAAATTTCAATAATACAACTGCATAACAAGATGAACAATGTTAGTAACAGCCAAGCACAAATGGATTATGATATAATAAAAATATATCATGTTAGTCTATTATGAACAATTCTTTGATGACCTTCAAACTAGTCTGAGTTTGTAAAGATAGTATGCCATGAAGATGGCCAATTTTTTCTAACATAGTGTTATGATTTAATGAGGTGTTGCATCATAACAATATGGTAGTTTGATAATATTTTCTTTGTTGTGCATATTTTTGATCCATCAATTATTAAAGTTGTTCTGAGAAAGTCATAAAATGAAAAGTGTTCAACACCCACAGCTACTAAACTTTTTTGATGTTATGATTTTTGGTGTAGATGAATAGTAACTCTCAAAAGTACAAGTGCCCATCTTATGAAAACAATATTTGTATTACATAAAATATGTAAAAACCTCAAATATCTTAAATTTCATGTGCTTTATTATCTTAGGATGTATGGAAGCCATATTTTGCCCACATTAATAACAACTTTGCATTTATTTATAATTGGTTGTCCATTGCATATACTAGTTAAAATTTTTATTGTAATTGATTTACATAAGATATGCCCAGTTTATTGCTTTCTTTGTATACTAAGCTCTATTGTATGTCAAAGAAACTTTTTTTTTGCTTACTTGCAACATACAATTTGTTAACTCACATGATATATTTTTTGTATATTGAAAAAAAAAAATAACACACAACAATCCACTAAAGCATATAAATTTCTAAATCATAATTAGCTACATAATTATAGACCCCTAATTGTTGCCATTATCATGACTTCATCTACTATTTGATTTATTTCAATATGAAAAGATGCTAAACTCAATTCTTCTAAATAGTTCCAAATAATTCCAACATCAACAGCACTACAATTTGCGCTTACATTCTCACTAGGGATGTTTAAGTGCATCTACATCATCAGTAGAGGGAACCACCTCACTATCTTTGCCAATGTTGCTTGAGTGGCTTCAAATTGATTGATGACTCCCAAAATAACTTGTTTAAAATCTTCCTATAATGAAAATTTAATGAGGAGATAGGAGTTGTTTATGAAGTGTAAATTCTCTTTAATATTATAGATAACATTCGTTTTTGTTTCATTTGATTTCATAAAGTTACTAACACTACAAGCTTTCTAAATATTCTATGATGTTAAAGTGGGTAGCATGATTATGACCCTTATATTTCTGATTTCATGTAACTTAACTTTCCATATTTTGTTATCAATTTCATGATCTTTTCTATATTAAGCAAATTTATGTTTAAATTATTCGAAAAAGTAACATATGTCTATTTAGTTTTTTATAATAAATAAAAGCATGACCAATTAAATCTTCATTTGGACATTACAAACACTTTGAAGCAAGTTAAAATTTTAGGCTCATTAAGGATTTCATGAATGGTATATGCTATTCAATATCATCAATGTTAACATTAAAATCTTAAAAGGACAATTAGTGCTCCATGAATGTAGTCTACATTTTGGAATTGACTATTTTGATCTCAAAAAATCCCAAGTAGAATATCGCTTCATTGCACATTATAAGTTAGTGAACATATCCAATAGTTCATTGTGTCAGACCAATTTGTATCCGTGTAGTCATATGTTTTATCAATTGCATACTAGGCCATGTATTCGATTTTATCCATGATGCATCTAAAAATTGTTATTTCATTAACAAGTAGTTAGAATACAAAAGTTGTTTATTAATATCTTTTAGTTAATTTTTATAAAAAATGATTCATAATTTTATTGATTTTCTTAATGAGAAGACTTTTTTCATTGAATGGTAAATTAATTTTATTCAAAGAAATCTGGTGATGTCCAACTTTTTACACATTTTACAATAAAAAAAATCAATTCATTCACTCATTAATATATTATAAACTATCTTGAATAATTTGTTTGTTGCTAAAAAATATATTTTTATTTCTATTACACAATATTGTTTCACTTAACTATTTTGATAATTTGCATTAATAAATTACAAATTGAAAAAGACTTGTTCGTGATGCATTATTGGTATTATTTTTAGTTAATATTTTACAAATAAAGTTTTAAAGTTTCTTACTATTTCAGTATATTAGTTATTTTAAATTTGTTAAAAAAATATGTAATATCGTTTTAAAAATTAATTGTGTACTTAAATTTAAAAATTTTGAAAAGTTAATTATTTTTATTTTTAAATCATCAATTGAATTTTATTAATTTGATTAACTCAATTTTTATTCTAAATCGCTAGAAAAGCTCTGAATTGCATGTATTTATAAAGATTTTAATTTTTTTCTTTCATAATTTGATTTTATTTATATATTTTAAACAAATTTATACTAAATTTAATATTTATTAAATTTGTATTGTAGAGATGAATCTATAATTAGAAATTCTATGCTTATTTTCATTTTTTTATTAATTTTTTATTTTCTCAATGATTGTTGGAACTATAAGCATTTTTTAACACATAAGTTATTTTTTTGTATTTATGTATTTAGATGAAATACTAGAACTTTTTAAATAATGTTTTAAACATTTGAAATATTATATTGTGTTATATTTAAAAAAAAATTTAATGTATAGAAAATTTCATATTGTAAAATGATTTCATACTTTTTCTATCTACATTATTCTTTTCTAAAACCTGATTTTTACTATTGCCATAAATTTAATTTTCAAATGTTACACAAACATTGTATCCAAGTTGAATTTTGCTAAAACAATCTTTCAATGATATAATACATAATTGATATTGTATTGATTATTTTTTCTAGTTAATGTTTAAGTTTATAATTTTTATGTTGCTAAAATATTTTCATGTTATATTGTTTTTACTAATAATAGTAGATCTTCAATGACTAGAGTACCAAGAAGAACATTTCGTACATAGTATGACATAATTTTTAAATTTTTAAAAAATGTTTTACATTAATGATTTTGTTACTTGTACAATTTTATTTAAACAAATGTAATTTCGAATTTCTTGTCCAAAAAAATATACAATATTCAAAATTTTTGTTACATTTTTATATATTTCTTTAAAAATAATATTTTATAATTTAAATATAACAAATATTCAATCCAATGAAAATTATAAAATAATTATAAAAATCCTTTCCATAAAATTTTTGACATTAAACATTGGGACATTACTTGCTATATGGTTAATTAAAATTATTGAATGAAGTGTAGTTTATGTTTTTCTTATAAATCTACATGATTAGAATTTATTAAATTTACTTAATAAGAATTTAATCATAAGCACATGAACTTTTTAATTTATATGATTTTCCATTAACTATTTTTGTAATTTAAATTAAATTTTAAAATCCTTGTAATTTTTTACTTAAAAAATATGTTTAGTAGAATCTCTACTTAGTTTATTAATAGACTCACATTATTGAATCAAATAGATATGAGTCGAAACTTTATGCACCAAATGTCCTTTTTTTAGTGTGCAAGAAAAAAATTATGATACATCATATAAGCTCAAAATTTAAAAGTCCAACAAATAATCTTCGTATTAGTTGGTTTCATTTATTATTCTAATTAAATCAATTCTTGATGTTAAATTCAAGTTGTATCAATTATGTAATTATCTTAGCAATTGTTATTGACATCATAACATTTATTTCATTTGCTATGATTATCTCATTTTTCAATATTTTGTATCAATTAACTAGATATATTATCTA
The DNA here is from genome assembly GCA_023846275.1 of Vanilla planifolia. Taxonomy (NCBI): domain Eukaryota; kingdom Viridiplantae; phylum Streptophyta; class Magnoliopsida; order Asparagales; family Orchidaceae; genus Vanilla; species Vanilla planifolia. The sequence goes on along the minus strand of JAIUJO010000249.1, from coordinate 136,793 downwards.
TTTTTCTATAATTGGTGACTAAATTTGTAGTTTGCAAAAAATTGAAGTCTATAGTATTTCAACACATCATACACTTTTGTCTAAAACTATATTTCATTAAGTGTGAATTAGAATTACTATAAAATCGTCATCCCTTTGTATCTCTCAAGTCATTATATAGTATTTTTTTAAAGTGGAAGTTAATGGATTCATTTTAAACCTTTTTAAAGTTTGAGATTAATGCTTAGATTCTTTGTTAAATAAGTTAGTCAACAATTTATGTAATATATTAAATCTTAACCATTGCTAAAAGTTCTACATTTGTTGTGATGAGATTGACTTTGTATGATTTTCTATTCTACCTAAGAACTAGTAAATATCTTATTGATCTTCTTACCAATTTGTTCAAATATGAATCTTATAAAATTGTTTAGCTGAAAGTTTGTTGTTGTATTGCATTAAAGAAAATGTAGAAATATATGATCAAAATATTGGTGATGATTAATGTCATCAATAATCTTTTATTCTTGAATACACAATATCGTCAAAACATTACGGTGGGAAAATAATTTGGAGTTATATTTATAATTATGAAAATCTTAAAACATTGATTATAAGTATAACAACAATGAATATAAATTTGATTCCCAACTATCATGATTAAACTTAATTTGCAAAAGTGAAATGCATTTATTGTCCTTATTTTGATGAAATAATGCATGCTATAATCTAATATTTTTTGGCTATATAACAACTATTTATTCAATTATAAGAAATGGCTTTTTTGTATTAAAATTTGAAAGTTGAATGTATTTAAATACCGAATATGGATAAATTGAATATTTGAGTACATAATTTTAAATTCTAAAATTAAAAGCGTTGTGGAATTACATGCGTGAGTTGTAATGCATGAATGTTGATTAGGCTTAACGCTTTAAAATGTTATATGTTTTTTATATTATTAGCTTTTTCTCTCATCCTTATTCTGTCCTACCATGAATGTTTGATAAGATATGGGTAAGATTCTTAAATTTTAGGAGTTGGTGGTTAAAGATTGGAGGTTTAAAAGAAAAAATTTTGTATATGATGCATTTAGGAATATCATAAGAAAAGATGAATATAAGAGAAAGCAGAATTTATTACCATATCTTACATAGATTCTTAAATTCAAGAACATTCATATTGAAGACCAAAAAGCATGCAATTAGATGAGGGTTAATTTAAAATAGTGAATTATTCTTACTCCATCCATAAACTAACTTATCTTAAAACAAATTATTGGTTTAAGGTGGTGAGGCTAAGGCTATATAAGCCATTAAGATATGCTTGTAATTTAAGAATACTTGACCATAAAAAAGGAATTTGAAAGGGCCAACTTAGATGATACCAAGTAAAAAGGTGAGGTAAGCTACGAGGAAAAGAAGAATGAGGGTTAAAGCTTTAAAGAAAGTATATATCTTACGAAAAAGAAGTCATCTACATGACATTTCATAGTAAGATGACACTAGAGTTCATATAATAAATTTAGCTCAAATCTAACCCACGATAAAATGGAATTCCTTTGTGAAAATGTTTATCAAAACATGTTAATTAATTGTGACAATAATTAGTCATTCTTTATCATAAAACTTGTTCAAGAAGAAAGAAATTCTTTCTAGGCAAGGCAAAGGGAGATTTTGATTAGTTAATGACTGGTTGAATTTTCATTCTTTCTTATGCAATGTTTTTCGTTGAGCTATAAGAAATGCATATTACATTTTTTTCATGTGAATGCAAAGTAGATTACATGATCATATATTGCAAGTCTGTCTTTAATTAGTAGATATTTGTGGAAGATGATTTTAGAATACCAATTTGTTGATGTAAACCACTTCTTAACATAGACATCACCAAGTAAAATAAGAGAAAAGCATGCTAAATGTTATGCCTTGTTGGTTACCTATGTCGATTGTCTTAGCATTTATGCATTAAGCACAAAATATTATGATATTGTTTAAAAGTTGGAAAATCAGGAGACAATTTTTTTTGAAAATAACCTACATAACCTAGGCATAATAGCCTTATTTTCATGGTATATTTTGCTAATTGTTAGGATGCTTAGTGGAATTCTTCTTCTTTCTAAGTTGAATCAATGTTTGATAATATAGATTGAATGTTATATTTACTTCTTGATTATTGCATAAATAGAAAGAGCCTTTCATGACACAAAAAAAGAAATGTATAAAATTTAGACTTTATTAGATAGTTTTTCATATAACCCTATTATTTGAAATGTATTTTCAATGTGATGCACAATGATTGTGTTTGAAATTACTCACAAGTTTAGCTTACAGTATGAAATGGTATGTTCACTTTATCACTAAAATAATGGATAAAAAATGTCTGAAATGCAATGTGGTATAAGTTATACCATAGATTAAGTGATAAACAATTTAAAGCCACTTCGAAATAATTAAAAAAACTCTAGATAATGTTGTAGCCAACCATTTCTTCGTCTATAGTCTGCTTGTGAAGCATGGAACCATGGGCTTGGCTAAGTTATAGAAGGCATTGATTCAACCATAAAAAAGAAACTAAATGGAATTTATGAAATGTGTGATTCTTGGTTACTAGTTAGAAAGCCTTGGAGGGCTCAATTTAAGGCCATAGAGGAAGGCTAGGTTAATTAAAGATATGGTTAGCAACCAAAGAATTTGATTGTGGCTAAAATTACTAAGTTTAAGGCTAGACATTATGATAAAGGTTTTATCAATAATTCATAAATCTTAGCATAGTCAAATTGTATATTTAAGATGCTTGGATTTAAATCTGTAAGGTAAGTGTAGCCTTGAAATCATGTTCAAAGGCAAGAAAAAATCAATTAAAAAGGAAGCTATAATAAAAGTTTGTTATGACATGCTTAAGAAATTCTATTAGTGAACCTTTATGCAAAATGTAAATTAACTTTTGGTTAGCTAGGCTCTCAGCTAAGACCTTGTAAGATGGTGGAAGAACTTGGAATAATGCATAGGGTTGTGCTAGGTTTGGCAAAGTAAGTAATATCATAAAGATGTTGACTAGACCTTACGTTGAATAGTTTATTTGTGTAAGACCATAAGTAATTTTACTTAAGCTTTTGAGTCACATGATGACACTCTCGATGGTGATCTAAGTAATGTGTGGAGCTTAGAAGAGGAATTTTGATCATTATGATAACTATAGATTGCCTTGGATTGTCAGAGTCATTAGTAATACTTGTGTAAGTTGAGACTTAATTGTTCTAGAGATAAGTTAAATATAGAACCTAAGGGTAAAAGCTGAGCCAATATGAACTCCATGGTTAGTTCAGATAAGAAAGATCCAAAACAAAATGTGAGCAAGAATAAATATAAGAAAAATGGTTTAAGAAGTTCTAGATAACTAAATTAGGATTTTGTGGGAACCCTAAGGCATTTTGATATATTGGACTCTAAATTATCGACATTCACTAAGGAGACAGAAATGTTAGCTATCCTAGTCCCTTGGCTTGGTGCTAGTTAAACTTGAAACGTTAAAGCTATAGTTGGAGTGTCATATTTCAAGGTAAGAACCCTAGAATTTGTCAGAATCCATTGTATGAATACTCTCAAAAAGGAACAATTACACATTAAGTCCTACAAGAAATCACATGGTGTGCTTTGGTATATTGATGACTATTTGAGATTCTTAAAGACTCGTATAATATTGGTGACTACTCGAAATTCTTAAAGACTGGTATAATCCCACATGAATGCCCATGTGATTGTCATCACCATGTCGAATGTTCGATTATATTATTTGAAAGAAGTGGAACGGACTAAATGATTCTTATGTATAGGAAATTGTATTCTATCATGAAGTGCATGCTAAGTATCTGCTTTGTCAAAAGGTAAGGAAATATATATTAAATTAGTTAGTTGATGATGATATCATATTGTTAATTAGAAATTGATGTCATTCATTCAAAATATTTATTCTATTATTAAATTCATATTTTTTAATGGAGAACAATAATTTTATAATATGGCTTATAGATTCCATATTGAACTACCCAACACTCCATTTATAATATCATTAAGTTGTTAAACTTTAAGCAGAGGTAGAGTTAGAGATTATCAGAATTAGTAAATTAGCTAGATAATTTATTTTATTTATTTAATCATCAATAATAATAGATATACTTATTTCTCATCAATTAAATTTTAGTGAACATAGGATTTTATCGATTTATCTTACAAGATTTGACACGTACCAATTATTTTTTTTATGAGACATTCATAGTTATTCATGGCATTTACATAGATTGGATTAGAATTGACTGATTGTATTGATTTTTAGATACTTTTTTCATCTTTTGGTCGTGGATGGGAGAATTCATTAGATTCTTAGCATGATAAAATTTTGCTTAGAACCTACATATACAATATGATAATATGAATCTTTAGAATTTTGTTACTCATGATTTTGTTAAGAAGTTATATATATATATATATGTTTTCATGTGTGTGTGCATGTGTGTGTGTGTGTCTATGTGTGTATTTATATCTGTGTGTACAATTGAATCTATTTTATTTAGAAAAATAGTTATATGATAGATTGAATGATAATGGAACTTTATTTTACTATTAAGCGTTTACTTTTGCTATATTATAAAATGGTAAATGTTGTTATCCTAGTGACACAATGGAGGATCAACAAGTGTTTGATTATAATAACCCAATTATGTGAGTTTTTAACATAATCATAAAGTCCAGCTATATTTTGTCTAAAAAGGTGATGAAGAGGACCGTCAAAGTGATCTTAAGAACTTCTACAGACATGATTTTGTTATACTAAACTCAAGCCATGCTGATTGATTTGATGATAACAAACCAAAATATTTCTAATGAATTTGGACGAGTAAATTTTTAAATTTTAAATAGCTAATGTGTTTGTTCATGGAAGATGTTAAAGAAGAAGAGTAGTAAATATCAAATTCTTGAAACTCATCTTGTTTAGAGTGGCTAGCCACCAAGAGATATATTTTGAATTAATTTTTGGGCATTTTTAATTTTTTTTAAAATAACATCTTAATTTAAGTCATCTATGAGAGCAATAATAACTAAATTGAAATCTAAATTAATCAACCTAAAAGATATATTTTTTATATCTTTGATAATCATGTCATGGTCTTCTTAAGAATCATTTTTTGTTACTTTTGTTACTTTTCCACCATAATAATTAATTAAATTAAAAAAACTAATTCTACTTGCATTAACTGACCTAAATCTATGTAACAATGTTTAGGCACAGAGCATTAATGTGAAACCCCTTTTTCTACAAAAATTAGATTTAGACATTCTTCCAAAACAAAAATGGTAGCATCTTAAATCAAGGCACTACTCCTTACATTCCTAAATTAATTAATCAAGTTATTGGAAGTGTAATGACTAAGTAAACTTGGCAGCATTAATCCAAAAATCAAACTACTTTTGAAGCCAACAAAATGTCTTATAAAGAGAAACAAATAAGAGCAAATACACCATATGAGACATAAATTTAAAGCCTTTTCCACATATCTAACTTCTAAATTATGATAGTAATGTGACCTATCTAATCATGCAATTTTATAATCGAATGATCATTGCCACAATCACCTTTTCTAATTAATAGTTACACTAACTATCTTTTCGCTCCATTAAACCATCACATGGTTCACATTTCATCAATAAGTATAGTTAAATCTAATCATTATATCATAATTCAAATTTAGTAGCACATATGAAATCAATATTTCTAAATTACATTATTTATTCCAAGCTCATCATTTGTGCAATTTTCACAATCAAAATGTTCCAAGATATTTTTAATCATTTGGCTTCTATGCAATGATGTTTTTAACCAATATTTACTAGCTTCTATGAATTTTATTTAAATAATATTTTGTTTCAATTAAAAAACATCTGTCAATTAAAAACACGAAATAGTTTGATGGTAAATACTTTTTGTCATTAAGAAATCATTAGAAATTTGGATATTGTTAATCAAAATAAATTGAATTTTTTTATAGAAAACTAAATAAAAATTTAAATAATGATATTAAAGCCATTAGTAGCAAATGATCATCGTTGCCTCTGTACATTGTGTCCTTCACAAACTTTATATTCCTTCTTCTTAAAAACATCAAAGGTCTCATTTTCTCTATTTCTATTTAATTAAATTAAAATACTTGTGCCTTTTTGAGCATTCGTCAAGTGTAGGAATTACTTTGCATAGATTTTAATTACCAATCTCCTTTTCTCTTTCTATAAATCTTACTTCATCGTAAGACCTTTTTAGCCTATTTTTTTCTATTTAATTGTTCTAAGAGTTTAGTATACTCATTTTTTGGCTAAAGGCTTATATCGATTAACTTTTTATGTCTTATTTTTTTTAGGAGAGAATGCACGTTTGATTTTAGGTTGAACTATCTTAAAAATACTTAGCTACACTTTAAATGTTTTGCTGACCTTCTAATTTCAAAACTTCCTTAAAAATTTATTATTAAATAGAAATTAACATATTGCAAACGAAATTTTCAATTTTTATAAAATTACATTTAAATATTAGTTTAAGCTTATTACAAATCTTTTTAAACTTTTTTTTAAATAGTTTTTGTTGCCTTCCTATTTCATCCATTGTCTTGTTGAACCACTCTTAACATGATGCAAGGAGCTCATTTACTTAAGATGAACGTACAAAACTTAGATGAACTTTAAGGAGTAAAGTAAGAGGAAGGAACTTAATGAAGCATAGGTAAAGAAGTTGATTTTTAAAATGAAGAGTTAATAGCAAGGAGGACATGTGGCTAAGGTTAGATAATAAACAAAGAAAAAAAGCAATTTTGTGCAAAAGTTTTTGCTTAATAAAACTTTAAATTAATTATCCATATTGATTAATTACATTATTTTAGGCATTCTTGATTTTTAAAATCATAAAAACGTGAATTTTGTGACAAGTTTCAAAAGAACTTCACAAACTAACATCGAAGTGACTAAGGAATAAGCTATTTTCAAATTTGTTGTGAGAAAGATGACACTTCCAACATGATTCTATGGACATTCTCTTATAGGTATGCTCCTTTCCCTTACTGGGTATATCTCATTTGCACATTAGCATCTTGGCACTTCTTTAATGGTGAATTTGGAAAAGTTTTTATCATTACCAATCATGATAATGTATATGTCTTTTTTATAGTGTGAACAAATGGTCATATTTGATGATGATGGTATCTCAAAAAAGGTTGATCCCATCAAACTCATTCTAATAAGTGACATTTTAAATTTAAATTTGAATGAGTACGAATTCAAAACAATTGGCATCTTTAAATCCATTATAAAGAGATAAGCATGCGCTCCTATGATTTTCACTAGAATTGGAAAACATTTGATGTTGGATGTACAATATTCAAAAAATTATACTCTTCAAATGAGGGTCCTCAATTGGTTTGAACTTTTTGGCTTAATAAAAAACCTTTGTAAGATCTAGTGTGGACCATATTAAAGCACCTTCCAATCAACTTGGTTAACAAGTTGGCTCTATTCTCAATCATGTTAATGGTTAGCAAGACATTAAAAGTAATGCTATGAAAATAAACTCAAGAAGGCCCCATGGGGCTTTGGCCTATGCTTTGGTCTACCTTGCTAAAAATCTTACTTTAGGTATTAGGATCTCTAGAAAGGTTTGGTGCAACATTGGATTATAGAAAAAAATAATTAATGAAAAGTTTTCTAAATACTATCAAAGCAATTGTAAATAACAACTCTCCAATGCAAGAAAGAAAAATGTTTTACACCATTATATGTAAGAAATGGAGAGGATTAGACACTTCTAATCAGTGAAGCAATAGGCAATGTGAAGCTTCAAACTTTGGTATCCATTGATGTAGAAAACAATGTCAACACCCCACTAAATCGAACAACATCAACACATAATGGAAGATTTTGATTGCATTATAGATCATCTATTCAATGATAGTATGATAAATTTCAATTGCCAATTGTAAAGTAAGAGTAAGCAAAATAAATCTAGTTGAAACTTAGGAAGGACATGTAGCACAAAACGCAAGTAGACATTCAATCTCTCAAAAGCTCAAATAAAAATCTCTAGGAAAAAGTAAAATCTCTCAGGCTTTCTAGGACAAACTCGAATGGCTTCACAGTGGTTAATAATGATAATTCAATCAAAAAAGATACTAAATGGAATTGATAAAAAAGTGATTTGCCTAAAATTGAGCAAAAGAAGCTTTCAGGAAACTTAAAATGTAGATATTGTAGATTATAATTAACAAAGTCCTACTTTCCAACATAAAGAGTGGTGTTAGTTCTATAGTAGCTTGAAGTCTTAAAAACATGATCAAACTATAGAAAATTTAGTTAAGTGCAATGATGGAATGCTTTGCAAGTAGTACACAAATGGGCATCCTTTGTAGGAGACTAAACAAAATAAACAAATGAGATAAGCTACCATAGTGTTACAAAAAAATAAATGGGATAGGCTACTACAACCTTACAATGAAATGAAATGGAAATAAAAGAAAAACATTTTTTTATATAAAATTAAAATCAAAAAACCAAAAATCTTATGGTTGCTAGAACTGTTAAAGAGGCATAAGTATTTTAATTAAATGAAGTAAGGATCAAGAAAATTAATAACTTTGCTGATTTGAGAATGAAAAGAATTTTAGGAGTTTGACGAGTGAAACCCTTCAAAGAAGATCTAGGTCGACTACTGGCACATGCCTCAAACTAGCATCCTTCTACCATTCAGTCTTGCTGATCCATTGACTCACAAGTGTGTCAGACTTTTTGGTTCGTCTTTCAAGATGGGCCAGATGATGAGCACTCTTGCTATCACTAATGCACATGGTTCCTCCATGGCACACATCGATGGGGTTAACATCATAACAAACAAAGATGATTATTTCTCCATAGAAACTATTTGCTCTGTCTTCTACCACTGTGATGGCCTAAGATTGTTTGTCCTTCTAGTCATGTGACAAACCATTTGACAACATTCAGCATCCAAGCAAGCCACAACACAAGCTTCATCTACTTCCCTTTCCATAATTTTAGACACTCTTTGAGTCTCTTTTAAAACGTTGTCAATTTTCCATAATATGACATGTTTGTTATTGGTCCCTCACATTATTTTAGGCTTGGACAAAATTCACCGCTCAATTTGTGTTGCATTCCCAATCAATCTAATCTGTCTCTTAAGATGCCTGTCCACACTATAATTACGACTTTTGGCTAACTAATTTCCAACTGAGTTGGTCATGTTTTTCGAAGGGAATCCTCATAAGTTTCTTCTCCTCCACTTATTTATATGCTTCAACTCAATAGATTGCATCACCTAATATGGGATCATGATTTCTCACCTTGGAGCATGGTGCTTTCATTTATGAGCACCATCTATTTGTCACACTATAATATTAATTCTTATTGGCCAGCATTATAACATCAAATGGCATCCACCTTTTGTCATGTTGATAGCTAAACAACACCCTACCCTTAATCACAATAGGACATAGCACAGGGTGCCATTGATTGCCTCGAGATGAGACATGACCCAAACTTGAACTTCTATGCCTTCAAGGAATGACAAGTCAAATTTACCCATGAAAGCATTTCCTCAGCATGCAACTCACATGGGTTGGTTGTAGCTACAAATTGGGCTCTTCCTCTAACTGGATGGATTAAAATTATTGTGATGCACTTATTCATGGTTATGTTGTGGGGTTGAGAACTGTTGTTAGAGACCATCTTTATAAGCCCCTTCTTGTTGCAGGTAGAAGTGTATACTCTCAAGTGAGTATTGCTATTGGTGTTCATGCCATATTAGAGGCTTCAGTTTACACAGGTAGATGCTCTTGGTCTTTCAAACAGTCGATATCCATTTGGATTCTGCTCTAGTAATACAGGAGGTTAGAAATCTTCTATGTGACCCTAAAAGGTGAGGTAGATATATGGATTCTTGATGTATGCTCACAACATGGACGTTTATACATTGACTCATATATACATGGATGCTTTAGGATCTTATTTTGGACTAGGTTATGCCCCTTTCCAAACCTAATTTGATGCCATTGTATTCAGACATTTTTTTGATCCTCCATAGAGGACTTTTTGTAGGCTTCGACCATTAATATATATTATCAAAGAAACACAAAGACATCATGTGGCTAACATTAAATTTAGCAAGTTGAGGTCTTATTTGTTAATAAAACTAACCAGACAAATCTCTCCACCAACAAAGAATGGCCATGTATCATCACACATGGAATTAAGAAAGAACTCCCAACCTATCAATTCTTGCTATGTCCATGCCTTGTAAGCTTTCATATGTTGAGTTAAATTAAGAAGTAGGCTCCATTTCTAAGGCACCCCTCAATCAATTTATTTATGTCTTAGCCTTGCAAAAATGCCTCCCTTGAAAGCAAAATATAAAGAATATTCCTTACATAACCAAGGTAGTTTGAGAGCTTATACTAATAGATGATTGGATGATCAATATATAGATGTCATCTTTTACTAGAGTTTTTTTAACAATTGATTTATCAAAAACAACTTAAAGTAGGCATGTGGCACAATGGACCTTTGGGTAGGTCATTCCAAAGATTTGAGTATAAGTGGCATCCCTCAAATTTGCTTTACTTGTTTGAAGGTTTGACATCCATCTATTATGTCTCCATCTAATATGTTGAAGAAAAATGTTGTTAATGTTGCTAATGTAAAAAAAGTAAGCCTTATAGAGGAAACTCTTGAGCAAGTAGAGGAAGAGGTCAAAAGTGCTAAATAAAGTGAGGCAACTTATCAAGAAGACAGGTGGCAGTGCTTAGGACAATGGTTGGCAGTATAGTTAAAATAGCAAAGAGTATTATCCAGTAGAAGTAAAATGGAAGAATTGTAGTATTATAGTGGAGATGTAATATAATTGGGAGCAAATGGAGTTCTTTTCTAAAATTTTAAGGGATGGTCTAAGGTGTCAATTGATGCAAATGCTTTGTTTTATTAGTTGAGGTAGACACTATCTGGAAGTGTTTGGATTAAATGAACTAATTACACAAAATAGAAAAATGTAGGAAAGGAACCTGTGGATTACCCATGCAGCCTTGTTGTTCAGTAATTCAACTTACATAGAATTAAAAGATTTGGGAGTTTTGTTATGCAAATTTTATGCATTAAGTGGTTTGATAGAACTTTCAAATTGCATTCACAAAGGGGAGGTGGAATATTTATGTAAGAATTATAACTACAAATGGAAATAAAAAAATTTACCTTATTACTTAGAAGGAATTAAAGGCAGAGGGTTCTGTTAGCCTTTCCATCTAGAGGAGTTGGTTGATAAATTATGCTTCTTTGTTTCTTAGGCTTTTCAAACTATATAGCCTTGAATATTTTGGGAGCTTTGTTGCACAAATTTTCTATAGTGAGGGGTCTATTAGAAGTACACATTGCATGCACTATGAGGTAGAACAACATGGATATAACGATTGCATTTATAGGATGAACTAAGTGCCTTTACCTTATTGCATAAGGTAATAGGTAGATGTGTATTTAGTATTGTATATGTGAAAAATAATACAGTCGCTTTTTTACAGTAAGTTAGAAATGTTTAACCTTTCGAAAATGAAATTAAGCAAACTTAGTTGGAAAAACATAATAGATAGATGTATTAAATTAGTGTCAAGATAAGGCAATACTAAGATTTGGAACGTAGTGGATGATAAATTCCTGCAATTATGGGATAACATGAAGCCTGAATATTATCAAAGGAAGAGTAAGCTACAATTCACCCTTTAATCGTGGAAGCAAAAGTACTATAACATATATAGAAAGAAAAATCTTTCCAGCTATGATGTGCTAATATTTTGTATAAAGGGTGCCATTTGCCATTGAAGTAGTCTTTGTAAGGGGCACATCAGGAGATTACATGGAATATATGTTTTATAGTAAAGATAGAAATTAAAGTGAATAGATGAAGATTCATCTATGAGAGATAACATGTGTATGGGAGGTTTGATAAAAATAAAATTATCTGGCCTTCTTTATGTTGCTAGGTTATGTTATCTTTGTTGTTATGTTTTGGCTATTTTCAATGCTTTCAGATGCTTACATAAGTAATTATTGTCGTCCAAACTAATTTTATATGGTTGTATAACTATTTGGAAAGTACAGGGAATTAGGGAAGCAAAATCAAGATGCTTTCTATGGAGATTTGTAAGAGAACATGGAGTATGAATGACTACTTTCCTATAGACCCAAGTGGAGAAGTTTATTAAGCAAGATGTAGATAAACTTCATAGTAGAAATTAAGAGTTCTATAGAAGCTATCAGTGTACATATCTAGAGGGATCTTTGTACTATGAATAAATTGGATGGAGTTAGACATTGTCACGGCATCATCACAAGTTCTCTCAATATAAGCAAAAGCTAGAAACAAACAAGCTTGGAGTTGCCAAGTTATCTATGCTTCCAAAGATTATGTTAAACATAGGGAAGCATAAGATAAAATTAGAGAGAAAGAAACAATTGCAGACCCACTAATTGTTGCAAGTGATTATAATGTTCTTCTTGCATATGATGAGAATAAAGGAGGTAAGAAATATTGGAGTCGGCAAGCACAACATGAATTCTCCCATTTCCTACAAGATTTAGAGCTACTTGACTTGTGTTTCATTTAGAATAGTTATACTTGGTTCAATAACAGGGGTGGCAGTGTTGTCATTGATGAAAGTCTAGACACGTCACATTTTCCATATATTGGGTTAGTTCATTTTCTATTGCTTATTCAACTTAAATTATAACTTACTAAAAGAATGGATGAGCATAACTAATTTGAAAATGTATGACTTTCATTCCCATAGATATTGAGGATTGCATAGATAGTTTAGAGTAGAATAGTAAGAGGAAACTTGATAAATGGATTGTTTATAAAATTTTACAGAGCACTAATAGCTCCAACAAAAAACGATACTAGTAAAATTTGTAATTTTCTTAATAAAAAGTATCATATGAAATGGGACATTTAGGTACTATAAATCAAGGAGTTTGAGTTGGAGATAACATAGTAGAACGACTAGTCATTGGGTTAGCATATTGCAATTTCCATAGAGTAATGGGCGTTAAGGAGATCTGGGTGGTATCTTACTAAGCTAAATTGGGCATGCCTGGGAGATCATAACACCTAGTGTTTTTAGGCTACAGCTACAACTACCTTCAAGAAAAACTATATTCACTAGCTTAAAATGCTAATGGGGACTTAGTTGCCTCTTTAGGTGAAATTAGAGGTATACTAATGTAGTTTTTTTAGATTGAAATAGCTCAGTTATGAGGAGTACATTCACTCTACCCCATGTATTTCTAGTCTTATATATGTATTGTTAGAGAGTAGGTGGCACTACTTAATGCACTAATCATTAATGAGAAAATTTGTATTATTGTGAAATCTATCAAAAGAAATAATGCATTAGACATGGATGACATCAGAGTGAAGGCCATGCATTATTATTGGGGTATTTCTCAAATAGAAAATATTCATGTTTTGAAAAGATTTATTCATGATAGATATATACCAATGAAATGGAAAGAAACCTTGATCACAGTCATTCAAAAGGTTCAAGGTTCTTCAAAACATGAATAGTTTAGATCCATTAGCTTGTGCATTATGATTTATAAAATTGTGATAAAGATTTTTATTGATAGAATGAAGATGATGCTTCCTAACATTATTAATAGGAAGTAAGTCACATTTCTTATGTATATAACTATTTTTGATAACATTTATTTCACATAGGAGATGATAGCCCATATGAACATGTCAATAACAAAAGAAGGGCTTATAGTACTTATGTTGGATATGGATTAGGCATATGACATTGTTAAATGGAAGTTTGTGATTGCTATGTTGAAAAACTTAAGGTTTCTAAGTACTTTTTGATATTGGGTAGAGGCATGCATATTGACACCAAGAGTTGGAATTCTTTTGAATAAGTTTTGAGTCTTGTGAATAGATGCTACGAGGGTGATTAAATAAGGATGTCCTTTGTCTTCTTACCTCTTTACTATTGTTTTTGAGTTTTTATCCTGGCTTGTGATGTAGCAGGCAGAGAGTAATGCTTTAAGAAGGTTTTGAAGTGGTCCATCTACATCTATGATTTTACACCTCTATTCTTATAATGTCATGATTTATGCCTAGGCTACTTATATTATAGCTAGGATGATATAGTCGATTAGCAATGAATCTAGTGTACAATCTGGTCTACTAGTTTGTTTTAACAAATCAAAAGTATTGTTTAGCAAGGGATTGATCATAAATAGGAGAAAATGATTGGACGCAAGCTCCAGATGTCCCAGCCAATGCAAAATATTATAATTCTTATTACAATAAATAAATTACAAATGTTTTATTTCAAGTTTCTTATTGAATGAGTTAAAACATATGTTGCTAGATGGAGGATCATAGATGTCTCCATGGTAGGGCATACTGCTATGAGAAATTTGATGCTAGAAATTATTCTTACTTGCAATTTAGGCAACTATTTAATTCTGAAAGGTATCACAAAGGATTTGAAAAAAAGTATTTCATAGTTATATGTGATGTGGGACAAATAGAAATAATGCTATCCATTATCCAAGTTCAAATGTGGTGATTCTTGCTAAGGAATGTCGTGGCTTGGCAATGATGATTTGTCTTTTTGGTAGAAGGTACTACTTACAAAGCAATGTAGAAGAGTGTTACATCATCAAGATGGATTAGGGGTATAGGTATTCAGGTCTAAGTATGTAATGATTAACAACAACTATATATTTCTTGGGTGCCTCACATACTTGCAAGCATTTTGTATTTTTCTATGCCTTGGAAATTTGTGAATATTGTATGGCAGATTGCTAAAAGTAAATAGGTATCCTTCTTGTCAAGCAACTAGTCAGAATTTCTTCTAATTGATTTATGGCTTACATTTATTATTGTGCAAGTGGAGTATCCATTAAAAGTGAAGGAACTTATCAATGAAAATGGAGAATGGGATTATGAAAAGATTAAAATTATTTTTCTTAGGACCATAGTATAAATAATTCCTCACTTACTTTGGTTAAATCCAATGAAAGAGACATGTTATGTTTTTGGCAAAATGAAGACAATGTGCTCGAATCTAAACACATATACTATAACATGCTTAATTGTCTAAATAAGAGTGGAAAGGATGCAACATGGGTGAGGAAAATGAAGGTGCAACATCAATTGAAAGTTTTCCTTTAGCAATTTATCCTGAATTATATTTGAACTAGTTAGAGTTTTAATGAGGAAAGAGACAGGTTCTTCGTAGTGCATCATGGAGGAAAATATCAAGATTTATTTTGGGAATGTTTTAAGGCCAAAGAGCTATAAGAGAGTAGCATCATTAGCACTACTATTTGTGATGGATGAAAAAAATTTTGTCAAATTAATGCATTATAGGAATTAAAATAAATGAGGTATTGAAGATGCTAATGAAATTTCACACACCATAGAGTAAGTTGTGGAGAAGTGTATTAATGTTTTCAGTACTCCAAGTAGATCAAACAATATAGCACCACCAAAAGCATGGGGAAAGGGAAAATTCAAAATAAAGTAAATTAGCAATGATAAGAACCTCAACAATAAATAGAGGGAAAGGTTCCGTCTGAGTAGGTTGCAAATTTAAAAAATAAAAAAGAGGATGAGGCAGAGCAATGATGAAGATTAAAGTCAAAATGGTTTTTTACTTAAGAATGTGTGGATCTGTGGGTAGCTATGTTACCTTAAGAAATGCTTAGGAATCTCATGGCATATTATTCAAAGGCTTATTTTTGAGATGATACAAGACATCTTGTATGTAGTGAATAACAATGGTGTAAGAAGGCATAACATTATTTTCACTATTATGTGGCTACTAATCTGTGAGAAGTTGAATTGGCAAAGCCAATGGGTGCATTACGATTGTATGCATGGTGATGAATTTGTTGGAATTGGATCATGATGGGGGCATGTTGGGGATGTAGTATTTGAATACATACTATTGCACTACTACTGAGGGGAATTATCAATAATGTGCTGGGGATTATGTTACCTGGAATTAGCTATTCATTTTTTAGATAGACTTGGCTATCTTCAACTGGATGAACTTTAGAGTATGTTGGATTTAATTAATAGTAAACTATAATCTAAGGCATCTATCCTCCACACTCAGATGCTATCATAAGATGTTTTTTTGTTATTGTGACATTAATGGCATGAAGGGTACTTGGCCTAAATTCTATAGCACTATGCATAATTATATTGGGAATACCTTTTTGGTGTTGATCCTAGTATGGGTTATGCATGTACAACAAGAATATCGAAACATATAATAGGAAGTTTCGTATGGACAATGGGTTTAACTGGAATGTCTCAACATGGAAGTTTTATAGAAATTAAAATCTACATAGCAAAAAAGTGAATAGTTTTTTCTTATTTTTATGTTTAATAGTTTTCAAATATGGTTTAGAGAATTTAGAATTAGAAACATATAGAACCAAGTGCTACTTCATTTTTTTTTCTTATGTTTTTAGGAGAATAGGAAGACTATAGGAAGTAGAAATCATATGGAAGTTAGAATTTCTATATTGGTTGAAATCATTGGAATTTTCATAATAGCAAAGAGGATATACTACTAAAGGTTAATTTTCTTATTTTTTAAGGAAAGTAGGAAACTTTTAAATAATGGAGACTATATGGGTGTTAGAGTTGTAGCCTATAGAGGTGGAAATCTTTGGAGTCCACAAAACAACAAAGTGGATGTATTACATGATGTGATTTTTGAGGGCTAGATTCTTTTAAAATTTTTTAGGTAGAGGAACATGTAGGTTTGCTTTTTTGTGGACTTGTGCTTTACATCAATGTGGCTATATTATAGTACTTTATTCCATAAGATTGATAACAGAGTTGGGTTGTTTACATGTAATAGTTTTACATGTCTTGGGGATACAAAATTAGAAAAAATACAAATCACAAAACTACTTCATATTTTTCGTTATGTTCAAGTGTGAGTAGGAAGAATACAAGAAATGGAAAGCATTGGGAGCTAGAATTTTTGTATAGGGTGCAAATGTAGTGAGTGATGCTATCATACGAGTGTGGTACATTTTGTTATGCAAGCAACATTTGTATGTGCTATTGGGGTGTAGTTGACGCATTAGCATATTTGAATCCTTTCCTTTTAGTAGATATATTTGAGTTAGTAGTGTGGAATATTTGAGAAATTTGACAGAGAAAGTCTCATTTCTATTTGCAGTGCATTGTAATGGAGCACGATGTAACTACAATTGCTTTGTTAGAAACTAATGTGGAGAAGTTTGATAGGAGGGAGGTAGAAAGAGTATTGGAAAGAAATTGGAACCATTTTATTTAGCCTTCAATGGGACTATTTGGGTGTTATGGTGCTTTGGAGGAACTGAATGGAATCATCCTTATAGGTTGTGTTGATACTTGTGAATTTGGATAGTAGTACTAGTTAGGAGTGTTGCATGGTATATGCATCAAAAGATTACATGACTCAACTTGTAGTATGGGACAAAATAAGAAAATTCACTAAGCGGGGTGAACCATTGATTATTGTGAGGGACTTTAATGTTTTACTTGAGAAAAATGAGAAGAAAAGAGGGAAGAAATATAGTAGTGCGTAAGCTCAATCTGAGTTCTCAAGTTTCATGTGGAATTTATAGCTCATTGATTTGGGAAAGATTGTATAAGGCCTGCTTGATTGATGAGGATGTGTGAGTTTTCTCAAACTCTATGGTGGCTCACTTTCCTCACATTGGCTCTAACCATTGCCTTATGTTTATCTAGTTTGAATGACTTCCTTTAAATAACATTTAAAGGTAATGCTTGTTTGAAATTGTATGATAGTCATTTCTACACTTATTTGAGGTTGCGCAGGCTATGTGAAAATGTACTACTAGGGGCCCTATGATCGGACTTTCTACTAAATTGGAGTAAGAAATTAGTTGCAACATAAAAAGTGTGAGAAATGGTTAACACAGAAAGAGAATGAACATATTGGTATTTCATATTTCTTTCTACCATATGGCTAGAAGCTTATGGGAAGCTTAGTGGAGACAGCATATTGAGGTACGTTGGGCTAACCTAGGGGATCAGAAGACATGACCATTTATTTCTTTAGTTGTATCTAACTTCAGGAGTAATTATATTTTTTAGTTTAAAAATGATAGTTAGGAATTAGTGGCTTCCTAAATTGAAATTAAAGATATACTTAAGAAATTCTTTTGCTAAAATTGGTCTACTTTTGTGTAGTTTAATCTTCTCCCATCACTCCTTTCTTTGAATACTATTAGTAGTGACCATTAGAAGGTCTAATGGCTCAATTATAGATGTGGAAATTAGGACTACTATTATGTCTCCAAAAAAATGAAGCTCTAGGAATTGATGACTTATCTATAAAGTTTTTGCATGACTATTGGAATATTAAAAAAAAATAGAAATTGTCATAACTATAAAACAATTCTTCTGTAATAGTTTTGAGCCCAAGAAATGGAAAGACATGCTCGTTATTCTTATTACCAAAATGCAGAGTGCTACAAAACATAAATAGCTTAGATTTATTAGTCTATGTTAATAAGATATACAAGATTGGGGATAAGATCTACTCAACAGATTGAAGTTGCTACTTTCTTGCATCATTGCAAGGCAACAAGTGGCCTTTGTGACTACTTATACTATATTAGATAACATATTCTTGGCATGAGAGATGGTACCCTGTATGAACTAATCTACTTCCAAAGAGCAACTATTGGCATGGAATAGGACACAGATTAGGCCAATGATATGGTTAACTAGAATTTTTTGGTTGACATAATAAAGTAGTTAAAATTTTCTAATATGTTGTGCAATTTGATGGAGGCATGTATCATGACACGTTGGTTTGGGACTTTATGGAATAGGCTCCCCCTTCCACAGATTGAAATGACTAGGGAACTTAGGTAAGAGTGTGTTTAGTCACAATAGTTCTTTGATAATTATATTTTAATATTTCTTAAGGCATATTATGAACTAGGTGGAGCATAATGCTACTATTGGTATAAGGATTAACCCATCCTCACACATTATTGATCACCTTCTTTATGCTGACAACATTTGATTTATGCACCTACAACATGTGCAATAGGGACCATACAAGACATAATGATGCAATACAAGACACACTCTAGTAGAGCTTTTAGTTTTAACCAATCTAAAGTACTATTTAGCTAAGGTATGGACCAGAAACATTGGAAGATGATTGCTAGGAAGTTGCATGCGTGCTAGGCAACTCAACTAAATTATTTACTAATTCAATTACAACAACCAAATTAAAAAATAAAGACTTTAAGTTCCTTATTGATAGAGCTTAGAATTATGTATTGGGATGGAGGATTAGCACGTTATCTATGATGGCCCATATTTTCTTGATTAAAAGTTTGCTAGCTATTATTTTGGCATATTATTTAGGCAAATCTCTAATTCCAAATGGTTTTTATGGAGGACTTGTAAAAGGTGATGCTTAGGTAATTATGGAATGGTCTAATTCTAACAATTTGACTCATTATGTAAACTAAAATTTAGTAATGCTTTCTAAGTAGTGTGGCGGAGTAAAAATTTAGAGCTTGTTGACATGACTGGTGGCATAACTACTAAGAATTATAGGTGGATTCTAATGTAGGAGGATAGGTTGTGGGTTAAAGTATTCAGATCGAAATATTTTGCGACATATAAAAAGATATATACGGCATGTAGGAGGACTTCACATACATGCAAACTATTCTGTATGACAATGCTATAGACTTGTGACAAAGTAATTTGGTGTATTATCAAGGGGAAGCAAGTGTCTTTCATGAAGGATAAATGGTTGAGTTATCTTCCAATTGCTGTGTGGCCAACATTTATCAACATGGACATTGATTATCCGATTCTACTGATAAAAATTGTTGAGAATTATGGTTCATTGAACCATGATAAACTATATCTACTATTTGCATCCATATTGATTGATCAGATTATGCATCACTCATAGGCAAACTCAAAAATATTGACATGCTTTGCTTTAATCATCCTAAATATACGGTGTTAAAAGAAATATGTATTTATAGTGAAATTTGTAATAGCCAAAACTCAATAAGGGAAGATGTGGTATGGGTATGGAAATTTAAAATTGTAGACTCAACAAGTGTATTCATAAGGAGACTATTACTAAGTCTTCTTTCATCCCATTCTTGGTTATGCATGAGGCAAATTGAGGTGGAGATTTTGTGTTCTTGGAAGGGGAATTCCATATTCCCAAACAAAATCATACAAATGAGAACGATGTGCAACCAAGTCAAGCAACACCTACCTCTACTACCAAGAGCAATTATTTTCATTAACTTAGAAGAGATATTAAGGAATTAATGGCCTCTCCAATTAAAATTAAAGATATTTCTATGAAATTTGCTTAGCAAGAAGTAGTGTAACTAAGTGTAATATGAGCCCCTTCCACCCTTGCAGCCTTTGAGTAGTATTTATTGGGAATAGGTCACTGAAAATGTCTATCCAATTAATGAATGCTAAACTTATATATGCCAAGATTTTGATAAAAAGAAGTAACTCCCATGGTATGGATAGTATCACAATTGAGTTTGTGTGTAGTTACATGAAGATCACACATTTGGACATTGTAATAATAATGAAATAATTCTTTAAAAAAGAATTATATTAAAACTATGTGAAGACAATCATCATACTGATCCCTAAAGTTCAAAGACCATCCCAAGAAAATCAGGCCCAATAAACTCTATAATATGATTTATAAAGAAATTAAGAAAATGCTAGTGGGAAGTTTGAAGGTGGTGCTTACTATTATCATTACTAGGTAAGAAGTTACTTTTTTGTTCTAGGTTGTGCTATATCTGATAATATTTGTTGATATAGGAAATGGTTACCCATTTGCACTTATCTACATTTTAAGAATGTTTGATGGCATTAAAATTAGATACAGACCTAGCTTACGACAAGGTAAACTATAAATTTGTGTTGGATATGCTCCAGCATTTGCATTTCCTTACACTTTGGTGTGATTATATTAAGGCTTGTATTACGACACTAAAATTTGAGATTATTTTTAATTGTATCTATCTATCATAGATCAAAACAACTAGATGTCCTTCCTTTCTATACCATTTTATCAGTGTCTAAAGTGTCTACCATGACTTATTTAGAATTTACTTAATCATGTAGTTTTGATTGTGTTCAACATTTGACATTCTTCCTCTAGGATTAGACAACTTCTATATGCCAATAAAGTCATGATTTATGCACCTATAACTGTTATTGTAGGGTGGAACATTTGGGATATTATAGTGTTATATGCATCAATCAAGCTAGTGGTGAATCTAAACAAATAAAATTTTTTATTTACCATTGGGTTGTAGTGTAAGTGTAAGAAGTTGATCATGGGAAAACTATATATGCAGCAATTCACTCAATTGAAATATTTTGGAAGTTGTGTCATGATGGATGATTAGATCATTATCGATGATATGCCATACTCTCATGATTAACACAATGTTTGGTATTATTTCTTCTTATCACTTAGCCCATGCATTATTTCTTAGTAGCACTACTATAGCATTGGAGAAATTGTTGTGTCATTGCTGGTGGAGTTGTTCAAATGATTGTAATCCCTATTGAGAACTTGTTACTCTTCTTAAGGAATGTGGGGGCCTTGGAGTTTAGAACTTATCAACCTTATAGTTAGGATTGATTACAAAAAAATATTCGTAGGTTATGACATAGGAAGAATATTTATGAATTTAGACTTTAATTTCTAATTACTTTATGGTAGATAATATTTTCAATATGCATTATGGTATATCTTGTATGCATAATTTACTTAATATTGCAACAACTAGACCACGAGCAATATGATTTGGAGGATAATTATAAGTAATTTTTTTTGTTGAATAGTTTACCTGGTACCCTTCCTATTGCTACTTCGTCAATCTATCTTGACATGGATGTCAAGCATTTGACATTTTAAGCAAAGTTGAACAGGGAGCATAGGGTGTGGGATCAAAAAAAGATTCCTGAATTTATTCAAACTTGATTTAATATTTTTAATTCTATGTTCTTCTTGGTCTAAATCAAATGAAATGGATGTGTTGTGCTTCAAAGTAAGTGAGGATATAATGTTGAACTCAAAAAATACATATAATGGCCTCTATATAGCCCTATACCGTCAAGGAAGAAGGACATATGGGTTTCAAAAGTGCAAGTGCAACTAAGGTAAATAGTTCCCTATGGAGATTACCATTAAATCTACTACTTACTCACATCTAGCTTCATGCAAGAGGGCTTGAGACATCTAAACTTTTTCCATGGGTATGTATTACCAATAAAGACATGACAAAATATTTATGTAAGCCCCATGTTGTGAAAGAACTCTAGTCAAGTAGCTTCGATAATGATTTCTTCATGTTAGGTGGGATTAACTACAGGAACTTCACTTCCATTTCTGAGCTCCTTTATTGGATGTTTGGAAATCTCAACTTCTCAGGTAATCAAATGTGTTACTTTATCTTTGTTACACATTTGGTGTAACAAGAAGTTGTAAAGCACATGTAGAAAAGGTATTCCATTCAAATACACTTCAAAGGAACATTCACTTTGTAGTTGTTGCTTGCTACAACTCTCTAATAACATGTAATGAATGTTTATGTAGCCTTGACAAGTTTTTGTTACCTCTTAGTAGACTCCTATAATAGGTTAAATTAAATTTATTTGTGGATAGATGTGCATGATCACTTGAATGTAGGAATTACTACTAACAGAATGGATGAAATTGGTAAACCTATTACTTTTGTAGTATAAACCATGGTTCCATGTTTAGAAATTGTTCCTTTGGTATTATTTCTAACCTTGAATTAGATTCAACTATAGCAATTACTATAGTTAACTAGTTACTTTTGTCAACATCAAACAATTATTGTTACAATAGTGCCAATACAATGTTTTGGGGTACAAAGTTCAAAAACAATATGTCACATAAAGTGCAAAGTTAATAGTGCAATATATAGGGTTACTTATCATGTATTTTTGTATGATTTTTTTTTGAGATTAGGGAATGCTCCTTCCCAAATCACTTCGACTTTTTCTTTTTAATTATTTTATGTATGAACCACCTTAAGGAGAGTATGATGTATGCTTCAACCATTACTTTATAAAGGAGCTCAATCATTTTGATTTCTTATAAACTACTAACTAAGTCTAAAGAGCAACACCTACCAATCCTTAATTAGCTCTATTTATGGTTGAGACTAGGAAAATATCAGATCATGTTGGAGCCCCAAACTTTCATTCCTGATTAATGAAAAATGATTGAAAATTCCTTTACAGTGACTCATTTTTAATAAATCCAAGAATTTTGTCTCTAACTATGAAATGTGAATGCCCATGATTCTAATCCTAAGGGCCAACAAAATAGGATCAACATCTTCTAGCGTTATCCCATGCTAACGTATCCTAAGCATGGGCTTTCCTTGAGCACTATAATTTCTTCATATTAACAATGTTAAAAGGATGATCGCGTCAGCTACGGCTAAACTATAATGCCAAAAAAAGGATCAAGGTGGGTAATGCACACCAAAACGTGGATCGATTAACCCAAACTAAGGTCTAATTATGAGGTTTTTAACAACTTAAATATAGATTATTGTATCCTTAGTTACCATAATTGTTGGTACTGAGCTAGCCTTCCAATGGACCATCATTAAGGTTTTTAGATTGCACTAATTTCATTTACTAGACTCTCTGAGCCTAGTATTGTTATTTATTTTCGCAACCGCTCCATGCAAGGATTGGGTAATTTGTACTTCTATTACCTTTCTTGAATTTGATTGCCATCTGTCAAGATAACTCTCCAAAATTGGACCCTAATTCTGTCACTTATCACCACCATGGTATGCCTCTCTCCAATGTCAAAATCAATAGGGAAAAAATTTGAATGTTGCTTTGCTGACATAATGGTATTGTAATCTATCAAGCTACCATGATTCATCAAGGAGTCAGACAAAAGCTCCCATTGACCTTTTACTTATTAAATGCATCCCATTTAAAAGTTGGTGTTTAGTGCATGTGTTAGCTCTAAAATTATTACAATTATCTTTGTAGGATGTATCACCAAAGAAACTTTAACTAATTTAATGAACCATTAGTTATTTCATTGTCTAAAATTTTTTATAATTACATATGCATGGCTTAATCTTTAGAAATGTATATGACTATTTTTAGGATGAAATAGACAACATTAAAAAAATAAAATGTTAGGTAGCATCTCATGTCATAGTTGACTTGTTCATCATGTCTGGCATTACTCCATAAAGAAGAGCGAATGCTTGTAAGTTTGGATACCATCCCTTAAGTTCTGAAATGTTGCCTCTTGGTAAAGTAATACTTCAATGACACCCCACCCTAGTGAAGAATGAAGGTCAAAATGAGTGGTTTCCAAGATCGTACAAACATGATAATGGGGATGACTATACATTCAATAGCATTACAAAAAACCAACAACTCCAACATAGGACAAGTCTGGCATCAATGAAATAATTGAATGGAACCTACCATTTTATAGAAAAGTAGGAAGCATATGAACTTTCTCCTTAGGATAGTTTGAATACATGAGAAAGCCCCTCATGTAATGACAAACCACACAAAGAGGTAGCTAAGCCATGAGAAGTAATGCAACAAAAAACATCTCTTATGCAATAGTGGTCTCAAGCAAATCCAATTCCATTAGCCCAAGGAGCTTCAAAGATATGCAAAAGGAAGCACAAAAGGCCAAATTAATGATGAAGGCATTGGTTATCACCCATAAGTGACAACAAGCAACAAGCCCTAAAAAAAGGGTACAACCTTACAAAGGATTGAAAATGGCATGCGTCAATCAAATAGATGTTAAAATTGGTTGAACTTATTTCACTTCCAAATCAATGATGCTAAGCATGACTCATGTAACTAAAAAATGTGGTCGAATGTCTATGGTGAGAAAGAACACAAATTATGCACTCAAACTTGGTAGCTAAAGAAGTTGCAATTCCACAACTAAAAAGTCACACTTGTCAAGCCTCACATGTCAGATATATAGGAAGATAACACATTGGTGCGGAAAGGCACCAACTACCTCACCATGTTGATGCAACACTGAAGTTTCATGGCAACATGGGCAAATACCATAGCAAACAAACCCCACAAAGGCAAGCAAGGTGCAATAATACCAATTTAGGTCACCATTAGAGTGACACCTCAATCATGCATTTGTAATCATGATTCTCAAAAATTGTAGAAATGAGCCACTCATTTAGCAAAAAAAAAGTCACACGTGAAGAAAGCCAATGCACGGGCCAGGGAATACCACCATTCATAGCATCGAGACAGGAAGAAGTGTAGATGGATAGGACACTACTAAGCACACATGGTACTGCAAAAAGTTTATTATAACATGAGTATCAATACACCTCATAATGCCCCACACAGAGAGCAAAGATTGGCACTTAAAATATGCACAATGATTAATATCCCCAAAGGGCATAACCCTATCCACGTAGCAGCAACTCCCATCATTAAAAATACAAAGAAATGTTATATTTTTTTGGCCCTACCTACCATGTACAAAGGATGTTGTAGAGCACGAGCACATTCGCTTCCTATATAGTGCACTACCACATGCAATAAGTGTAGTAGTAGGTCAAGTGCTTTACCTTGCATGTTATAGTAGCATATGACTGGTCGCAACCTAGCATGCATAAACCCTGAGGCATATGGTACCATGCAACTCCATCTTTGTAGTGAGCTACATTGCACCACACAATGTCCCTTAATGGTTGCTCATTGTGACATTTCATCAATGAGAAAAGAAAGTCTAAAAAAAAGCATCACCATGCCCATGAATCAATAGTTCACAATACAAAAAATCCCAAAAAATTTATAATTTGTTGGCCCTAAAAGCCTTGTGCACATGATCCAACATGGGATGTACAGACATGATCCAACATGACAACATAATCATATTACTAACAAATATCAAGCTCTATCATCAAGAACATAAAAATCATAAAAATATATTACTCAAATTTCTTTATAAGTCAAGTCTAATCTAAAATGAATGCCAACATATAGATGCCAAAGTTTACAAATAATATTCTTCTACGATCCAATCTACATCAATAAATATAACTAGTAATCAATAAAGGATATAATTGCTCAATAACCATTAATTCAAAAAAAATATGAGAATAAATACCATCCAACAGATTTACTAACCCTGATGAACCCATTTCTAGCTTGAAATAACTCTTATCTCCTTTAATCGACAAAAATAAAAGAGAGTGAGTAGGAAACCTCAATAGTGAAACCTAGGCATATATATATATATATATATATATATATATATATATATATATATATATATATATAGGTGTACTAACTATAATGATGACTTGGCTACCTTTAGGACTCAATACTCCCAAACGATATATATTGAAGTTTTCTTGTTTCTCTCCCAAACTTTCTCCCCATTATAGTTTTATATATTTTGGGAGTTTTGAGTCATAATGGTAGGCAGTCATCATTAGAGTTAGTACACCTATCAAATTACATTCTACTTGCTTTTTATAATTTTTAGCAATTGAGCTATTAGTTCCATTCATGAATGTTAATTAGAATTATTGATGAACATTGGACAATACTGAACTACTTTTTCTATTCTTTGATATTTGAATACATTTGGATTCTAGTGTTATTAAGCATTGGATTTATATTTATGATTATGGTTACTATATTCGTGACTTGATTTATTTTGTTAGAGGTCTAACAAGTGATTTATTTGTGCTACACTTTTGGATATATAGCTTTGAGTTTCATCTTTTTTTAAAAAATCAACTTGATAAAATTTTGTGTATCAAATGACATGGATGATCTTTATAGAAATTATATTCTTTTGCATGTTGTCATTAATCTTCAACTATTACTTTTATTTCATGGTCTTGTCCATTTGCTTATCCTTAAACCTTAATTCTTCATATTTTTTAAATGATCAAATGATGCTTGACTACACCAAACTTGAGAAGGGGATTTATCTTTCACATAAATTGTTTCTTCTTCAAAATATATTCTTTCGTTATATGCTTTATAAGCTATTAAACAAGCCATGATAATCTTCAATTAATGAATTGGAAAAGTTGGATTGATGCATATTGTTACTATTCAAAAATGGACATCATCCTTCAAAGATGACATTTGTAGTAGTCACATAAGACAAATAAATCTGACCAATTGCCTTACTATTCATTTTTAAATGTTAACTTCTCTTTAGTTAGATTTGATCCATGCATGCTTGTTTTATTCATTCTAGATAACTTTAAACCATGTTCATGTTCCTTGGGTGTGCTTTAGACATGTATTCTTTAAGAATATAAAGTTCACATGATCATATTGTCATTGTTATGCATCCTAATAAGATGTGTTTCTATAGCACATCACATGGGTTATTATGCATCGAAATGAAATGGTACTCTTTAATTCTTGTATCAAAAAAATACATTGTCAATGTGCCATTATTTATCTATCTTTTACTACATCATTCCTTTACGAAACTTACTATTATAGAATTAGACAAGTAAGATGCATATCGGTCTCAAAAATTTAAATCACATTTTCAGTGTGTGAGTTAATCAACACAAGTCAATGCTGACCACTTTCATTATAGTAGCTAAATAATATTTGATCTAATTAGATATCAAATTGTTTCAATCAAGGAAAATGTAAAACTAGTCTAATTAAATAATTTTTTATTAAAAGCTTAAAATAATATCTTAATCAAGGTTTGCATGAAATTTTCTTGAACTACTTTTTGCATTATTTAAAGAAAAGAACATGCACCCAAATCCATGAAGGTGTGACATCATCAGCTCTATATCATTTAAAAACACATAAGATGACATATTAAGTAATGGTCTTTTAAGTACCCTTAGTGAAGAACATGTATGAAAGCTTCTATTTTAATTGCAAAAATATGCAAATATTTCACTTTTAGAATTTATTACCATTATCACTTTCTAAATTCATTACTATAATCACTTTTAAACCTTAGCCACATGACTTTCACCACTAACTTTCATTCCTAGTTAGCAAACTTGAGCCATATTGATTCCTAGTTCACATGACTTTCACAAGAATATTAGGCCCCTTGGCTAAGCCAAATTTTAATTCTATGGAAAAAACAAATCTCTCTATCTTTCCCAACCACTATACATAGTTTGATGAAGACTCTTTCTTATCAAAAGCCTTAGGAAAACTATTCTCAAAGAATCTTTATATGCTTATGTTCTTGTTTTAATATTACCTCCCTTTTTGTTTCTAATGCTTTCCTTCAAAATGTCTAATTCAATTATCCATGCAATCTAGGGATTCTTTTAAACATAATTTCCATTTTTATGGTACCGTAAAGGTTCACCTAAACCCCAAATATCTTATCTAAGGTACCATAGGGTTTCTTAAAAAACATATATGTCTTATCTAAGGTATCTTTAGGTTTCATGTAATCCATTAAGGCCTTATCTAGTTACCATTGGGTTTCATCTATGCCTCAATCTTAAACTATCCTTGACCTTAAGCACTTTTGTCTAGAACGCCCTTATTCTTGTTAGCCTAACAGCAACCTCAACAACTCAAGCCATCTCTTAAGGTTTAAAGTGGACTATTCCAAGCTTCCCATCTAAAATAGTGATAATAGCTCAAACTAGAAATCATCTGAATCCCTATATGATTTAAGATGAGCCTACCAAGGTCATGTTACAAGCTTCCCAAGAATACCCTTGGTAGGAAATAATTTTCTAATAGAAGTCCTCAGGTCTTCAATATATTTTCAAGTGTTTTGGACAAAAAAGATGTTTAGAAAGTTCTTCATGATAGTCTCTTGTTTGTAAGCATATGTTCTCATCATTCCATGATTTCGAAGTTGACAATTAGGCATCATTATTAAATGGATATATCTCAAGCAAGCATTTGTATTTAGGAGCAAAAATCTAAGGATTTCATCATATGTATGCATCGAAACTACTTTTCACGTAGTATGAGATCTTGACCAAATTTGCATGAATAAGTTCTACAATTTTAGCAATCTAGCTGAAGTGCTTTTCTAACCAAAAGCTATCAGGATTGTTGCTTTCTTTGCATGTTGATTTTAATTATAAATTTCATGAAACACAACATAACTAACAAAAAATTGCCCGCAAAATTTAAATTAGAAATCTTCCATTCCTAGGTAAGGTATCCTTGATAGCATAAACCAATTAAATTTCAAAAGTTTTCATATGATTTCATGAATCATTAAAAGATCTTTGTTTAATCATTCACTCAACCATAAAACCATAACAAAAATTGGAAGAATGGGAGGATATTTAATGCTCATGGACTTATTTATGTCATCTTGTGGAGGTCATACAAGAGATATCTTAAGCATGCTTTTAGGAAGTATTATAAGAACTTGAAGGCTCAATTTGCCAATTTCTTCTTATATTGGAGTTCAGGATAGGGAAGATTCTAGTTAACAACATAATCAAATACTTATGAAATCATATGCATTCTTTAACAACATTGGGTTCTATTTCCTAGATTACATTTACATTCATTTGTATAATCTCAAGGTCCATCAATACTTTATTACCTTGTAAAGGACTACTCCATGGATTAGCTTGCCATTGTTAGAATCTTGGTATCTCCCTTTCCTCTTAGTCATGGCTAGTTCTTCTTCCCTTGCTTCTATTCGGTATGGCATCCTTTCTAGTATTATGTCTATGGTTTCTTAAAAACTCTAGCAATGGAAATAACTAAGGCTTAAATATCCAACTTCCTCCTAAAATTTTGAAATGGAAACTACCACTTGATTCATACTATAATTGGTTGAAAACTCTACAATCTATTACACCATGAGTAACTCATGATTTGGAATGTTAGTTATCTAAAGTTATTCAATAATTCTATGAGTTATTGCAAAATTTAAATTTTTTTAATTTGTAGGATTCATGTTGCAAATGATACTCCTTCCTCATTGTTGGGTTAGTTAAAGTTTGCAAGCTAAGCTTAGTTTTGCAATTAGTTGTATTAATCTTAAGCAATAAAAAAACAAAGCTGGCTAAGGCAACTTTTTAGGGGAAGACACATAGTTTTGCCATCTGTGACTTATATATGCTTGCAAAGAGAAAGTGGTGAAACAATTACTAACTAAATGGAAACAATTTTCAAAAACCTAATTCTTGTTTTTCATCACTAAAGGGAATCACAAAAAATAATCTACCACAACTAAAACATTTTTCTTATCTCCAAAACTTTTCGGATGGAGTGGACAGAATAAGTACAAGTGTTAAAACGATATTGGCTTTCTAATGCTTATTTCCTTTTAAAGTGGATGTAAATTATTTTAAAGGTCGTTAAGAACCATGCACATTGCCATCTCTCTAATGGGCATTTTTTAGACCTTTAATTAAATCATACTTAATCATTTTTTAGTAAAATTTTACCATGACAAAATAGCCTCCTATGCCTTAATACTAAGTTATTCCCACTAGAAGCAAGGCATCCTTGTCCACTAGAACTTACCATTTGCAAACATATTACATAGATTTTGTCTTTCCTATGTATAACAAAGAGAGGAATGTTATCTCTACAAATAATGCACTCATTTAAATTAAAAATCATAGAATAACCTAGTTCACATAGTTGACTAATGTTTAAAGCATTATGCATCAAATCTTGCACAAGAAAGACCATTCATGTTGTGATGTGAGTGTTGCGTATCTCTTGGAGACTCATACCTTTTTGGTTCCACATAACTTGGTAATTCAAGATGACTTTTCAAACACATACAATTATAAGAAATGTTAGACTAACATTTCTCTTAATTATATAATGAAAAGCTAAATGACCAATCTTAATATATAATTCCATTTAATTCCATTAACATTTGAAATAATAAAATCACAATTCCCTCAATGAAATGATATATTATGATTTGGATGTTTGCTTCTAAATTTTTTCAATTTTCTAGTTAACATTGTATTTTTCATTATCAAGCTACCAACCTCATGTCTTATAATTTTTACTTCTATTAAATAGTTTGCATTCTCTTCATTTTGTTGCTCAAAAATTCCCATATCATCCTTATATTCTTCTTTTAACATAACACACTTTGAAGCTAATTTCATGTTGCTTAATGTAAATATTATTGTTCACTTCTTCGTAAATGTTTATAGGAGAAGATTAAGAGGTGGAGAAACCTTATCATCAGATAAAATGTCAAACTTGCCATCCTTAGCCAATAAACAAATGGAGCTCTCTTTTTTAACTTCAACCTTTGTTGTTCAACTAACCTAGTCACTCAATGACATTTCTAATGTCATGATCTTCTTCTTCCTCTTCTTCATTTGTTGAATCTTCTCAACTCTTTCCATGTAGAGAGGGCAGCTAGTCCTTATGGGCAAAGGTAATTTGCACTCATGACACATGTTATCCTAGGTGTGTGTGAACTTAACCTTTTGCTTCTTATCACAGCCAAATTTTTTACTTGCATCTCACTTGTTATATAACCTAGATGGTCCCTTAAAAATTATTTGTACCACACTAGAGATTAACAAGTTAGAATGCAAAGTAGAGTCGACCACCAATGAGAGAGGTTCTTATTTTTGTTATTCTTCTTTAACAATGCTTTTGGTACTTCACACTTCATCCATGCAAGCATGATCTCATTCTTGAGGAGCTCTCAAAGAAATAGATCTAAGTACTACATAAAAATATGTTTTATTATATTTTAGGCAATCACCACTAGATGTTATTATAATGGGAGTATTTGTAGATTCTTTCAAACTAGTCCTAACATAGAAAAATCTATTCAAAGATTAGATAATCCATTGATAATATTCATAAAGAAAGAAACATTGATTAAATAGATTCACTATAATTAATCCTAAATAACTTATATTAATCAATTAGCATGATGATCTTATTCTTTTCACTAGATATATATCTTCATATGTAATGGCAACTTTATACCAAATCTCATATATACTCTTAAAACTAATGTTATAGTTATATTTAGATAATCCACATATAAAATATCATGGCTGAAGAGTACATTAACACTTTGTTCTTTTCCTTAGGAATGAGATGGCAATGGTGTTTCATAATGTTTTCATTATTTACTAATTTTGTTGGGTAAAGAAAAGGATGCTCAACGACATCAATAATTTTTAGTTAATTAAATTAAAAAATCAAGCACATTCTTTTTTTCTAATACTAAACATATTCCCATTTGACCAAAGATGAGTGACAAGATGACACTCCTTGATACAAAATAGCGGGGTCCTTCATAAGAGAATAAGCCATGATGTTCTTGTCATAGAATTTATTTTTCAAAACATTTCTTTCATTCTTTTTGTTAAACTTATAGGATAACAAGCATTACAAGATGGGGTGAATTGTGGCATTGAAACAATTTTTAGGAGTCAATATTTAAAAATAACTTGAATTGGTTTGAATAAATTAGAATGACCACTGCAACAACATAAAAGATGTTGAAGGACAAGACACACAACAAAGAAGAAAAGTGCAAACAAGCTTTTTTTTAATGATTCATCCTAACCAATGTCTATTTTCATCACAAATAATGTAATATGTCTTCTACTAACCACTTTCTATAATCATAGTAGGTAGATGATAACCAAATACATCAGTGGTGCTTAAAGGATGCACAAAATAATAAAAGAATTTATGTTAAAAAAAGAATAGCTCTTTACATAAACAACACATGCAAAACATGTACCTTTAATCCTTTTTAAAAAATGTATCACAAACAAAGATGGTGATAAGAATATTATATTGCCAATCTGAATCAAATCAGAAGTAATGAGGTAGAGCTTGAAGAAATCTAAAGATGTTATTAGTATTTTCAAGTGAGTTTGTGATTTAGATCTTTCCTTAAACTTTACATTTTGAAATTTGAAACATTAGCCTCTTCTATTTAAAACCATACCATATTTCAACTAATGTTAATCTTAAAGCCAATTATGGATCTTCCAATCGCTAATTTGTTTTTCCAAAGTGTACTAAAATAGTCATTGCTCTCTCATGGTTATGTTCATATCTTTACATCAGCTATATCTTGCCAAGATGATTAAAAATAACTAAGACCATCCTAATGTCACAGATTATCTAAAAGTAAAAGTTCAAGGTAGTTTTCTATAGAATACATCACCAATCATAGTTCAGTGCTCAAGTTCATATATGTATATATAAATATCATACAAAATAATCTGATAGATTGTACTAGTATAATAAAGTTTATATTTATAATTTAAATATATCATATATGTTTGATAGTAGGTCACCACCGCACTACATCTTTATTTTGGTAAGAGCAAAACCCTTGAAGAAATGTTTTATGATGTTATCATATATGAAGAACAATTGTATAATAATGTAATCAATAACCTACCAAATCCTTAACTATTGACCATATTAATTGCTTTGTGATGTATTATGACCTTTTTTATCCTAACTATTTTATACTTACATGTGAAGAACAATGAAACATACATGGTTAATGCATTGATAATTCTGATACATTAATGAAAAATATAATTATACTAATCGATGTAATCATATAGTATAATTACTACATTATTATGAAGGCTTCATATCAAACTTTTCCTAAGTCCTTTGTAAATGTGAATCATAAAGATGTGATACCTATATCTCTATTGTACTATGATGTAGGATAGAAATATTTATATTAATATGTTTATTGTATTACTTACATAATTTAGCAATAAAAACACCTAGGAGCAAAACCTAAGCTATAAATGATAGCTTATTTTAAGCTTAATTTCATTGTTCTATAAAAATAATTCACTGTAAAATAGATTATAATGATATTACAAGTAAATTAGTGCTAATTTAGAGAACATTATGATATGTTTTAGCAATGCATGAATAACATGAGTTCAACTTTCCTATGTAACACATTTACAATTTAGGGCACCCTTGAGCAATGGTCTTCAATCTTCTTCAAATTTAGAATGTAATATCCATGCATTGCTATTTATTTCATACATTCATGAACTAAGTTTACCTATACACAAAAAGACTCAAAACATCCATTAGTAACTAACAACGTAATTTTGTAATTTCATCTTTAAGGGTACAGCAACTGAGATCAAGGCTCATCTCTTTCCAAGGAAAGAGATAAAGGAAGTATATCGACAATCTACGTTAGGACTAATGGTAACTTTGACTCCATCAACTGTGAATAGCTCTACATTGAAACACACTTGATGTACAACAAAACTCATTTAATGACTTAAATAATGATTTTGAAAATATTTAAAGGATATTTTAGAACTTAAAAAGAATTTCCTAAATATAATTTTCTATGTACACTTAAATGATAAGTTCTAAAAACTATGATAAAGTGAAAAGAAAATCGCATTGTCGTATTAGCTCAAAATTGGTAAAATAGTATTCATAAATAGACTTTTGCTATGTAAAACATGCCTTCACATCATTGCATGTGCTACAACCACACCAAGTTAAAAAGCCTTACAATAATTCATACTTGACCAATACATGAATAAATGTTTCTACTATTAATTTTGTAGTATGAGGCATATAAAAAATAATGCTAAAATAAGGTATCTGTGTTTGTAAACACTTCGCCTTATGCATGGAAGCTAAAAAGCATATGAAGAATACTTTGTTTTGGACACACTGATGTTGTTAGTGCCAAACTTGTGTGTAGAAATGAATCCATAAGAACGCATTGTTGGTAAGTCGTTAGTGATGTGTGGGTGGAAGCATGTGTTGCCTTGATTGTGCACGCTCCAATTTTATTGAGCACTATGTTTTGCAATGTGAAATCACTAAAGGTCTGGTGTGGTAGTTTCATGAATCATGATCAAACAATTAAAAATTTAATTTATTTCTCAAATTACTAAAGTTCATTTTGGTGATGGATAAGAAAATGACCTTTGTAGCATTTCTCATTAATTTAGTAATGGGTCACGAAAATATTTGTATTTGTAAAAAGTCAAATTTTTGTTAAGAATGGGATATCGTTTTTTTAGTTCAGAGGGCATAATCTATATGAGGTAATTTCTCCATCTTTGAAAATGTCGAAAGAAAATGTCATTAATCTTAATCGCATGGTCCACAACTTTGGGATTTGGGCATGCTAAGGTGCCTTGTTTTAATAAATGTTCTAAACTTAATAGGGTTAACGAATTATTAATCATTAACTTTAATAAGTATTTTGTGGGTCTTTGAACTATGAAATCAAGCTAAAGAATCCTTTGAACATATCCAGATTGTTTGAATTATTAAATTTTAAAATCTACTCGACATTGATTTATTTATTCCATATCATTCATGATGCCCATGAGTTAAAAAATTTTAAATTGCAATTGTTGCTGGCATTTCTTTTCCTAAAAGAGTTTTATTTGATAAAGAATGATGATGCATATATCTTTTTTAGGAATTTATCTTCAAATTTATAAAAAATTCTAATATCAATGTCTTTTTTTTTTGTATAGCTATCTTGTAGAAAACTTTGGAATTTTTATGTTTTAAATGTTTAGCTTATCAAAGGAATTAAGGAAACACTTTTGGATCACCAGATCTCCCAAAAGAATTTAGGGGTATATTGAAAAAATTAAACACTACAAATGTCAATGTTAACATTAAATTGGTTCAATTAAATTTAAAATTATTTTAATAGAAACAATTAATACTACATGTTATGGACTCAAAATATAAATTAGGATTTGTACAACTAGAAGTTGGTGTTTTCATAATACATGGAAATTATCACAAGGAACTACTACAAAAGTGCAACGTAGAAGACTTTATTATAGAATATTATTATCATTCAACAAACCATGAAAAGTATAATTGTTAAAAATACTTTCATTAATCACATTGTTATCAAATGTTAGGATTAGCTCATTAATTATCTACCTTAATGCTGCATTTCTATTGGTGATGTCATCCAAACCAAGTGGAACACATCCAAAATATTAAATGATGATTCCCTTATTAGCTAAATAAATGTTGACATTGTAGGATATAAAACTTTTCTTAATCTTGCTCATCAATCTATACACTATTTTGTAATGTTTTGTTATATTTGCATCATAAAAAAGTTTAAATGCATATTTGTGTCATAAAAAAAAGTTCAAATGCATTGTCATGCAAAAAAGTGCATATAATAGCTTGGAGGTTCTGTATACTACATACGATAAGACAATAATTCGAAGTTCATTAACTTTCTTAAAAGGTGTTTATCTTAGATGTGGTAACATAATTTCTTCTTGCATCAATAAGAATCAAATAATTCCGTTGCATACCAAACATATAGAGATTTGTGATCATTTTATTATAGGTCTTGAGTAAATAAGGGACATTTTATTATAAATCATGTTTAAAATAAATGCTTTTTCTTATTGTTTAATATTAAGAACTATTAATTATTTCATAAGTTTTGTACAATTTATAATTATTATTAAGATGGAAAAAAAAAGAAAGTAATAAACTTAGAGAGACAATAAAAGGTATACAAGAAAGATAACATAAAAAAGAGAGGAAAGATAAAAAGTGAGAGTGATGGGAGTGAAAAGTGTGAGCGAAGGAAAGATTGTTAGAATGGAGGATTTAACGATTGAACTATGAAGTGACTAGAAGTATAATAAAGGTGGAAGAAATATTGAGGTAGAAAAGGATAATAAGGAGTTAGAGAAAATGATAGATAGATAAATCTACAAATGGAGATGTGAAACCATAGAAATAAGGGATTAAAAAGAGTGGGAGATATAGAGGAGAGTGAGATTGAGTGAATGACAGAAAGCTTGTGAGGAATTAAAATTAGATTTTCTATGAAGAGTCAAAAAATGAAAGATTAATAATAGTAAAGAGTCATCTATAAAGGGAGATAGAGCAAAAGAAAAGAGAAATAAAGATAAATAGTCAAGTTAAAAAAATGATAACGAGTAATAGAAAATATACAAGGCTAAGATAGTGGCACAGAGAGAAAAGATGAAAGTAAGGAAAAATGAGAAAGATGATGGAGAATAATGGGAAAATGAAGATGACATCTTTGATAGAGAAAGTTATGGATAAAGACATATACTTTAGAAAGAAAGCAAATGGCAAGAGTGAGGCTTAGGAAAATTGATGTAGAGGGAAGAAAATGAACAATGTGATAGGAAGTGAAGTGCAGGAGAGGTCAATAGAGAATACAAAGAAAACAAAAAACAAATAATAAAAACGAATGAATGATCTCATATAACAACATTATTATATGAACAAATATTAATGTAATAAAAAGATAAATCCTAAGAAATAGACTTAGAATAAGTTTTTTTAGTTATAAAAAAATTTTAATATAATTCTAAAAATACTATGAATAATTTTTAAAATTATTTTATTATTTCATAATAAATTAGCTTAATTTCAATAACTCATTTTTACATATTTTAATGTGTAAATTCTCTTAATAGTAATAAATGTATTCTAATTGTAATAAGTTTTAATACATATCAACATTATGAATTATTATTAATATTATTATTCATATCATGATTATAATAATAATCAAAATTACTATAAAGAGAAAAACAAATAATAAATAATAATAATAATAATAATAATAGTTATTGCATTTATGATAATATTAATTACTCACCCTTTTTCTTAAGATAATTAATTCTAAAGAATAATATCTTTTACTACCATCAAGGAGAATTTACCTATTCAATCTTCTTACAACTAGTATTAATTGTTCTATAACTTTTTAGAGTAGATCTTGAACAAAAAATTAATATTATTTTAATTATTATTTTTCTTTAAATAAATATTTATCAATGATACTAATTATAATAATGTTCATATTTATAATGTTGTAGTGATATAAATAGTTAATCTTAACCATAGAATTTATTAATAAGTATCGCTGCATAATAAATATAGATATTTTTATTATTATGAATATTAAACTTTATTTCATTTAAATAAAACTTTTGTGATATTAATTAATAATATTGTAAGTATTAAATTTTTATATAATATTTAAATTCAACTACATCATTTTTTTAATAAATTAATTTTGGAAATTATAATTAAAAATCCTTCAATCAAAAACATAATAAAAAAACTGATAAAAATAATTTATTCTTTTTTATTTGTTAAATTGTATATTGTTTTTGAAAGTAATAAGTAATGAATAGGAATTAATGATAAAGTGAATATTAATAAGAAGAAGAAGAAAAACTAGAGAAAAGATTAAAATAGGGGGGTAGAAGAAATTGACAAATAAGAATAAAAGTACTCTAAGAAGTGGAAGAAAAGAAGATTAAGAGAATTAAAAGAAAAATAATACAAAAATAGAAAAATAGGAAGAATGGTTGAAAGAAAAAAAGAAGAAAATTTTGTTGAAGAAGGAAAATAAATAAACAAAAAAAGAATAAAACAAAGAAATTTTTCTGTATTGTTAATTATTAAAAAGTACCTTTATGATTCTTAATTATTGGGTTTGCTATTAGAGCAAAACGTGTTATTTTCAACAATTAATTTTTTTACATTCTTCTAATGATTATGTCCTAAACAATAATTAATTTTTATTCATCATTAATAATAGACCTTATATTTAATTTCAATAATTTTTATATTTTTTTTGTCGCAAGATTAATATTTATTAATTATTATCATTATTATTACTAATAAATGATTTATTTTTTTAAGTAATAATAAAAAATTTAATTCTATGGTCATTGATCCTAAATGTTGTGAAAAAAATAAAACAATTGATAAAATGACAAAAGATTTCACAATAGTACTATTTAGTAAGAACTTTGGCCATAAGAGGGTGTGAATCACAAGAAATTCAATGTGCGCATGAGTTGGCCACCCACAATGCATGCTATTTGAGTGAGCATGGTAAGCAAATATACTACACCACCATAGTCAAAGCAAGCATGGTGCCTTATCTATGAATAGAAAAAGGTATGCAGCACTTGAATGGTGTCTATAGAGGGTGTTGTGCATGCTCATGCTTGCGGCATGTCATTTTGGGGCTAAATTTCATAGGATTTGTAGAATTATTATGTTTTGGTCAAAATAAAATTTTTGTTCTAGAATTTAAAATGTAATATATTTTGTAACAAAATATTATTCCAGTTTTCTATTTAATTTTGTAAGAATAAAGAGTGAAATTGTTTAGAATTATGAAAAATTTTATTTTTAAATTTTGTACTTTCACAATTAAAAACCCCATGAAAGAGAACTTTAGGTAATTAAATCTCTTTATAGCTAAAACCTTATTCTCCTCCCTTTCTTTGTTAGTCTCTTGGCATTTTAAATAGTTCCATTTCCACTATTGTGATCCAAAAAATTAGGCATGCAATTGCGAGCTCGAGACAAGAACACCTCATACGGGCATCAACTTTGGAGCATCATTCTTTTTTTTGCTTTTGTTCTTGCGATTTTTATTATCTTTTATATTCTCCTTTTCATATATATTCTACGTCACTAAAAAGAATAACTAATAATATTCATATAAAACTTTCTTCATAGTGGGATTATTACATTATAATAATAGTTTCAATTTACTCATATTAATTGTAATAGTTAATGTTATTTATTACTAGTAATAATCATAAAAACATAATTATCTTTTAATAAAAAAAGTAATTAATGTTATTTAGTTATCTTAATAATTTAATAATAACAATATTAAATATTTAGAATTCAAAGAAAATGAAATTTTTTAAGAAATATTAATAACATCATGTTTAATTTTTAAGAACTTTGACAATTTAGAAGTAAAATTTAACATATGTTTA
The DNA here is from genome assembly GCA_023846275.1 of Vanilla planifolia. Lineage (NCBI taxonomy): Eukaryota > Viridiplantae > Streptophyta > Magnoliopsida > Asparagales > Orchidaceae > Vanilla > Vanilla planifolia. The sequence goes on along the minus strand of JAIUJO010000249.1, from coordinate 96,834 downwards.
TTATCATTAATTTTGAAAAGTAATAATTTTTAATACTTAGAAATTAAATTTAATATAATAATTAATTCTATACTAAATTTTCAAGTACAAGAGAAGCTAATAACCAAAAGCATAACACTGAGTAATGTTATTAACATTTAACATTAACCTTTGTTTTTAAATCTTTAATAATAATTAATTATTTATATTGTAAACATAATAATAAATTTTAATAGTAGTTTCATAGTAAAATTAATTAAATATAATCATTTTTAATATTACTAACAAAAAATTTTATGAATGATTCGTATTATTTTTCAAAAATAAATGATTATTTTTTAGTTATTTATAATAAATAGTAAAACTTTTATTTGTTGAACTAATAATTTCTTAGATAAGTAATTATTAATATAGATAGTAATTCCATTCTTAAAAGTAAATGAAAATGTTTCTAATAGCTTGTATCAATATATAATGAATAAGATATTTGTAAAATTGAACTTTTTAACTAAATTCAATAGTTTGATGAGGAACATTATAAGTAGCTCTGGACTTTCCAACATGATTTCATGGGTTGCCTAATGATTTCTTCCAATTAGCATGGGGGTTATGTATAATCCTATTTCTCCAGTGTGCTTTATACTATAAAAGGTTTCTTTTTAGTAGGGCAATATAATGCCAATTTGTGGATGGAAACACACTACATTATTCAACAATTAAATGTTGCCTGGTTCGTTTCTCATGAAAGCTACGACAATGATTTCATTATTTCATTGTAGTGGTACTTGAGCCCTTTGGACTATCTTGAGTGATTCCTTCAAATGTTCCATGATTTTAGGCCCATAGCTAAATACATACAAGAGAAATTTCTATAGAACAAAAAATCTACAAACAATGATAACTAAAAAAATTGGTAAATTTTTTTTTTAATAATGCTCCCTTGCCATAACATACCAAATAAGTTTATATTCTTAGGTAGGATAGAAGTAGTATTCTTTCAAAAGTTACTTGAAATATTTCATTACAAGTTAAGGAGGTAGAAGAAAAAGTTGTAAATAGTCGGTAGTAGATTAACATTGAAAAAGATTTTTCTATTCTTCATTTTAGAATATTAACTAATGATGATACATGCCCTAATCAAAATCTTAAGAACTTAAAAAGATTATGAATAGATTTCAATGGGGTTAGATTGATGATATTCATAAATAAAATTAAATGGTTTGGGTTAAAAAATGTGTACTGTTGGAGGAAAATTGAATAAGATTAACAAAGGTAAGCAGATAATTGTGATGTACTCTACAAAATTTAATTTGAAGATGCCAACTAGTCAAACAAGCTTATCCAATTTCGTTAGGGCAAAACTCCTTAATGTTAATTAAAAGTTCATCAAATTAGGCACATAGAATAGGCTATAGTTTTTGTATTGGAGCACATGCATTAGTCCTCCAACAATGATGGAACTTTCAAGGTCTAAATGGATTGGTATCTCGCAATATGCAAGTTCATGCAATTAAAATTAATAAAAATGATTATGAATTGAAAATTTTCCAAAAAATCTTTGATTTTGGTTTTGAGAAATGTAAATAAGTTGCCACAATTCCTATAGTAATTGCAAAACAATTTTATTCAATTAGCTTCCAAATCTCTTCATTACCCTAGTGAAGATTCCATTCACCATTTTTTTATAGGTTGCCATCAAGCATAACATGATAGTCTTTACTTGTTATAGTTTTAGCAAATAAGTTATAGTTTACAAAAAGATTAATAAAGCCCTCAATAAATAACTATAGCAGATTACAAAGAGTCTGTAAATTGTGAAGGTCTTAATCATTTCACTAACAATTATTGAAATATTTATTGGTTAAGGACAAGAAGAGTGTGGCAAGAAATCGTGAATTTAAAACAACCATTATAGACTTCATCTTTGACCAATGTTACAAGATTTTCATTAGTTTTTATGTAATGCAAAAGTAATATTCCATATGACAACAGGTTTTTTTATAGAAGTCTTTGATCCCACTTTCAAATAGATGAAAATAGAATGTGCAAAGTGATTTAATGGAGTGCTTCACTTACTACCATGGCAAAATTAAATGTACATTGCACAACAAAAAGAATACTTCTAATGCAAGTTGTATCATTTGAGATCATGATGGTATCTAATTCATGTCTTTACATAGTATTTATTGATTCTTGGTCAACAATGGATGCCTTCTTTACAATGGTTGAAAAATTTTTAAAATTGAGTAATAATCAAAATTACACTATTAGTAACATTAAGCTTGACTGCATTACATTAATTAATGCGATCAAAAGAAGAATGAAATTGTAATGGAATATTTATATTTTGTATAGCAAAAAAAAGCTCTATCATTGAAACTCCAAGACCGTCATTAAAGTAATCATTATAATAAGGCCTATATAACTTGAATCACATTAGATGCTATTGTGATCACATATCACAACATTCATGTCACATCATCTATTTTTTTTTGTCCTTACTCTCTTTTTTTATCTCAAAGATGAATGAAATTATTTTTGAAATTTTTTATTTTGTATGAAAACCAAAGGCCATAGTTAAATCACTCTCTTTGAAATAGGAATAGACATACATGGAGTGAAAAAAAAGTAGCCCAAACCCTTGTTAAGATAATTGGGAAAAAGAAGAAAGAATTGACTTGGAACGGCCATCATATGCCATCTCAATTCATTGCTATTATAAACAAGGAAAAAGTTTAATTTCCTTATTCTCAAAAAAGGTTAAGAGTCTCATCATTTATATGGATGATCAAAATGAGGGTTAAATTCAATAATAGTAAAATGTTCTCTCTTGAATGTAGAATATGAGTTCGATTGTAGTAATGTGTCCACTACACATTAATACCATTACTTGTATAATCATCAAAAAAAGGATCACATAACTTGAATCACATTAGATTATCACGTGATCACTTATCACAACTATCTTGTCACATCAATTATTTATTATTCTTACTATTTTTTTTGTTTCAAGGAAGAATAAAATTGTATTGGAATATGTTTATTTTATATAGTGAATAAGGATGGTTGTTAAAACACTCTCTTTCAATTGGAAATAGACATACATGGAGGGAAAAGTAGCCAAACCCCTTCATAAAAGATATAAGAAAATGAAGAAAGAATTGACTTAGAATGGCCACTGTATGCCATCTCAAATCAAGGCAATTATAAATGATGAAAAAGCTCAATTACCTTTTGTTGAATCGTCATTCGAGGTTAAAAATCCCATCACCCATATGGTTATTAAAATGATGTTTAAATTTTGTGATAGTAAAATGGTATCACTTGAATGTACAATATGAGTTTCATAGTAGTACCAAATGTCATTTCAATTCTTGTTGCCTATGTCATGTCATTTATCAATTTGAATTGTTAAGGAAAATCAATGTCTTTCATGAAGTGAAATTTCTTGACACTATTCACAATTGTATCACTCTAGACTTTGACAGATTCACTTTGACATTGCATAAATAAGAGCTAACACAATATACATTGTAGAAGATCATATTAGGATTCAAAGCTCTACTCCAATTTTTAGTTTCTCAAATTTGTAGCTTCAACTCTTTTTTAGAAAATTGTCGATAAGGTGTTCATTTTGTCAAGCACTTTGGCATAGTTGATTATCATTTCATGGTTCTATGACTTGTAATTGTTACAAATCATTTTTTGTGCTTCAATGATATACAAGGTGTTACAAATAATGGCATCAAACTTATAAGTGTACATGCAACATTTATAACACAATCACTTTACCATGTTTGCACATGCTATAATACGTCAAACTAGTTTTCATCAACATGCAACATTTATAACAAAAGCTTGACATGCTATCAAATGACATATTGCAAAACCATTAATTATTGTTTTTTCATCATGTAAGTGCGAGAAAAATAAAATTCTAATCTGTCAACTTATTGTACCTCCACTTCCTAATAATATTATATACAATTTTAAGGAACAATTGAAAAAGAAGGATGATGGTATGTGAAGGAAAGGAGGCAGGAGTGAAAAAAGAGAAGATAGTGTGAGAGCTAAAGAGAGATGGAATATAGAGCAAGAAAAGGTAAAGGAGTAACAATATAAAGTAAAATAGATGACAATGAATAAAGAGAAAAGTAAAAAGATATAGAGGGACTAGAGTGTAAGAGATCGAGATATATGGATTGGAAAGATAGAGAGGAAAAGAGAGAGAAATTAGATGATGGAGAGTGGGAAATTAAATCGAGAAAGAAAGATGAAATAAACAGCAAGAGAATAAAAAGTGAAGTGAATATAAAGAATTAGAATAAGATAATGATAGCAAAGGAAAGAGAGCAAAAAAATAGAATGACTAAGAAGATGATGTGATAGAGGTAGAGTGAATTGATGATACTAGAAGAAAATATATAGAGAGATATTAAAAGATCAAATGAGAAAAGAAAGCAAAGAAGGAAGAGTGAAAGAGGAAGGTTGTGAGATAGAGAGGGAAACAAAAATAAATAAAGAGTGAGAAAGAGAGAGAGGCAAGTGAAAGAAAGTAATAGGTAAGATAAGAGAGTGAAGCATCTTAGGAGTATCTGGGTGAGAAAATAGTTAGAGGAGAGTCTAAAATAAGAAATTTAGGAAGAGAGAAGAAAAGCACAAAAAGGTGACAAAATGTGAAAGAGAGATAGAGAAACATTGTATAATGAAAACAAAGCTATAGAGAGAGAAAGAGATGAGAAAGTGATAGATCAAAGAAAAGATGTAAGAAGATAAAAAAGAGACATAAAGGAGAGGATGATGTAAAAAAAGAGAGTAAGTGATTAGAGGAAACTTGAGAGAGAGAAAAAGGTATTTAGGATTCATAGAGAGAAAGGGAGATATTGATAATTTGTGATATTTTGATAATAAGAAAGATGATAGAGAGAGAAAATAAATATAAAGACTAATAGAGACAAACAAAAGTGCTTGAGACACTTGGGAGAGACATAAGGATATATAAATATAGAAAATGGTAAAGTTATATAAGTTAAATAGATGGAGATAGAAGAAAGTAGTGGAATGGATAGGATAGAAAATTTAAGTGGAAACAAAAAAGGGATACTACCGTAGAGCTTGAAGAGTGAAAGAGGAGAAATAGAGAGAACAAGAGATGAAAAAGTGTAGAGAAAATATGAAGGGAGGCAATGATAGGCATAAAATAGGAAGAACAACTTTAGAAGATAAGATTTAAAAATTATGGAGGGAGAGAGGGAGTGAGATAGAGAGGAAGATAAAATGAGTTTCTTAGACAATAAATGTACAGAGATATATAGAGACAAATGAAAGAAGGCAAGAAAATGATGACAATCAAAGAGATGAGAGTGAACAAAATAATAAAGGAAGAAGGAGATACACCCAAATGGAGAACAAAAAGGTAATAAAGCAATAGATATGATGGATGGAAGAGAGTGTGGAGAGGTGTAGATTAAAATCGATAAGAGAGTAAAAAAAATTGGGAGATAGAGGAGATAGAATGTGATAGAGGGTAGAGGATGGAGAAAACATGTGAGAGATATAAAAAAAGGGAGAGGGTGACCAAAAGAGAGAGAAAAAAGCACTAGGAAAAAGAGAAGGGATGAAAACAAAGAAGAAAGAGATGGTAGAGATAATAGTAAAAGAATAAGAGAAATGAGAAGAAGTGAGAATAAAGAGACAAATAAATGAGACAATGTGTAGGAAAGAAGAGGAAGTAGGAGGGAAAAAAGCTGGATCATAAGTAATAGATGACGAGAATGTAATAGACCTAATGAAACACATAAGGAGAGACACAAAAGACATAAATTGTGAGGGGTGATATATATATGAGAGAGATGGAGTGAATGAGTGGGAATTGAAGGGGAGAGATGAAGAAAGATACAAAAAGTGATAAAGAGCACACATAATAAGAGATTGCGGTAAAGAAGAGAGAGTTAAAAGAGATTGAAAAAATGATAAAATGTAAGCGAGTGATGCGGATAATAATCAGAGCAAGATGATAAAGACTAAGATAATGAATGTGATAATATGAGATAGATATAGCTTAAGAGAAACACAAAATGCTAGAGTAAGTGAGATGTAAAGTATAATATAAAGTGAATCATATATAAAGTGTATATGAAAATGTTGTTTAGGATTCCAACATTCCTTTTGACTAGGCGCACTTATCCAATCTCATCTAGGACAATGAATAACAATGCCCAGGTTAAACTTGCAACCACATTGCTCCTAACTAATAAGTTGGAGTTTCAATTATTATTGGGTGTAGAAAATTCATGGAAATTATTGCACAAGAGTGGTTTGGGCTATATGGAATTCTTGGAAAGAAAAACTAGGAGCTTAGAAGTTTGCAATATCGTTTTGTACGGAGGGGCTTTGGTTAACAAAGAACTCTTGTTAGACATTCTAATTTCGTTGGAGAGGAAATATTCTAATCATTTTCTTTCCTCATTGCCATGTAAGAAAGGATAGGAGAAGCATAAGTGTGTAAAAAAGAGTCAATTTAATTAGTGAGAGATGCTTGTATGTTTTAGTTCATCATTGAAATAAGAGAATGGGTTGGCATGCCTTTGCAATAGGAGAGAGAAAGGGGGAAAATTGATGAATGGAGTTCGACATGCTAAAAGATATGGAAACTAAACAAAATTGGTCAAAGAAAAGTTTTGGTCATTAGTTAATTTTATGGTCAAAGAAACTAGCTGAGATCTGGATCAGTCTAAATCTTTCAAAGTACACATAAAATTGGTTGATGAGGATGAATTACGAATTGGGTTTGGAAAAGAATAATTAAAGAATTGCAAAAACCAAAGGTAAAACATGAGAAAAAGATGTATTAAAAACGACTTAAATAAGTAAAAATATTAATAAATAAGTAAAAAGAAATTAACTAAAACAACATATGGAACAATAGAAATAACATATTAAAGAATTTAAAATAATTTTAAAAAATAAACAAAACAATAAAAAATGATATAATAATAAAATATTTTTCTTTCTTTCAACTTTCTCATCTTGTAAGCTATTAGTACTTGACATAGAAGATATATATATATATATATATATATATATATATATATATATATATATATATATATATATATATATATATATATATATATATATATATATATAAATAAAGAAGAAGATTAAGAGAAAGTTAAAAATAAAGAATGGAGAGATAAAGAGTGAGAAAGTGACAAACATTTTATGGGATAGATGTTGAGGAAGAAGATAGAAGTATAAGGAGAATGTCATAGTAAAGAAAAAAGCTAGAGAGAAAGAGAGAGCCTCTAAACTGACAAAGAGAGGAGGGAGGGGAAGCTAGTGTCAAAGAGAAGAAAATGGTTAAAGAGAAATAGAGATAATAAGAGAAAAGAATGTAAGAGGAGATATAGAAGTGTATTAAAAGTGATGGAGATTTGGTGCAAGATAGTAATAGAAAAGTGATTTTTCTTAAAAAAGAGAATTTGAGAGAGATATTTAGAAGAAACAATGTGAGAGGAAGACAAACGATGAAGGATATATGGCATGTAGAGAGAGATAATAGAGGAGAAAAAAAAGAGTGGAGAAGGAAGAGAGGTAAATATAAAATGAGAAAATAAAACAAAGAAATGATAGAGGCAAAAGTGATAAAGAGTATAAGAGATTGGAAAAATAAGAGATATGGTAAGAGACACAACGAATGGAAGGGAGATAAAGTGAGAGTGAAATTATAAATAAGGAGAAAGAAATAAAAGGGACATTATAAAGGATAAAATGCAAAAGAAGGAAGAGATAGAGGAGAGAAAAGAGAAAGAGCAATAAAGAGGGATAAACAATTGAGGACGTTACACTAGGTTTTCTTACTATCTTAGAGTGCATTTTCCAAAATAATATATCAAATATTTTCAATTTGCTTCCTTTCATTTTGTTATATCACAATGTCACTCTAAATCTCATCTAATGTATTCTTTACATTTTTTATTTGGTAACATTATCTTGCTTCAATTCATGTAATTTCAACTTTAATATGTACCTTCCTAATGTTAAAAACATAGTTTATTATTACATATGCTTATTTACTTTGTTAATTCATAATAACTCACAACGAGCTCCATTCAAGGTAAAACAATTATTGTGATATTCATCATGATAAGCTTTATCCAAATAAAGAAAAATTACTCTAATATTTTTAAAAATTTTAATTTTTAAAGTTTTGGCATACCATACGAGATATTTTGATTGATAATTGATTTGATGGTCATGAATGTTACACATGATTTCCATAATATCATAGTGTGTGACTTTTTTATACAATTTGTCTCACTTTCTCAAAGTTTTTATTTTGACTTGGTTTTATTACTATGTTACTCAACATTACCTAATGTGTGACCTTCATTTAGAACTACTTTTTAATATTAAATTACTCTAATTTATCTTATTATTTATGTTTATTTAATTTGATAATTCACAATAGTTGAAAAAGTGGTTCGATTGAAATAGAACAAATGTTAATTAGTTCCCCTCAATTAGCTATATCCAATTATGTATATTTTTTAAAATATTTTATTTTGTAACATTTTGTAATGCTTTACTAGAAATTTTTATTTCTACATAATTTGTTGATCAAGGATGTTTAGCTCGATCTCCTTAAAAACTTTGATTTAAGTTTCCTTGCAATTTATCTATTTACTCAAGTTTTTTTCTTTAATTTGGATTATTATTATTTAACTTTAATTCTCTTCTTTTTTGAACTTTACACATCTTGGATTTGATTATATTATATTTCTTCAATTTATCTTATTTCTGATATAAAATATAATTTTTTAATATTAACATAAAAATTTAAAATTTCTTATATTATTTAATGTTTTTAGTACTAATAGTTTCGAACAAAGTTCAGTCAGTATGAATCAAATGTCATTAGTCCCATCTCGACGAGCTCTATCTAACTTCATAAACATTATTATATTTTTTGAAAGTTTTTTTTTCTTAGGTTTTTATACGATTTACCATAAATTTTGATGTGTTCATTAATTGATGGTTGAGATTATTTTTTTCAATGACTTTAGTATTTGGAACACAACTTTCCAACATAGTTTATGTAATTTTCATAATTTTTTGTTTTGATTTTATTATATATGTATGTAACTTTGATCCTTGTGTAGTATGACTTTTACATGTCTATAATTTGATTATATTGCATTTTTAAAATTTGTCTCATTTTACCTTTAATATATGAATATTTTTAAAATTAAAATAATACTTTATTGATATTTATAATTATCTAATTTGGTAATTAGAATTGATTAAAAATTATGTTAGAATGAGACAAGCAAAACAATGTTTGACAGTTATATCATAGTTCCTCTAAACATGATCTCAACGAGATGAAAAAAACATTAGGTGAATCTCAATGAACACTATCTAATTAAATATAATATTAAAATTTTTAAACTTTTTATTTTTCATATTTTGGCACCATTCATGACATATTTCTATTCACATATTATTATTCATAAGGATGTTGTAGTCGATCGCCTAAATATCTTGAAATGTAGCTTTCTCATTCAATTTATGAGATTTTTTAAAATCTTTACTTTGAGTTGATTATATTATAGTAAAATTATAGTTCTCATCCTATGTGACTTTAACATCACTTTGTTTTTGTTATAATAAATCACTTCAATTTATCTTATTCTAGCTTTAATATATATTAACTTAATATTTAAGTAAGAATTTATTATTATCCCTAATCTTTAAGTTGCCGATTATGCTAATTCTAAATGAGGTCTCATCAAGATTAAATAAAGGTCATTTGAATAATTATGATGAGTTCTATCTAATTAAATAATTTTTTAGCATTTTTAAATTTTTTATGATTTCAACATGCTTTACAAGATATTTTAATTCGCATCTGATTTTAAGATTAAGGATATCGTACTCATTCTACTTAATATCATCGAACACAACTTTTGGAAATAATTAATCTTATTTCCTCGAAGTTGTTGTTTCAATTGAGCTATATTTTGATGTAGCTATAAAACATTTATTATTTTATCTTTCATTGCATTAATTGTTTTATAATATATTACTTCAATTTTTCCTATTATAGATTTAATATATATACTTAATGTTGAACTAATAATTTATTGTTATTTATATTTATATAATTTGGTGATTCATAAAAATTTGAAACATAGTGGATTGAAAAAGATGGAAAAACCACTTTGCTCATTTCAACGTGTTCTATCTAATTAAAAATTCTTTTTTATATTTTTAAATATTTTCTATTTTTAGTTGTTTTGCATGCTCTACAAGACATTTCAGTTTACACCTAATTAAACGATAAAAAATGTTACACTCAATCCGCTTAAAATTTAATAATATAACTCTCCCATATTATTTATCTCATCTATTTAAATGTTTTGTTATGATTTATTTATAATTTTAGAAAACTCTAGTTCTCTACTGGTGTGACTATTACATCACCTCCTTTTTGTGATATTATGTTGCTTTAATTTATCAAAAGCTGTGTAATATAAGAAAATCAAGGTGATATAAACATCAAATGGTTGATAATTTGGATTTTATAGTAATATAACAAAATCAAAGCAAAAAATTTGAAGAAATATACTAAATTGATTGGGAATGTTATATTCGAGATGTTATGGAGATTGAGTATAACAACTTCAGCCAATAAATCAGGTACAAAAAAAATTTCTTATAAAGCACATAAAAAAATTAGAAAAGTTTAATATTTAAAGGGTTAAAAATGAATACTTATTTGGCAGGGCTCATCGTTGAAACTTCAATTATATTCATTTGATACTCGAACTTTGTTTTCATTATTTGTGAGAAACTAAAATTAATAATATAAATAATAATAAGTTTTTTGTAACAGTAAGTAAATATAAATTAAAGCTAAAATAAGATCAATTAAAGTGAAATAATATAAGAAAATCAAAAGAATATGAAGATCAAATAAGATGAGACTCAGAGTTACGTAGTAATATAATCAAATAAAAGCAAAACATTTAAAGAAATGAGATAAAGTTTACTTGGAAGTTACATTCTAAGATACTATGGAGATCGAGCATAACATCCTCGATCATTATATCAGATATAAATTGAAATATCGATTAAAGTGTGCCAAATCCTTATGAAATTAAAATATTTAAGGATTGAAATTGAATGTCTAAATGAAAAGAGCTTGCAAAGATGGGAGTAAGGATGTTGGTATCACCTCCTTTGGATCTCATTTCAAATTGTTATGAATTACCAAATTAAATAACCATGAATAAAAATAAATTATTTTTTTGATATTAACTAAATATATTTTAAAAATTAAATGAGATAAATTGAAGCAATGTAATACAACAAAAAAATAACGAAAATTTCACATAAGAGGCGATGTATAGTTTGTCATAATAAAATAAAATAATAGTGAAAATTTTGATGAAATGAGAAAAAGTTTATGGGAAAGATATATTCTAAAATTCTACAGTGATTATGTATAATATCCTTAATCATCAAATCAGAAACTAATCAAAATATCTCATAAGATGTGTTAAAACCTTTAAAAAAATAAAATGTATAAAAAATAAAATATATAAACAAAGTAAAAAAAATAAAATAAATAAAAATGATTATTTAAATATGTAGTGCTAATTGAGAAGAGTTCACTCATTCTATTTAGTCTCACTCAATCCTAGTTTAGAATTAATATAAGTTACAAAATAATAAGCCTAAATAATAATAATTTATTTTGTTGATATTAAGTAAATATAAGTTAAAACTAAAATGATATAAATTATTTTAATATAATATAACCAAATCAAAACTATGTGGAGGTCACATGAGAAGAGGTTTGGAGTAACATAGTAGTGTTTCCTAATTACACAAAACAATTTTGAAAGATTTGGATAAATTGTACTAAAAAGTTACAATCTACGATTCTAAGGAGAAAGAGTGCGACAATCTCAATAGTCAAATTAGGCATAAATTGAATTGAGTCATTAAACATACCAAAAAAATGTAGAAATAATTTTTTAAAATATTAAAAATTAATATATAATTAGATAAAACTCATTGAAATGTATTAGTCAATGATTGTTTCATCTCATGGCACTTTATTCATAATTATTACAAATCAATAAATTAAATAGACATAAATAAGAATAACTTATTATTTTAATATTAAGTAAATTAATGCTAAAATAAGTTAAATTAAAGTAATTTAATTTAAATAAACTAAAATGATGTAATGCTCACATATGAGGAGATTTATAGTTATAGCTTAATATAAATAAATACTATTATATTATTACTCTAGAATGCTAAAAGGATCAAGTGTAATATCGAATAAGTGTGACATTCCCTTCGAAAAATTAACTAACAATCTAAAATGGAGCACTTATTTTGATAGTGCTCATCATTAGGAGTCTCATTTAGAATTATTGCAAACTTTCATAATAATTAAGTATAAATTGCAAGAAATTGTAATGTTTATATCAAAAAAAATATATTTCAATGATGAAATGAGATAAATTAAAGAATTATAGCATAATAAAAATTAAAAAACCTATAAAGTCCTTATAAGAAGATACTGAGAGTTATTTAGTAATTTAATAAAGTAAAAGAGAAAATTTTGGAAGAATGAGATAAAGTTTTTAGGAAATGTGTATTCAAAAATAAAAAAGAAATCAAGTGCAATACCTTAGTTCTTCAAATTGAGTATGAATAAATATGACCCATAAAGTATGCCAAAATAATAGAATAATAAACAATTTAGAAATGTAGAAATGAATATTATATTATTTAGTGAGAATTAAGAAAAATTCAACAAAATTTATTTTTTCTCATTGGGTCCTCTTTTAAAGTTATTATGAATTCATAAAGCAAAAATGCATAATAGTAATAAATTATTATTGCAACATTAAGTAAATCTAAATTAAAGTTAAAATATAATAAGTTAAAGTAATATAATATAACCAAACAAAAGTGATATAAGGGTCACACAAGAGGAGATATATAGTTAGATAGTAATACAACAAAATAAATGCATAATACTAAAAAAATCATATAAATTATATGAAAGTTACATTCTAAGATGCTAAGGTGATCTATTGTAACATCCTCAATCATCAAATTAGGTACGAATCAAAATATCTCTTAAAATGTGTTAGAACCAAAGAAAAATAACTTATTTAAAGATATAAAACTTAATTTTTAATGTAATAGAGCTTGTCAAGACAAGTCCAATGATGTTTATTTAGTCTCTTAGATATCATTTAGAATTATCATGAATTATAAAATAAAATAAGATTATAAGAAATTATTATTTTAATATTAAGTAAATGTATTCTAAAGTTAAAATGAGATAAATTAAATCAATATAATATAACTAAAGCAAAGCAAAGTAAATTTCACATTAGATATCCAAACTCATATAGCGATATGACTAAATAATGGCAAAATATTTAACAAAGGCAAAAAAATTGTAAAAACTTTAAATTCCAATATATTAAGTCATTTAATGTAGCATTCTCAATTATTAAATATGGTATGTTTCAAAAAATCTCATAAAATATTATAAAAGTTTATAAAAATAAAAATATTTGAAAATTTTAAAATGAATATTTAATTGGATGGAGCTCATCAAGATGAATCAAATGATATTTGTTTCGCTTCTAATATATCTAGTTTTATGTTATTACAAATTATAAAAATTAGATAGGCATTTAGTATAATAAATTAATTTTTAATATTTAACAAGTAAAAATTAAGGCAATGTGATATAACCAAATCATAACTATGTAAATGTCCCATGAGAGAAGATTTAAAAGTGCATGATGACCAAATCAAAGTAAAAAATTTGAAAGATAAAGATAAACTACATAAGTTACATTTCAAGATACTAAGAGATCAAGTATAACATCTTCGATCATCAAATCAGGTACGAATCAAAATATCTCATAAAATATGCCAAAACCCTTGAAAATAAAAATATTTAATGAAATAAAAAAATAATTACTTTAATAGAGTTTGTCGAGACAAGTTCAATAATGTTTTTCTTATCTCCATGACACCTCGTTTATAATTGCTATAAATTACCAAAATAAATAAGCTTAAAAAAGTAATAAATTATAATTTTAATAATATGTAAAGGTATTTACAGTTGAAATGAGATAAATTGAAGCAATATGACAAACTAAATAAAAGTAATGTAAATATTAAATGAGAAGAAATTTAGAGTTTTATTGTAATTAAGAAAATAAAAAAACATATTTGAAAAAATGAGATAAATTTTTTGAAAAATATGTATTCCAAGGGACAAGGACAATATTAAAATAATAAAATAATATTTTAAAATATTAAACATTAATATTTGATTAGATATAGCTCATTAGGGCAAGTCTAACAATGCAATTTTATCTTATTAGGATCTCATTTGAAATTATTACAAATTAGCAAGCTAAATGACCATAAATAATAATTAAGTAATATTTTATATTAAATAAAACTAAATAAAAGTTGAAATGAGAAAAATTAAATTTGTACAATGTAACCAAATCAAAGCAATATAAAAGTCACATTATAAAAAGATTAGAGTTACATAGTGATAACTCAAAATCAAAGTAAAAATTTTAAAAAATAAAAAATAAATTATAAACAAAGGTTGTATACTTGGACACTAAAGAGATTAAACATGACATCCTCAATCATCAAATATATTCTTAATGAATTTATCTCATAAATCTTGCCAAAAGTTTAAAAAGTAAATAATAAAAATTATTATTATAAAAATTCATATCTTACATGTCGATTAGGCCATGTTTAGAAATATTGCAAAGTAATTAAGTAAATAAGCGTAAATAATAAAAATTAATTCCTTTAATATTAAGTAAATACATATATATATATATATAAACCTAGATGAGAGAAATTGAAGCAAAAAAATAATTCCAAATCAAACCAATGTAAAAGTCATAAAAGAGGAGATTAAGAGTTACATATTAATATGACAAAATGAAATTAAAAACTCTAAAGAGTTGAGACAAATGTTACTTGAAAGTAATTTTTTAAAAAAATACTCATGAGATCAAGTCTAATATCAATCACAAAATGAGGAACAAATCAAAATGTCTCATGAAATTTATGAAAATAATAAGAATTTAAATTTTTAAAAATATATAAATAAATAACTTATTAGATATAGCACATTATGATGTGTGAAATGGCATTTATTCCATTTCAATCAGCCCTATTAGGAATTTTTTAAATCAAAAACAACTTTATACTCATAAATAGTAATAAATTATTATTTTAATATAAATTAAATATTTATTAATATGTAAATGATAGAAATTGAAGTAATGTAGTGTTTTCAAATCAAAGTAAAGCAAAAGCCACACAAGAGGAGATTCAGAGTTATATAGTAATACAAAAAAATGATATAAAAAATTTAGAAGAAACGAGATAAAATTTTTGGGAAAGTTGCATTAAATAAAACTTAGGTCACCCTAATGTCCTTATAAGACAAATCATATGTGAATCAAAATGTCTCATAAATCTTGTCAAAATTATAGAGAATTAAAATTTTAAAAATATATAAAAGAATAATTGATTGGATAGGGATTGACTAGATGACTCAAATGATGTTTGTTTTTTTATCAAAATTAGTTTCGAATTACACAAAATTACGAAAGTTTATAATCATAAAAACAACAAATTATTATTATAGTGTTAAGTAAATTTATACCAAAACAAAAATAAGTTGAATTAAAATAATATAATATAAGCAAATTAAAGGATTAAGAGCTCACTTAAGGGGAATATAGAGCTAAATATTAATATAACGAAATTAAAAAAATAATTAAGGAATGAGAAAAACTATATTTGATAGTAGAATTCTAAGATACTAAAGCGATCAAGTATTGCATCATTAATTGTCAAATTAAGTATAATTAGAAATACCTGACAAATCATGCCAAAACAAAAAAATTTGAATATTTTAAAAATTAAAATTTAATATTTCATCAGATAGAGCCAATTGAGACTAATCCAATGACATTATTGCATCTTGATTTGACCACATTTAGAGTTAATGTAAACTATCAAAGTAAATAAGCATAAATAATAATAAATTATTTTGTAATGTTTGATAATTATATAATTAAGTTGAAATGAGATAATTTAAATAATGTAACATTATCAAATCAAAATATTTTAATGATGATAATACAGAAGAATTAGAGTTACATAGTAATATATTGAAATTAAAGTGAAAATATGGAAGAAATTAAATAAACTCTATAAGAATGTTGCATAGCAATAAAAGAAGGAGATCAACAAAAATTTCTTATCATCAAATTAGGTACGAGTAAAAATACCTCATAATGTACACCAACACCATAGAAAATAAAATATTTTGAGCTAAAACAATTTCATTTTTTTAGTTTATAAAGCTCATCAAGATTAGTTCTATGACTTCATTTTATCTTGATTAGATCTTGAATGGGACTACGAGTTATAAAAATGAATAAACATAGATTATAGTAAATTATTGTTTTTTTTAAACAACATATATGTTAAATTTCAAATGAGATTAATTGAATCAATGCAACATACCCAAAAAAAATCTGTGTAGAGCTAACACGATAGAGATTTAGAGTTGCATAACAACATAACTAAATTAATATAAAAATATCAAAGAAAAGTGATAAATTATACTTTAAAAATTATTTCCAAGAGACAAAGAAGGTTGGTTATAACATCCTTAATTATTAATTAAATTATGAAGAAAATGCCTCTAAAGAGTGCAAAAACTGTTCAAAATAAAATATTTAAAATAAAAATATGAATATTTAATATGATATAGCTCATCATGATTATCCAAATAATGTTCATTTAATATTCTTCAGATGTCATTTATAATTACTATGTTATTGAAGTAAATAGGCATAGGTAATAATAAATTCTTTTTTTAACATTAAATAGATATATATAATAAAGTGTATTTGAGATAAACTAAAGAAAAACAATATAACCAAATCAAAATGATGTATAGGTCACATGAGTGTAAATTTAGAGTTTCATAGTATTATAACAATATTAAAAGAAATAGAAATGTATCATAAAGCAGGATAGAACACTAAAAAAATAATTTTTTAAAAAAATATAAAAAAGAATATTTCATCTTATTTTGTGTGTGACCTCTATGTTCCGTTTATTTTCTTATATTACATTGCACTAATTAATTTTATTTTAGATTTAAAAAATATATTGGATTGATATTATAATAATAATCTATTATTATTTTTAATTCCTATAATAATCTTAGTAATTTATATCATGTTTTTTTATCAAGATGAAATTAATATTTTTTTGGCTCATATCTACAATCTACATGTTAAACAGTACTCATTTTTTTACTCATAAATATTTAATTTCTAAATTTTTGACATGATTTACATAGTATTTCAATTTCTCATGGTTTAATTAGTTCAGATTGTACCACTCAGTCCACTTAATGACTTCAAATACAAGATTCCTATATAATTTATATTATTTCTTCAAATGTTTTAAATTGATATTGCATATTATTGTGTTCTCTAAATTTCTTCTTGTGTGACATTTATGTGTCATTGATTTCATTATATCACATTAATTAAATTTATCTTATCTTTAGTTATAATATATATTTCATTAATATTAAAATATTAATTTATTGTTATTTGTAATCATTTACATTGAAAATTTTTAGTAATTCCAAATAGGAGTTAATCTAGGAAAAATAAACATTATTAGAGTCAACTTGAAAACATCTGTGCATTTAAAAATCATTTGTATATTTTGAAATATTTTATTTTCAAGGGTATATCATTAAAGGATATTTTGATTGACAACAAATTAGAAGATAGAATAATTTGTACATGATCTCCATATTATAACAAAAAGTATCCTTGCTATATAATTTATCACATTACTTAAACATTTTAGTTTCAATTTATTATATTACAATGAAGTTATTATTCTACTCTCATGTGACCTCTACATCACTTTGTTTTGGTTATGTTGCATTATTTTGCTTATCTTATTTTAGTTTTATTATATATATAATTTAAATATAAAAATAATTTATTTTATTTATGTTTATTGAATTTGGTATGCTCTAGCAATACATAGTATTGCTTAACATAGATGAAGCAAAGGATGAAGGATGCAACTTGGAGAGCTCTATCTATTTAATTTTTTTATTTTTAAATATTTAATTTTTTATGATTTTCTTAGCCTTTATAATAACTTTTGATTTATCTCCTAATTGGTAATCAAGGACGATACACATGGTCTCCTTAATATCTTTGAAAATAGCTTTCCCACATAATTAATCTAATTTATTCAAGTTATTGGCTTTGATGTGTCTGTATTGCTATGAAATTACAATTCTGCTTCTTGTGACCATTATATTTCATTGATTCAATCAAAATTACATTACCTCATTTTATCTAATTTTAACTTTAATATATTTTTATTAATTATTAAAAGAACTTATTAATTTTATGTTTATTTATGTTGGTAATTTTTATTAATTCTAAATAAAATCTAGAAAAAAAAGAATGCCATTAAACTCATCTTGACAAACTTTACCCTATTAAATATTGATTTTTGTGTATATTCTTTTAAATATTCTATTTTTTAGGGTTTTGGGTCATTTAATAAGGTATTTTGATTCATGCCTAATTTGATGATCAAAGAGGTTTCATTTGATCCCCTTACTATCTTTAGGTTTAACTTTATCACAAAATTTATCTAAGTTTTTTAAATATTTCAATTTGAATTGATTGTATGACTATGAAACACTATATCTCCTCTTGTATAACCCTATATCACTTTGAGTTAGTTACAAAAAGTTGCTTCAATTTATGTCATTTAACTTTACTCTTTTTTGTAATATTAGAGAAGTAATTTTTTATTATTTATCCATAATTTATTATCTATCTAGTTAACTATTTCTTTTTATATTGTTATTTTTTTGAGGGTTTAGCATACTTTACAAGATATTGTGTTATGTACATGATTTAACATTGAAGGATTGTGCACTCAATCATCTTAGTGTCTTGGAATGCAAATTTCAAAAAACATTTATCACAATTATTCAATTGTTTCGTTTTGCTTTGCTAGTGTTATAATGTTATTCTAATTCTCCTTTTGCATGCCTTTTATGTTGGTTTCATTTGAATATGTTACAATTCTTCAAGGTATTTCATTTTAGGTTTAATATATATTTATAATTTTAAAATAATAATTATTTTCTATTTATGGTTGTTCTTTTTTTGTTATTCATGGTAATTGGAAAACATGGTCAAATGAAGACCAAACAAATACTATCGAACAAACCTCGATGAGTACTAGCTAATTAACTATTTCATTATACTGTCTTAAAATGATATATTTTGTACAATATTAGCATGCTTTATGAGTCATTCATATTCATAACTAACGTAATTATGGAGAACATTGCACTCTATCTCTTTAACATCTTTGAATGCAATTTTGCCATACAGCTTTTTTCAACTTTAATAGATAAATACTTAATATTAAAATTTTCATTTGTTGTTATTTATATTATTTCTTTTGTAATTCATAGTAGCTACAAGACATATTTGATTGAGATGAAACAATACTAGTCAAACTCATTTCCATGACCATTATTCAACTAAAATAAATTTTTTACTTTTCAAATAGTTTTTGTTGAAACGTTTTATTAGACATATTCACTAATACATGATATGACAATTGAGGATGTTACACTCAATCACATTAGTATCTAAAAATGTTGGCCTAATGTACAATTTATCTCATTTTAATAACTTTTTTACTTTCATTTAGTTATAATATAATACAATTATGGTTGTTGTCTCTTTAGCATTTGCTTTGCTTTAGATACATAACACTACATCAATTTACCTTATTTTTACTTTGATATGTAATTACTCAATATTAAAGAAATAATCATATTTATTTATTTAGATTTTGTTTAGTTAGAGGCAAATATCATTAGACTCAATTCTAATAAATATTTCAATTAAATATTCATTTTATATTTTTAAGTTTTTGTGTTCTCTCTCTCGTCTTGATGGATATTGATTTTTGCATTAATTAACAATTGAGGATTTCAACTCGATCAAGTTATTATCCTAGAATGTAGCATTACCATACCATTCATATCATTTCATCATTATTTTATTTGATGTTGTTACATTACAATCAAACTTTAATTCCCAGCTACTCCAAGATTTACATCATTTTTATTTTGTTATATTACATTTTTTCAATTTATTTAATGTTATTTTTGTTATATATTTACTTAATTTTGAAATACTTATTTGTTATTATTTATTCTTACTTAACTTGTTAACTCATAATAACTCTAAATGTAGTTTAACAAAGTTGAATCAAATGTCATTGGAGTTGTGTTGATGACATATATCAAATAAAATACACACTTGTGTAATTTAAAATATTTTGCTTCTATGACATTAGTAAGTCTTGTGAGATACTATGATTTGTACTATATTTGATAATAGAGAATGCTATACTTAATCTCCTTATTATCTTGCATTGTAACTTTCCTGTGATATTTTTGTTATTTCTTTAAATTCTTAATTTTTATTTGGTTGTACTATTATACATCTTGAAACCTTTTATCACATAAGCTTTACATTACTTTTATTTATTTATATTATATTATTTTAATTTAACTTATTTGAACTTTAATATATATTTATCTAATATTAAAATAATAATTATTTCTTTTTTGTACTAATTTGTTACTGTGATTAGTAGTTATTTTATTCGACGTTATAAATGTCATTGGACTTGTCAAGTTGCTATGTCTGATCGAATCTATCTATTTACATTTTTAAATATTTTAATTTCTATTTTTTTAGAGTGATTTTTTAGATAATGTAATTCGTTCCTAATATTACAATTGAGGATTTTATACTCGATCTTCTTATTATCTTATAATATAGTTTTTTCATAGAGTTCATCATCTTTTTTTAAAATTATTAATTTTTATTTGTTTATATTACAATGAACTTTCATCCTATTCGTATGTGAACTTTGTAGCACTTTTAGTTTTCTATGTTACACTACTTCAAATTATTCATTTATATTTGTTTCAGATATACATAATATTAAACAAAATATTTTTTTAAGCTTAGTTATTTTTGTAATTATTTAGTAATTAAGCACTTTTTTATCAAGATTTAATAAATGTCATTGACATACCCTTAATTTTGCTTTATTTATTTAAATTATCTTTTTTATTTTTAAAAGCTTTATTTTCTATAATTTTGCACACTTTATGGGACATTTTTATTTGCACTTGACTTAACATTCAATGAAGTTACCCTCCATCTACTTAGTAACATAGAGTGTAATATTGTAGTATAATTTGTCATTTTTTCTAATGTTTTACTTTGATTTGGTTATATTATTTTTAAACATCATTGAACATATCTTGACATGTTATAAGAAATTAAGTATTTAGTTTTTTTATTTTTAAATATTTTTTAAGAATATGGAGACTCTTTAAAAGGAAGTTTTACTTATATATGATTAAATTATCAGGATTTTATACTCAATTTCATTATTGTCTCGAAATGCAACTTTCTTATTTAATTTATAACTTTTTTCAAATTTTTGGCATTGACTTGGTTATGTTTCTGGGTAACTTGAAGTCTTTTGTAATGTGACCTTTATATCACTTTGATTTGACTATATTATTTTACTTCACTTCATCTAATTTTCAATTTTAATATAATTTTCTTAATATTAAAATAACAATTTATGGTTACTTATGAATCTTTGTTTTTTTGATTCTCAGAAGTGTTAAAAGAGTTCTGATCAAGATGAAACAGACATCATTTGACTTGTCTCATTGAACTTATTCAAAGTATATATTTTCCTTCAATTTTTTTAAATATTTTACTTTCTTGGGTGTTGGCATACTTTACAAGACTTTTTATTCCTTCCAAGTGTGGCCATTAAGAACTTGGCAGTAGACTTACTTTGAATCATCATATATAGCTTTGTCATATAGTTGATCTTATTTCATCAAATTTTTTATTTTTATAGGTTATATTACTCTTGAAGTCAAATAGTCCTCTTATGTGACCTTTACAATATTTTGAATTGATAATGTTATATTAGCACCATTTATCTCATTCCAACTTTATTATATATGTAATTAATATTAAAATAATAATTTATTATTATTTATATTATTTCATTTTATAATTTTTTTTAAATCATAAAAAGGATAAATAAATAAGAATCAAAAGACATTAAACTCATCTAAAATTTCTCTATCTAATTAAATGTTTGTTTTTTATTTTTTAAGATAATTTATTTTTTATTGTTTTTTTGACTTTATGACATTTTCAATTTATACCTCATTTGATGATAAAGGATATAGCACTCGATATCCCTAGAATTTTGGAATGTAAACTTTGCCAACTTTATCTCATTTCTTTAAATTTTCCTTTGATCTGGTTGAGTTTCTATGTATTATTTGTTATGTTTGTTTTCTTTGGTAACTAGTAGAAATTCTATAAGAGGTCTGATCAAGGTAAGAAGGACATCATTAGACTCGTATCAGTGAGCTTTTAAAAATTGAAAATTCATTTATATATATTCTTCTAGTAAATTTTTCTAAGACTTTAGATTTAGTTATAAAAAATTTGCATTTATCCTTGATTTGATTATCTGTGATGTTACATTCAATCTCATTAATATCTTGAAATGTAACTTGATGTTACAAATATCTCATTTCTAAAAACGTTTTGCTTTAACATAGTTATATTACAATGTAACATTTAATCTTCTCCCATGTGACCTTTACATTTATTTGGTGTTATTATTTTATATTTCTTCATTTTTTTCTCAATTGAACAATAATATTTATTTAATTTATTCAAAATTTAAATTTTGTACTTATTTATGCTTAATCATTTTCCTAATTATTAATAATTCCAAATTAGGTCTAATCTAGAAAAAATAATTGTTTTTAGAAAAATATTAGTAAGCATTATGTCATTAACTATTCATTTTTGTAGTTTTAAAATTTTTATTTCTAGGGTTTTGCACCTTTTATAAGATAATTTGGTTCATATTTTATTTGGTGATCAAGAATGTTACCCTCAATCTGCTTAGTATTTTAGAATACAAATTTTCCATAAATTTTCTATCATTTTTTTAAATATTTTGGCTTTGATTTGGTTAATATTACTACGTATTCCTAAATCTCCTCTCATGTGACCATTGCTTTGCTATGGTTAGGTTATATTAAATTACTTCAATTTATCATATTTTAGGTTAATATTTATTTACTTAATATTAAGATGATAACTTTTTTTTGTATTCTTACTTTAATAATTCATAGTAACTCCAAATGACGTTTAACCCATATGAAAAGAACATCATTAGAGTCAAATAAATGAGCTTCATCGAATTAAATCCTCATTTATATATTTTTAAATTTATTTTTTCTGAATGTATTCTCATGATTTATGTGACTTTTTCACCTAGTTTAATGTTCAAGAATGATAAAATGTATATCATTAGTCCCTTGGAATGCATGTTTGTCATACAATTTATTTCATTTCTTTAATACGATATCATCCAATTTAAAGTTTTCACTTGAATAGATTAAATTTGTGTGTTACTCTAGTTCTTCTCTAAAGTGACTTTAACATGTCTTTTATTTCATAATATGATATCATTTTAATTTAATTTGGCTTTTTTCAACTTTGATATGAACTTTATTAATATTTAAATTATAATTTATTATTGTTTATGATTTTTTAAATTTGTAAATTTGTGGTAATTTTAAATAAGTTCTAATCAAGACAAAAAAAATGTTGGACTTGACCCAACAAGTCTATCAAATTAAATATTTAATTTCATTTTATTTTAAAATTTTAATTATGTATGATTTTGTAAATGAATTTGAGGACATTTGAATTCTTAGATTATTTGATAATTAAAGAAGATGTACTTGTTCTTAATATTACCTTGGAAAATAACTTATTTAACTTTAATCTCATTTACTCTAATTTTTTTAATTCGTTAATATTATTTTTTAAATCTCCCATCATGTGACTTTTGCATTGCATTGATTTGGCTATATTACAATACTTAAATTTATGACATTTCAACTTTAACATGTCTGCTTAATATTTACATCACAATTTTTTGTTGTCTATGTCTATTTACTTTGATATTTCACTATATTCAAAATGAGTTTACACCAGTTTTATGCATCTCAATACATAATTTGATTGTTAAGAATGTTATGGCCAATCACCTTAATTCGTTGCAATGCAACTTTTCATAGTATATCTATCATTTCTTAAAAATGTTTGCTTTGATTTTGTCATATTACTATCTAATACTTAATTATTCTCTAATGTGAGTTTTGAAAGTCTTTGATTTTGCTATATTATAATGTTTTAGATCAACTAATTTTCACATTTACTTAATAGAAAAATATTAGTTAATTATTATTATTATTTATGCTAATTTAACTCGGTAATTTCCAATAATTCAAAAATATGAGTGATCGAGAGGAAACAAACATCGTCAAACTTTTCTTCATGTACTAAATTATTTAGTTTCATTAGTTTTGGCATACATTACAAGGAATTTCAATTCATACATGATTAACAATAGAGATTATTACATTTCATCTCCTCAGTATCTTGAAATGTAGGATCCTTATATAATTTATCTTATTTCCTTAAAAGTAAATTTTTTCTATTGTGTGTTTACATAGCTTTAATTTTGTTATGTTACATTGTTTTAACTAATATCATTTTAGATGGTTCCAATACCATTATTTCCATCTTGATTGGGATTCATTTAAAATTACTAGAAATAAATAATAGAAATAAGAAAAAATTACAATTCAAGATTATTTTAAAATTAATTAAATATATGTTAAGCATTGAAAAAAGAATTTCAAAAAATATAATACAATTAAATTAAACACATGTAAGAATCACAAGGGTGAATATTAATAATTATATAGCAATATGACTAAATCATTGGAAAATATTTTGAAAAAATTGGAAAAATTCTATAAAAAAGTTACAATGAAACATACTAAGGACATCGAGCCTAGCATCATCAACCCTAAAATAAGGCATGACTTAAAATATATTATTAAAAATTTAAAAAATTAGAAAATAAAATATCTAAAAACATTAAATTAAATATTTAATTTGATAGAACCATTTGAGATTGGTGTAATAGCATTTGTTTCATCTTGCTTGGAAATTCTTAAGAGTTGCTGTGAATAACTAAAATAAAAATGAAAAATAATAATAAATTATTATTTCTATATTAATTAAATATATATAAAAGCTAAAATGTGATATATTGAAGTAATATAATAAAATTAAATCAAAGTGATGTATATGTCTCATGAGAGAAGACTTAGAGTTCCATAGTAATATTGCAAAATAAAAGTGAAACATTTGAAGAAATGACAAACTATTTTGAAGATTCATTTTAAAGATACTAAAGTGTTTAGTGAAATATCATCAAACATCAAATTAGGTACAATTAAAAAATATTTCTTAAAGCTTGTTAAAACCAAAGGGAAAAATATATTTACAAATACAAAAAAAACATTAATTCATAGACCTTATCAAGACAAGATTTATTTTAATATTATGTGAATATAAATTAAAGTTAAAGTGTTAGAAATTGAAGCAATATTAAATAAACAAATCAAAACAAGACATTAAAAAAAAAATTTGACTGATTGTAATGGAACATTCTATTGTAATACTCATAGGATTTTAAGATTAGCTTTCTCGATTGTTAAATTAGTTAGAAATAAAAATTTATCATGAATCATACAAAAACCTTAAAATACAAAACATTTAGAAACATAAAAAATAAACATTTAAAATGATTGAGGTAATCACGTAGAGTCAAATGATGTTTGTTTCATCATTGTTAGAGTTATTTTTGAATGTTGTCAATTATGATTGTAAATAAGCATAAAAAATAGTGAATTACTATTTAAAAATTAAGCAAATATATATTAATGTTAGAATTAAGTAAATTAAAGTTGTGTGATACAATAAAATAAAAGTCAACTAAGGCTTACAAGAGTGGAGATTAATAGTTAAATAGTAATAAAACTAAATCAATGTGAAATAATTGAAAAAATGAGATAATTTCTACTATAAAGTTCCATTCTATGAAGTTATGTGGATAAAGAGTAAGAATGTTGATCATTAAATCAAGTATGATTCAAAAAGTCTCGAAATGTCTAAAAACTTTATAGAAAACAAAATATTTTAAAATACAAAAATTAACAAATAATTAAAAAATAGGTTTTCTAAATAACTCAATTGGGGATTTATTTTTTTAGATTCGACGTCATTTGTAATTAATTTGAATTATAGTAGTAAAAAGCATAATTAATAATAAATTTTTATTTGAATATTAAGTTATTATATATTAAAATTGAAAAAGAATTATATTGAAATGAGATAATATAAACGAAATAAAGACATGCAAAGATCACATCACAGAAGCGTAGGAGTTTCAAAGTAATGCAACCAAATAAAATTGGAAATCTTGAAAAACTTAAATAAAGTGTTTATGATAGTTGCAATACAAGATACTAAGGATATTGACTACAACATTCTCAATCCTAAATTAAGTTACAAATCAAAATACATCATAACACTTGCCGAAGTCATAAAAAGTTTGAAATATAAAAAAAAAATTAATGTTTAATTGGATAAAGGTTGCCATTGTGACCCTAAAACATTTCATTGTCCCTAACGTGACCTCCATTTATAATACTATGAATTAAAAATGTAACCATAATAAAAATAAATTATTACTTTAATATTAAATAAATAGTTATTAAATTTAAACAGAGATAATTCAAGAAATGTAGTATAGAAATGTAGAAAGGATCTAAAGGTAGTACAATAAGAGAATTACAGTTTTATAGTAATTTAAATAAATCGAAGGAAATTATTTGTAAAAGTAAGGTAAAGTTTATGAAAACTTTGCATTCTAAGATATTTTTGACATATGACATAAGAGATCAAATAATGTATGAATTAAGAAGCCTATGAAACAAGCCAAAATAATAGAGATAAAATATTTATAACATAAACATTATTTTTTTATTAGATAAAGCACATTAAGAATAGCCTAAGGACTTTTTCGTATAGATCAAACCTTATTTAGAAGTACTACAAATTAATAATATAAATAAACATTAATACAAACAAATTAAAATTTTTAATATTTTGCAAAAGTATATAAAGATAAAATAAGATAAATTTATGGTCACATATCCATGGAATTAGGACTTCAATATATTAAAACAAAATAAATGTATGTAATAAACATTCCAAAATCATCATTACAAACATATTTTTAAAAGTAAAAATAAATATTTACACTGATAGGTCTTTTCAGGATGAGTCGAATGACTTTTGGTTATTATACCACATTTTAAATTATTACTAATTGCCAAAGGAAACAATGATAAGCAATAATAAATTATTTTTTTATATCATGTACATATATAATAAAAATGAAATGAGAAAATTGTTGCAATGCATTATAACCAAAATAAATAACTATAAGAACCATTAGACAACATTTTAAGTTACATATTTATATAACAAAAACAAAGGAAAACATTTGGAGAGATGGAATGACTTATCCAAAAAGTTTTGTTCCAAGACATCTAGGAGATAAACAATTTTAATTATTAATTATGGTGTTAATGAAAGATTCTCATAAAACATTGGAAAACCTTTAAAAACAAAGTACTTAAAAATTTAAAAATAAATATCTAATTGAATAGAGCATATGGAGATGAATTCAGTGACATTTAAATTGAAGTTGTGTAATATAACCAAATGAAAAAATTATAAATATTACATGAATGGAGATTTAAAGACAACATATTTGTATAAGCAAATCAAAGCAAACAATTTGACAAAATGTGATAAATTGCTTATGAAAGTAACATACTAAGATATCAAGGAAAAAAGATTAGAACATCTTCAATTATCAATTTAGTTATGGAAAAAAAAACCAGTAAATCATCCCAAAATCATAGAAATGAAAATAATTAAAACTATAAAAATTAATAAATAATTTGATATAACTCATTGAGAGATTTGCAATGATTGCTTTTTTATCTTAATTATACATTATTTGGAATTGATACAAATTACTAATATGAAAAAGCATAAATGATAAAAATATTTCTTTTAATACTAAGCCAATATATATTAAACTAAAATGACGTAAAGTTAATCGTAAAAATATAGCCAAATCAAACTAAAAAAGTTGAAATGAGATAAATTACACTAAGAAGTTGCATTCAAAGATACAAATGAGATAAATTGCCTCAATCTTGATAACCGAATGCCTCTTAAAGGATGT
This sequence comes from Vanilla planifolia, assembly GCA_023846275.1. NCBI lineage: Eukaryota > Viridiplantae > Streptophyta > Magnoliopsida > Asparagales > Orchidaceae > Vanilla > Vanilla planifolia. Next base: position 68,352 of record JAIUJO010000249.1, on the reverse strand, counting down.
AGAAAAATACAAAATAAAATAATTTAAAATATAAAATTGAATATTTAATTTGCTAGTTCTTATTGAGATTATTCAAATGGCATTTGTTACGTCTCAGTTAGACCTAGTTTAGAATTATAACAAATTCTTAAATTAAATAAAGATGAATAGTAAAAAAAATTTATTTTAAGTTTATGTAAATATATAATAAATTTGGCATAAGATAAATATAAGTAATGTATTATAAACAAGTCAAAGAGATGTTAAAATGACACAAGAGGAGAATTACGATTTCATAATTATATAGCCAAACAAAATTGAAAACTTTTAAGAAATAAAATTAATTTTAGAAAAAAAGTTTCATTCGAAGATTCAAAGAAGATCAAATGTAGCATTCTTTATTTTAATGATGAGGTATATATCAATTGCCTCCTTAAGAATGCAAAAAACCTATAAAATACAAAAAATAAATTAAACCTCATTTGGATAGAGCTCATTAAGAATGGAAATGAAAATTTTACTGGATAGAACTCATCGAGCATGTGTGACAAAGTTTGTTTTTTCTTAATCGAACCTTATTTGGAAGTACAATGAAATAAAAAAAAATTAAAAATATAAACAATATTAAATTTTTTATTTCATTAATTTGCAAACATATATTGAATCTAAAATGATATAAATTGAAGAAATTTTGTATGACGAATAAAAACTAAGCAACGTCACATGAAAAGAGAATTAGAGTTTCGTAGTAATATACAAAATTTAAAATGAAAAATTATAAAAAATGAGTTACATTACATGAAAAAACTTCCATTACAAGGTAATAAGAAGTTGAAGTACGACATCCACAATTACAAGATAAGGTACAAATTAAAAGGTCCAATAAATGAAAATAAAATATTTTAAAACATAAAAAATTAATATTTAACTAGATAAAGAATATTGAGACAATCCAAAGATGTTTGTTCATTTCAAATTATCCTTATTTAGAATTATTATGAAATACCAAAATAAAGAATCATAAACAATTATGAAGCACTAACTTAATATTTAGTAAATATATATTAAATCTAAAATTAGATAAATTTTAACACAATATTATAATTAAATCAAAGCGATATGAAAAGGTTAGGTAAGGGACGAGATAGTGTTTCATCAAAATATAACCAAATTGAAGATAAATAATGTAAGAAATAACATAAATTATACTTGAATGTTGTATTTTAACAAATTAAGGAGATCGAGTGCAATCTCCTTGATAAAAAAATATGTTACTAAAAGAATTGTCTCATAAAGGATGAATAATACTCAAATATAAAACATTTAAGATTATAAAATGAATATCTAATAAGAATGAGCTCATCGAGACAAGTCAAATGACATTTGTTCAAGATACTAATGAGATGAAGTATGGCACCTTTCATGATAAAATAAAGGATGAATGAAAATATCATGTTAAACATTCAAAATCTTAGAGAATAAAATATTTAAAAAATGTAAAAATAAATATTTAATTCAATAATGTTCTTCAAAGTGGGTCCAATGAAATTAGTTTCATCTTCATTTGGCCTTGTTTGAAATTATTCTAAATTACGAATTTAAAAATGAAAAACTAATAGTAAGTTAAATTCTAATATGGAAAAATATATTGGATTTAAAATGAGATAAGTTGTTGTAATTTAAAATAAAAAACTCAAAGAGATTAATAAGTCAAATGAGAAGCGATTTAGAATTACGAAATAATATAACCAAATGAAAGAAAAAACTTATACTTAAAATGATAAATTGTGTAGAAAGATTGTGTTCCAAAATACTATGGAGCACATTCATATTAGTTGATAACATATGTCTCGTCTCAATAAGACCTCACATGTAACTACTGGGTATTATAAAAGTAAATTAGTTTAAATATGAACAAATCATTTATATATGAAGTAAATAATAGTAATGTCCAAATGACATAAATTGATGCTATGAAATATAAAAAAATTAAAGTGATGTAAAAGCCAAACTATAGTACACATTGAGTTATATAGTAATATACACAAATAAAAGCTAATAATTTGATAAAAGGAGAAATTTCACTTATGACGTGACTTAGAGTTTGATTGTAATATAACAAAAATAAAAACAATTAAAGAAAAGAGAAAATTTTTATGGAAAAATTACATTCCAAAATAGTGAGAAGTCTAAGAATTTCATGAAAGAACAATAAAGCATTTAAAATTCTAAAAATGAACATTTAATTTGGTAGAGCTTGTTAAATCGAGCCCAATGACATTTGTTTCATCATGAAAAACTTTTACTTAAAATTCTTAGGAATTACCAAATTAAATAATGATAAATATCTTAAAATTATAATTTTAATATTATGTAAATTTATAATAAAAATAAAATGTGGTAAATGGAAGTATTTTAATATGTAGAAATCAAAATAATGCCAAGTTCACAGAAAAGAAGAACTAGAGTTTTACAGTAATATTACCAAATCTAAGCTAAACAATTGAAGAAAAGAGATAAATTATATGAGAAAGTTAAATTCAATGACACTAACGAGCTATAGTATAACATTATCCTTCATTATATCACATGTGAATCGAAGTTTTTTGTAAGGCATGACAATTCCCTAAAAATAAAATATTTAAATATTTAAAAATGAAAATTTAACTTGATAGAGATCGCCATGTTTTTCCAACAATGTTTATTTCATATTAGTTGGATCTAAATAAGAATAACAATGAATCACAAAATGAAATAAAAAAATAAAAATATTAATTTAACATTATTAAGTAAATATATATTAAAAAAGAAATCAGATAAATTGAATTAGTGTTATAAAATAAAATTAAAGTGACAAGCCACACAAGAGGAGAAGTAGACTTTCATCGTAAGATAACCAAATCAAAGAAAAAATTTTCAAAAAAATGAGATAACTTTTTGGAGAAAGGTGCATTCCATGACAATGAGTGGATTAAGTGTAACATCCCTGATTGTTAATTAGGTACCAATAAAAATAACTCATAAATTATGCAAAAAAACTTGAAAATAAATTATTTGAAAATATAAAAATTCTTTTTTCGATGGATAGAGTACAATGAGGTTAATCCAACGTTATATATTTTTTCTTTACCAAACCGCATTTAGAAATAATAAAAGTTGTAAAATTAAATAAGTATAAATAATAATAAAGACCTCTTTAAATATTATGTAAAAAAATTAAAGCAAAAAGGAGATAAATTAAGGCAATTTTAAATATCCAAATAAAAGGCATGAAGGTTAATCAATGGGAGATTTATTGTTACATAATACTATAACTAAATCAAATAAAAATAACTTTACAAATAAGATAAATTGCATAAGAAAGTTACATTTAAGGAAACTAAATCGACAAACTATAAATTCTTGATTTTTAAAGTTGGCATAAACAAAAATACCTATTTAATTGTGTCAAAATGCTATGAAATAAAATATTTAGAAACATAAAATGGAAAATTTAATTAGATATTGCTCACCAAGATTAGTATAATTATTTATTCTTATTCTAAGTAGAGCACAATTATAATTATTGCAAATTTATCAATCAAATAACCAAAAAAATTATAAATTATTATTTTAGTTTTAAGTAAATATATGTTGATGATGATATAGGAATAATTAAAACATTGTATTATATTCAAATCAAAATGCTTTAAATGTCACATGAATAGAAAATTAGAATTTCATAGTTATGTAAACCAATATAAAACAAATTTAAAAATAGAGATGAATTGCACTAAAAAAGTTGCATTCCAACATACTAGGAAGATTACTTAGTTCATCAAACTAGGTGAAAATTGAAATGTTTCATAAAGCATTTGAAAATACTAGAATATGAAATATTTAAAAATAAAAAAACAATATTTAATTATATAGAGCAAGTTGAGACCACTCAAATGATGTTTTTTCTCTCAATCAGATTTTGATTCTAATTTTTAAAAATTACAAAACTAAATAAGCATAAAGAATAATAAATAATTAATTTAATCCCAAGAAAAAATATGTTAAACCTAAAATGAAGTAAATTAAAACAATGTAATACCATGAAGTGATAGCTATGTAAAGATCAGATGAGTAGAAAGTTTGAGTTACTTCATAACATAATGAAATCAAAGTGAAACACCAAGAAAATGAGCTTAGTTACACAAGAATGTTGCCGTAAAAGATGTTGTATCGATAGAGCATAGTGCCATTAATTACTAAAGTAAGTACAACTCAAAAGATTTATGAAAGCATTCAAAACCGTTAGAAAATAAAAAGTTTTAAAAATATATTTTAATATTTAATTTAATTAAGCTTCTCGACATAAACTAACAAAATTAATTTTTTGTGAATCAAACTTCATTTAAAGTTATTGTAGATTACTAAAATAAATAATAAAAAATAATTATTGATTATTAATTTGATATTAAGTAAATATATATTAGATCTTAAATAAGATAAATTTATGAAATGTAATACAACCTAATGAAAGAAATATGAACATCACAAAGTATTGATTTAAAAATATATAGTAATTTAACAAGATAAAGAATACTCAAAAAATGAATTAAATCGTACAAGAAAGTTGCATTCTAAGGTGCTAAGAAGATGGAGTGTAGCTTCATCTATCATCAGATAAAGTATGAACGAAAAATTTTCATGAAGTGTGCAAAACTATTGAAAAGAAATATTTCAAAATATAATAGATGAATATTTAATTGGTGAGTTCATAGAGATGAGTCTAATGACATTAATTTCATATTCTTTAGATTTCTATTGGTATTTTTATAAATGAAAAAAGATAAGCATAAATAAAAAAATACTTTTAATATTTTGTGAAAACTTTATTAAAGTTGAAATATGAGAAATTGAAGCAATTTAATACACCTAAATTTGAATAATGCATTGGTCATATGTGAGGAGAATTTGGAGCTTAAAAGTGAAAAATTTAATGAAAATGAGATAAATTGTACTGAAAAGATTCATTCAAAAAAGTTTAGGTGATCTAATGTAACATCCTTGATCATCAAATTCATACAACAAGAAATATTTATTATTTTGTTGTGATTTCAAATAAGTATGCATTGACTTGAAATAAGCATCTTTAACTTCACCTCAAATGGGCATTACCCAATTAAAAATTCATTATTAGTTTTAAAAATATTTTATGTTTTTATATTATCTACAAGTTATATCGATTCTTATACGACTTGATGATCAAGAATATTATGCATGAACTACTAGTATTTTAGAATGTAGCTCTCTTATATAATTTATCTCATTTATTCAAGTGTTTTACTTCAATTTGCTTATGTTACTGTAGAAACTTTGTTTTCCCTTTTATATGACATTTACATTACTTTAATTTGATTATATTACATTGCTTTAATTTATTGCTTTTCAAAATTAATATTTATTTACCTAATATTTAAAAAAATAATTTATAATTATTTATTTTTGTTTAATTTAGTAGTTTATAGTAATTCAAAATGGTGACTAGTTGCGATAAAACAAACGTCATTAAATTGATCTATATAAGTACTATCCAATTAAATGTTTCTTTTTATACTATTAATTTCTCTTATTTCTACACACATTATGAGGCATTTTGATTTGTTCATTAGATTGATCTATATAAGCACTATCAAATTAAATGTTTCTTTTTATACTTTTAATTTCTCTTATTTCTACACACATTATGAGACATTTTGATTTGTACAAGACTTGATGATGGAGGTAGCTACCCTATTTCTCCTTTGTTTCTTAAAGTGCAGGATTCCTATAAAATTTAACAAATTTTTCAAATTTTTTTATTTCATTTCCTTGTATTACAATGAAATTCACATTTTTTCTTGTTTGACTTTTGCAAAACTTTCATTTGAGCTTATTATATCACATCAATTTATCTCATTTGAATTTTGTTATACATATAATTAATATTAACATAATATTTTTTTTATTTTTTTCCTTATTTTGTTAACTCATAGTAACTACAAATGAGGTCCATAGAGATAAAGACAAATATCTTGGATTCATGTCGATAAGCTTTTCATGATGCTTTGATTTCATAATCATTTGAAGATAGAGAATGTTACACATAAATTCGTTAGTATCTTTAATTTTAAATTTCCTATGTTATTTATTTGTTTTCCTTAAATTTTTTTGTTTTGTTTTGGTTATATTACTATGCAATTATAAGCAACTTATCTTATGAACTTACATCACCATGAATTTGGTTATATTATATTAATCTATTTTTATTTTAGAATTAATATATATTTTGTTATCATTAAAAAAAATAATTTGTTTTTTGTGTTAATTTATTTTGATAATTTACAATAATTTTAATGTCATTAAACATGGTAGATAAGATATATCAAATTAGTTATGTTTTTGTATTTCTGAATACTTTAATTTAAATGATTTTTACACTCATTTCAAGATTCTTTGATTTGTATCTTATTTCACAATCATTCTTTTACAGTCGATTTTCTGAGTAACTTGGAATTTAACTTTCCTAAAAAATTTATCTTATTTCTTTAAATTTTTTTACTTTGATTTAGTTGTATTACTATGGACTTGAATACAGCTATCATGCAACCTTAAAATAGCTTTTATTTGGTTACATTACATTACTTCAATTCATCCTATTTTAGCTTTACTACATGCGTACTAAATTTTAAAAAAACACATTTTTCTTATTTATGCTTATTTACTTTTAATTCATACATGATTTGTTGGTTAATGATGTTACACTTATTCTCTTTAGTTTCATGGAATGTACTTTTTTATAAAATTTATCTTATTTCTTTAAAATATTTTTCCTTCATTTGGTTATATCTATTAAAGTCAAATTCGCTTCCCTTGTGGCATTCACATTACTTTGATTTTAGTACATTAGATTGCTTAAAACTATCTAATCTTTTGTTTTTTCTTTAAAATTATTTATACTTAAATTAATATTTTCTTATTTTTTTATCTAAGCTTTTAATTCTTAGTAACTGTTAAGGAGGTTTTATCGAGATGAAGGCAATATCATTGAACACATCGCAATGAACTCTATCGTATTAATATTCATTTTTATATTTTTTAAAAAATATTTTATAATTTATGATTTTAGCATAATTTTAGAGATATTTCAAATCATCCTTGGTTTTATAATCAAGAATGTTATGCTCTCTCTCTCTCTCTTATATATCCTAGGGTACAGCATTCTTTCATAATTTATCTTAAGTTTTTATTTTTTACTTTCGTTTTGCTATATTTTTGTGCAACACAAAACATGTAATCTTGTGAACCTCACATCACTTTAATTTTAATATGTTAGATTTAATATATTTATCACACTATGGTTGTAATATTTATTTTCTTATTATTAAAATAATATTTATCATATTTATGTTTACTTAATTTACTTATTCAAAAAAATTACAAAAAAAATCCTTATCGAGAGAAAATAAATGTCATTGGATACCAGTAGATCAAGATTATAAAATTAACAATTCATTTTTTATATTTCTAAGTATTTTATTTAACATGGTGTACCATTCTTTATGAGATAGTTTTATTTGTACTTGGTTTAATGATCAGGGTGTTTTGGTCAATCTTAACAATATCTTGAAATGCTACTTTTTCATATAATTTATCTTATTTCATTCAGTTTTTTACTATGATTTTGTTATATTAAATGAATTCTATTTCTCTTCTTATGTGACCTTTACATTAGCTTGACTCTATTTTGTTACATTTCATTAATTTATCTAATTTCAATTTTTATATATTTTAAATTTTTATTAAATATTTTAATTTTTGTTTTTATTTATTTTTTTCAATAAATCTTTGTAATTCAAAATAAGAATGATCAATACAAAACTAAATTGTTTATGAGATAAAATATGCTAAAATTTTAGATAATAAAATATTTAAAAAGAGAAAAAATATTTAATTATGTAAAGCCTATCGAGATTTGTCCAATTATGTTTTTTTCTTCTTGAGTGAGGCATTTTTAGAATAAATGTTTATTATCAAGTAAAAAAATAATAATAAATTATAGTTTTAATATTAAGTAAATATATATTAAATCTACACTAAGATAAATTGAAGTAATTTAAAAAAAAATTGAATGATGCAAACATCAAACAAGAAGACACATAGAGCCAGATGACAATATGGTTAAGTCGAAGGAAAAACTTTTAAATAACGTGATAAATTGTTTGGAAATAATATATTTAAAGATGCTAAGGAGATTGAGCATAACATTCTAATAACCAAATCAAGTACAAATCAAAATTACCCATAAAGCAAATTAATACCATAGAATATAAAATATTTTAAAATGTACAAAAATGAATATTTAACTAACAAATCTCATCAAGAAGAAGTCCAATGATGTCTATTTGGTCTTCATCATTCCTCACTTGGAACTACTACTAGTTATAAGTAACTAAGAATAAATTATAAAATATTATTATTTTAATAATAAACAAAATTATATAAAAGTTGAGAAGAGATAAATCCAAGTAATATAATATAACTAAATCAAATTGATGTAATTGTCACATAAGAGGAGAATTATATTTTCATTGTGATATAATAAAATCTAAGCAAATCATTTGAAGAAATGAGGAAAAATTTAAAGAAAAGTTGCTTTTGATGACACTAAGAAAGTAAAAAGTACAAACCTCAATCATCAATTTAGGTATGAATCAAAGTAATATAATAAAAGTAAATCAAAGAGAAAATTTTGTAGAAAAAAGATGAATTTTAAAAGTTGGTTGTATTAAAATATTATAAGCAGATTGACTGTAATATCCTTAATCTTCAAATTAGGAACTATTCAAAATGTCTCATAAGTTATGTTTAAACCATAGAAATTTAAGTATTTGAAAAATTTAAAAAGTTAATATCTCATTGATAAAGGTTGTTATGACATGTTAGTGGAGAATTATTACACCTTAAATCGAACTCGTCTGGAGTTACTAGAAACTACAAAAGTAAATAATCTTAAATAATAAAAAATTATTCTTTTAACATTTTGTGAAAATAGAAGATGAAATAAGAAAAATTAATACAATGTTTTATAAACAAATTAAAATGATATAAAGGTCTAAAGATTAGAGGCTTTGAGTTACATAATAATATTCCCAAATCAAATCAAAAAGTTAAAAAAATCATACAAAGTTTACAAGAAAGTTCTTTTCCAAGATTGAAGTAGATCTAGGGAAATATTTTGTATCGTAAACTCAGGTATGAATCATAATTTCTTGCAATGCATAAAAACATAATAAAATGCAACATTGAAAATTATAAAAATATATTTTTAATTACATATATTTGGTTGAGAAAACTTGAACAATATTTTTTCTTCTTAATTTAACCTCATCTTAAAGTACTATCAATTATTTAAGGAAATAAAGTCAGATAAAAAAATTATTGGTAAACATTTAGTAAATGTAAATTACAAATAAGAAAATGTGAAGCCATAAAATATAAATAATTAAAAGAAATGCAAATATCAAATGGGATGAGTTTTATTGTTATATAGTAACATAACTAATTTGAAATGAAAAACTTGTAGAAATGAGATAAATTTTACAAGAAAGTTGCATTCGATGATGTTAAGGGGATCAAGCATAACATCCTCTTTCGTCAAATTAAGTGCGTATAAATATATCTCATAAAGCATGCAAAATCAAAAAAACATTAATGTATTCTAAAAATATAAAAATGAATATTTTGTTGGATAGAGCTCGTTGGGGCAAGTTCACCCATGATAGTTTCCTCTCGATGCACTTCTTTTACAATTAATGTTAATTACCAAAAGAACATAATCATAAATTATACTAAATTATTATGTTAATACTAATTTACAAAATATATTATGATTGAAGCATCTGAATATTATTAAATAAAATTAATTGTGAAATAGAGTCTCATAGTAATATACCTAACCTAAGCAAAAACTTTTAAGAAATGAGATAAATTCAAAGAGGAAGTTGTATTCCAAGGCAACAAAGATATTGAGTTTAACATTCTTGAAATGAAATGATTTACAAATTTAGATGTTTCATGTCCATAAAAAATTATTCTAAATTATTATGACTTACATAATAAAATAAGGAAAAATTATAATGTTTTATTTTAAGATTATAGGAATATATATTAAAGATAATGTGATATAAATTAAAGCAATGAAACAAAACCAAATTGCAACACTATAAAAGTCTTATAAATAGAGAATTAAAATTTTGTTGTGTTTTAACCAAATCGAAGAAAACAAATTTAAAGAAATGTGATAAAATTTAATAGAAAATGATATTCAATCATAATGGGAAGATCTAGTGTGGCGTCCTCGATCATCAAATAAGGTAAGAATTAAATTTCTTATAAAGTGAGCAAAAATCCTAAAGAATGAAACGTTTATGAATATAAGAATGAATATTTTTTGCATGAAGCAAGTTTAGTAGGGTCCAATGACAAAAGTTTCTCTTAATTGAGCTTCAATCAGAACTAGTGCAAATTATAAAAGTTAATAGGCACAAATAGTAATAAATTATTATTTTTAATATTTAATAAAAAATATTAAAATTAAAATAAGATCATTGTAGTATTTTAAAATAACTAAATTAAAGACACATAAATGTCACATGAGAGGTGATTTAGAGCTATATAATAATGTAACCAATTCAAAGAAAAAAATTCAAACAAATGAGATAACTTATGTAGGAAAGTTGTATTTAAAGATTTTAAGGACATGGACTATGACATTCTTAATCATCAAATGAAGTGCAAATTGAAATATTTTATACTTCATTACAAAACCCTAAAAAATTAAATTTTTAAAAATATAAAAATAAATATTTATTTAGATAGAGCTTGTCTTGACATGCAAAGTAACATTCATTTCATCTCCATCATGCATTAATTCGAATTACCATAAATTACAAAATTAAATAATTATAGATAATAATAACTATTTTTTAATACTAAATAAATATATATCAAATCTGGTGTGAGATAAATTAAAACTTTGTAATACAATAAAATTAAAATAAATTTTTTTAAGAGATGGAATATATTGTACTAAAAAGGTCCATTCAAAGATAAAAAGGAGATTGAGTGGATCAGCCTTGATCATCAAATTATGTACAAAGAAAATGTTTGAAAGCACATGCCAAAACCCAAGAAGACATATTAAGAAATATATATATATATATATATATATATATATATATATATATGAAAGTTTAAATGAGACTAATTAAAGAATTGTAATATAACAAAATAATGGCGATGTAAATATCACATAAGCAAACATTTAGATTGACATTGTGATGTAACCAAATTATAGAAAAAAAATTGAAGAAAAGGGAGAAATTGTAGAAGAAGAACATTGCATTCCAAGTTACTAAAGAGGATGACTATCACATCGTCTAATGTTAAATTAGGTACAAATCAACATATCATTGGGACATTCCAAAAACTTATAAAATAAAATGTTTAAAAATATAAAATGTAATAATTAATTGAATAGAGTTCATTGAGATGTGTCCATCAACATTTATTGTGTCTCAATTGGATCTAGTTTAAAAGTATTACAAATTACTAAATTAATCATGCATAAATAATATATAAAGTCAATCATTTAATATTAAGTAAATTTTTACTAAAGCTTAAATAAAATTAAAGAAATGTAGTATATCCAAATCAAGTTTATCCAATGATCCTATGAGAGAAGACTTCGAGTTACATAGTAATTTAACCAAATCAAAATTAAAAAACTTTAAGAAATGAGAAATTATGCAAAATGGATCAAATCCAAGGTACTAAGGAGACCAAGTGAAATATATTCAATCATCAAATAAGGTAAGAATCAAAATTTCTCCTAAAGTGTACCAAAACTAAAGTAAAAAAGAATTATTCATGTGAAAAGGAATATTTAGTTAAATGAGCTCATCAATGTGATTCAAATCATGTTTATTTCATCTCTGTTAGTCAATTTATAATTATAATAAATTTTAAGAAATAAGCATAATTAATAAGAAAATACTTTTTAATATTAATTTAAAATGTTTATTAATACTAAAATCTAATAAATTGAATTAATTTAATATAAATAAATAAAATTATTGTAAAGTGACACTAGTAAAGAATCAAAGTTTCTTATTAACAAAATCAAAGCAATGTTAAAACTTTTAATAAAGTATGGTAAGCTAAATGAGAAGGTTGTATTCAAAGATACTTAGGAGATCAAGTGTAGCATCCTCGATTGTCGAATCATCTATGAATTAAAATACATAAAATAACATTCAAATTAATAGAAAAACATAGTTAGAGAAATATAAATGAATTTTTAATTTTATAAAGCTCACAATATTGAGTCTGACAACAATTGTTTCAAGTTGATCAAATGTCGTTTAGAAGAATTATAAATTATTAAAATAATTAAACATAAACAATAATAATATTTTTCTTTAATACTAAGAAAATATACATTAAATATAACATGACAAAAATGGCATTATCATAATATAACAAAATCTAAGATTTGTAAAGTCATACTAGTAAGAAGATTAGATAAAATGTTACCGTAATATTGAAATCAAAGATTGTAAGGAGATCTAGTACAACATTCACAATCATCAAATCAGGTATAAATTAAAATATCTCATAAACATTGAAAAAATGCAAGAAAACAAAATATTTAGGAACATAAAAAGATTTTTCATTAGATAAAGTAAGTCAAGATGAGTCATATCACATTTCTTTCATCTCAATCAAAACTTATTCAAAATTATTACCACCTACCATAGTAAGGGTAATGATAATAAATTATTATTTTTGTGCTATGTAAATATGTATTAAAGTAAAAAAGAGATAAATTGTTAAAATGTAATATAAATAAATTAAAAAGTGCAGCAACGGCACACGAGGGGAGATCTAGAGTCTCATAATAATATGAAAGATTTGAATTAGAAAATTTTAATAAATGACATAAATAATTTAGGAAAGTTGCACTTCAAGATACAAAGGAATCTATTGTAGATTTCTCAATTAGCAAATCAAGTATAATAGAAATGTGTCATAAAGTATATCAGAACTTTAGAATTTAAAATATTTGAAAGTATAAAAGTGAATATTTAAATAATCGAGCTCATCTAGATGAGTTAAATGAAGATTGTGTCTTCTCCATTGATCTTGTTTGGAATTACTATGAATTAAAAAATTAAACAAGTATAAATTATCGTAAATGATTATTTTAGTATTAAGTAAATATGTATTGAAGTTGAAATAAGAAAACTTAAAATAATATAATATAACTAATTCAAAATAATGTGATAATCATATGAGGGAAGTTTTTGTGTTCCAAAGTAAATAAGAAAATCAAAATGAAAAATCTTAAAATAATTAGAAAATTGGGATATGAAAGTTCAACTCCCAGATGTTAAGATCCTAGAAAAATTATTTTTTATACTATCAAACCTGGTATGAATCCAAAAGTTATATAAACTGAGCCAAAAACTCAAAACATAAAATATTAAAAAATGTTAAAATTAATATTAGTTAAATGTACCTCGTCTAAATGTGACCAAAAATGTTTTGTTTTATTCAGATCAAACCTTATTTGGAATTACTATAAATTACAAAAATAAATAAGCATGGATAATAATAAATAATTTTTTTTGTGCAAAGAAAATAAATATTAGAGCTAAAATGAGATAAATTGAAGGGACATAATATTTCCAAAAAATGCGATGCAATGGTCACATGAGAGTAGATTTAAGAAAATTTAAAAGAACAAAGGGAAATTGTATGGGAAAGTTGCATTGAGGGATACTAAGGATAGCAACCATAACATTCCTAATAGTCAAGCGACACAAAAATAGAAATATCTATAGAGAAAAAAAAGGCCCTAAAAAAGTTTATTTAAATATATGAAGAACAAGATTTACTTGGATAGAAGTCGTCAAGTCTAATGATTTTTCTTTAATCTAAGTTTGATCTCATTCAGAATTATCACAAGTTATACAATTAAATAAGTATAAATAATAACAAATATTTCTCAATATTAATTAAATTAATATCAATTTTGATATGAGATAATTTAAATTTTGTCATATAATGAATTCAAAGATGAAAAGTTTACACAATAGGGGATCAGAGTTACATAATAATATAATTAAATCTAATAGAAAACTTTTAAAAAATGAGATAATTTTTTTAAAAAAATTGTGTTAAAAAGGCTATGGAGATTGAGTAATAGTATGCATCAAAATGTTTTGCAAAGAATGCCAAAACAATAAAGTGTAAAATATTTAAAAATAAATAAAATGATTATTTTTTGTTAGAACTCAAAGAGATATATGTAATTACAATTTTTTTCTTGATCAAACATCATTTAGAATTAATTCAAGTTACAAAAAAATTATCAAAAAAATTTAATTTTATGTTAAGAAAATAAATATTAAAGCTTAGTTAAGAAAAATTAAGCCTTGTAATATAGCTAAATCATTGTGATGATAAATATCACCAAAGATTTGGAGTGACACATTACTATAACCAATTCAAAGTGAAAAATTTTAAAAAAATTATGATAAACAGTATGGGAACATTGTATTCCTTGATATCAAAGAGGTCAAGCTTAACATCTTCAATTGTCAAATCAATTAAGAATAAAACAATTTCTTAAAAATTACAAAACCAAATAAAATGTTTAAAAATATAAAAAATGAATATTCAATTAAGTGAAGCTCATTAAGAAGTGTCCTAAATGATTATTTTGTCTCAAAGAAACCTATTTTAGAATTACACAAAATTAATAAAAAAATGATAACTAATAATAGATTATTACTTTAATGTTAATTAAATATATCAAAGCTTAAATGAAATAATTTTAAGCAATATAATATATCAAAATAAAAGTGATGCAATGATGCCACAACATATGATGAAGACTATATTGTGATTTAACCAAATTAAAATGGAGTAACTAAAATAAAGATAAATCACGTACAAAAGTTTTACTTAGGGATACTAAGCTGATCAAGTGTAATATCGTCAATCATCAGGTAAGATAAAAATTAAAATTTTGCATAATGTCTACAAAACCTCTTGAAAAAATATTTTGAAACTAAAAATATGAATATTTAATTGATAAAGCTTGACGACATTAGTTCAATGATTTTTTCAATTCCATTGGATGATATTCAAAATTACAGTGAATTTCGAAAGTAAATAAGCTTAAATAATAATAAAAATTTATTTTCATATTAAGTGGATACGTTTATTAAAGATGAAATATGATAAATTGAGATAATTTCACATTACTAAATTAAAGCATTATAAAATCCACATGAGATGAGATTTAGAGTATTCTCAAAACACAATCAAATCAAAGTGAAACATTTTAAAAAATGACAAATTATATGAGAATGTTGTATTGTAAGATACTAAGGAGAATAACTATAACATCCTTGATTATGAAATCATGTAAGAATAAAAATATTTCAAACATTACAAATTCTAAGAAAATAAAAAAATCTAAAATTATATAAATAAACTTTTAATTATATAGAGGAAACTAAGCAAATCTAATAGCATTCAATTCAAATCAATGAAACCACATTGAAAAAAAATATTATTTTAAAAAATAAATAACCATAAATAATAATTTTTTTCTTTAATGTTAAGAAAATTTATTTTAAAATTTAAAATATTAAATCTGAATTAAAATAATATAACTAATTAAAAGTGATGTAATGGTCACACACATCACTGGGGTTTCATTGTAACAAAACTAAATTAAAATGAAACATTTAAAGAGATAAGAAACATTTTGTAGGAATATTGAAATCTAACATTTTAAGAAGATCGAGTGCAACCTTGTCAATTGTCAAATTAAGAAAGTATCAAAATATCTTGTAAAAAATGAATAATCTTAGAATACAAAATGTTATTAATATAAAATTGAACATTTAATTTGATAGAGCACACTATGGTGAGTCCAATGATATTTTTTATTTCAATAAGACCTCGTCTAAAATATCTTTGAATTACCAAAATGAAAAAGGATAAATAAAATTAAATTATTATTTTAATGTTAAGTAAATATATGTTAATGCAAAAAATTGATAAATAAAAGTAATGTAATATAAACAAATAAAGGTGATGTAAAGTTATATGTTAATCCAAAGATTTTAGTATTTCCTCTAAGATTTTGTAATTCATTAGAAAAGATTTTGATTTGTACTTGATTTTAGTGTATTGGAACATTATTTTCTCATATGTTTTTTCTCATTTCCTAAACTCTTTCACTTGGATTTTCTTGTATTGTTATGAAACTCTTTTTTCTCTACTACAACCTTCACATCACTTTGGCTTTTTACATTCCCTTTTGTCAATTATTTCATTATGTTTACTTGTTTTGGCAATTGATAGTAATTCTATTTGAGCTCAAATTGGGAAGGAACATATGCCATTGACTCCTCTGGACGAGATGTATCATATTAAATATTCATTTTAAATATTTTTAATTATCTTATTTAGTATGGGCTTCGAATATTATATATGACAATTTGATTCATATATGACTTGATGTTCAGGAGTGCTATGCTCATCCTCTTTCATTTCTTAGAATACAATTTTCTTACACAATTTGTCTCCCTTCACCTTTAATATATATTTACTAAATATTAAGATGATAACTTCTTATTATTATGTTTATTTTGGTAACTTGTAGTAATTCAAAATAATGTCATATCGAGACATAACTAATGTAGCTTAACTTATCTCGAATAGCTCAATCCAAATAAATGTTTTTTTAATATTTTTATATAGTTTTATTTCTTAATTTTTTGTACACTATAAGAGATAATTTGATTAAAACCTAATGTTATAAATAAGGACCCTAAACAAGATCTCTTAAATTTATTGTATTGAAACTTCTTGTAAAATTTATCTTATTTCAACAAATATTTTGTTTGGATATAGTGATATTACAATGTAACTCTTAATCACCAATCATTAGACCTGATAGGCATTTGATTTTGTCATATTACATTACTTCAATTTATCTCATATGAACATTAATATGCATTTATTAAATAAAAACTTTATTATGTATTATTATTTATGTTTGTTTTATTTTTCATTTTTTAGTAATTCCAAACATGGTGTGAATACGATGAAACAAATATCATTGGACTTTTCTCTATGAACTATTCTAATTAATATTCATTTTGACTTTTTAAAATATCTTTTTGTGTTTTGACATATTATATGCGAAGGTTTGATTTGTATCTCATTTCATAATCAAGGATGCTTCATTCAAACCCTTTGCTATCTTGGAATGTAGCTTTCCACTAACCTTTGTCTAATTTATTAATGTTTTTCTCATTGACTTGGATATATTAATATGAAACTATAATTCTCCACTTGTGTGACCTTTACATAACTTTGATAATTTTATATTATTACTTCAATTTATCTTATTTTAGTTTTGATATATATTAACTAAATATTAAAATAAGAATTTAGAAATATTTGTGTTTATTTATTTATTTATTGGTTGTAATTGTGACCATTGTCCAATCAAGGTTAAACAAATGTTTTTAGGCTTATGTTAATAAGCTCCATCCAATTAAATGTATATTTTTATATTTTTTAATATTTTATTTTCTAAACTTTTTGCATGAATTATTAGGCATTGTTATTTATACTTAGTTTGACAATCAAACATGTAACACTAGATCTAATTAGTATCTTGTAATATAACTTTTTGTTCATTTTGTTATATTACTATGAAACTCTAAATCTTCTTTTGTTTCATGTCTATGTTTTAGTTTGGCTCTATTATATTGCTTAAATTTATCTTATTTTAGCTTAATATATAATTAATTAATATAAAGAAAATAATTTACTATTATTCATGCTTATTTAAATTAACAATTTTTAGTCTTTCCAAGAAAGGTTATATTGAGAAGAAACAAACATCATTGGACTCATTTTTCTGCACTCCATCCTATCACATATTGTTCTCTTTAGTTCAAAATATTTTATTTTCAAAGTTTCTTACACCCTTTGTAATACATTTTGATTGGAACTTAATTTACAAGCAATGATGTTGCATTCGATCTCCTTAGTGTCTTAGAATGTTACTTTATTATACATTTTAATTCATTTCTTTTAGTCTCACTTTTTTTAAAAATTTTTTGTTATGTTTCTTCTTCGACATATGTATTTACTTCATAATGAAATTGTAATTCATGATTATGTATGCTTATTTACTTTTGTAATTTGTGATAATTTCAAAAGTGGTCTAATGGTGATGAAGCAAACATCATTTGACTCATCTCAATGATCTCTATGAAATTGGGATTTCATTTCTATTATATTATGCATTTTATTTTTGATTACTCTTCTCATGCATTATAAGAAGTTTTAACTTGTATCTTATTTAACAATCAAGGTTGTTATACTCCATCTCCTTTGTATCTATGAATACATCTTTCATATAAATTTAACTCATTTCTTTAAAGTTTCCATCTGATTTGATTATAATACTATGTAACTCTAAATCAATTATTTATGCTTATTTACTTTGGTAATTTCCAGCAATTCTAAAGGGGCCTTAATCATGACATAACAAAACTCAATCGACTAATCTCAACTTGCATTATCAAAGTACAATCTGATTCTAATATTTTTAAAAACTTCCTTTTCTTTGATTTTGGCACACATTACATAATTTTTTGATTCATGCCTTATTTTATGATCGATGAAGTTAGATTCGATCTTCTAAGTATCTCTTACAACAATCTTTCCATACAATTTACCTTATTTCTTTAAATTTTTTTGCTTTAATTTTTGTTATATTATTATGAAACTATAATTCCCTTCTCATGTAACCTTCAGATTACATTGATTTGGTTATATTATATTACTTTAATTTAACTCATGTGAAATTTAATATCTATTTTCTTGGTATTAAGATAATAATTTTTTATTACTTTTTCTTTTTTATTTTCGTTATTCAAACTACATGTAGAAAAAAATTGATTGAGATGAAAAAATGGTACTAGATATGTCTCAACAAAATATTTAAAATTGCAAATTATTTTTTTGTGTGTTTCAAATATTTTACTTTTTATGGCTTTAACACATTTTACAAGACATTTTGATTCATACTAGATTTTCAATTGAGGATTTACTCTCGATCTCCTTTAAATCTTACAATATAATTTCCGTATACAGTTTATCTCCCTTCATCAAAATTTTCACTTTGAATTTGTTGTACTATTATAAAAAAAATAATTCTTAACTCATGTGAACATTATATTAACTTAACTACATTATAATACATTTTATTACTTTAATTCTTCTCTCATTTGTTCAATTTTTTTTTATTTTATTTGGTTATTATGTATTCCTCAATCTTCTCTTATGTGAACTTTAGATCGCTTTTATTTTACTATATAATATCATTTCAAATTTTAATATTTCATCTTTAAATTACATTTACTTGATATTAAAGAAAAGTTTTTATTATAATTTCCTATTTGCTTTGGTATTTTCTATAATTTTCAAATTAGATCCAGTCAAAATGAAATAAATATTTTAGGAAAGGCATATCGATGAGCTCCATCAAATTAAATTTTCTTTTTTCAAAATTTCAATATTTTATTTCCTAAGTTTTTTGCAAGGTTTATAAGAAATGTTTTTTGGTATTTGAATAGATAATTGAGATTATTACATTCGAACTTGATAGTATCTTGGAATAGAACTTTTTAATATGATTTATCTCATTTTTTTTATTTTTCACTTACATTATATTTAATTACTCTGTAACTCCAAATCTCCTCACTTATTTTTTTACATCCTATTATTTTCATTATTTATGCTGAAACAAGCTCGATATGATTAAATAAATATTTTTCATATTTATAGAGATTTTACTTTTTTGTGTTTTTGTTCCCAATACAAAAGATTTTGATTCGTACTTAATTTAACAATCTAGAATGTCACCCTCAATGTGCTTAGTGTATTGGAATTCATCTCGCTCATGTAATTTTCCCATTTATTTAAATGTTTTTATTTGATTAGGTTACGTTAATATTTCACTGTGAATCTCCTTTGCAAAAAAAAACTTTTCTAGACTTTTGTCAACAAGCTCTTTCCAATTATATATATTTTATCAAAATATTTTCTTTTCTAGGATTCTTGCTTGATTTGCGAGACATTTTTATTTGTACTTGATTTGATAATTACATATGTTACACATAATCTCTATCGTATCTTCGAATTTAGGTCTCTCTTAAGACTTATATTTATTTGGTTATAATACTATGAGCTCTATTTCTTCACTATTATGACATTAGCATCTCTCAAATTTTGTTATATCGTAATGCTTGAATTTACTTCATTTCTACTTTAATAAGTATTTTGTTGCGATTAAAATTCTAATTATATAAATGTAAAATAAATGTTGCTGGACTCACCTGGACAAGTTTATCCAATTAAACATATATATTTACTAAAATATTTTTTTTATTAGTTTGGCATGCTTCTCGAGACATATTAATTTGTACATGATTCAAAAATAGAGGATGTTATACTAAATCTTTTTTGTCATAGAAGGCAAATTTCCCACGCAATTTAAAGCAATTCCTCAATTGTTTGTATTGGTTTGGTTATATTACTATATAACTATACATCTCTTTTTCTATGACCATTATATCATTTTAATTTTATTATGTTACTTTGATAAAATTTAACTCAATTAAACTTCAACAATTATTTATTTGAAATTATGATAATAATTTATTTTTATTTTTGCTTTTTAATTTCATAATTCATTATACTTTCGAAGAATGTTAATTTGAGAAAAAAAATAAATGACATTAGACTGAACAAAATGAGTGCTATAAAGTAACAATTCATTTTATATTTTTAAATATTTTTCTTTTAGTGCTTTGACTGTTTTATAAGATATTTAAATTCATAGCTTGTCTAACTAACCATAATGTTACACTCATTGTTAAAATAACTTGGAATGCAACTTTCATGTGAAATTTATCTCATTTTAGCTTTTAACATATATTTAGTCAATATTAAATAATAAACTAATATTCTTTATGTCTTTTACTTTAGTATTTTATAATAATTCCTAACGAATTCCATTCTAGAGGAAAATAGCATCATTAGACACCTCTTAACGAGCACTCTACAAATAAATATTTCACTTTTTTATTTTTTAATATATAATTTCAAAGAATTTTGGCATAACTTTTGACATATTTAGTTTCAAAGTTGATTTGATGATGGAAAATATAGCACTTGATCTTCTTAATATGGTTAAATTTAATGGTCGCTTACAAATTATCTCATTTATTTAAATTTTTTGCATTAATTTTTGTTGTATTACTTTGTAACTCGAAAAATCCTCTTGTGGGCTCTTTACATTCCTTTGATTTTGTTATAGTACATTCCATTTATTTATTGTTACCTATTCTCATTTATTTTGTTAATTTGTAGAAATTTGAAATTAGTTGTGACATGTATCATATTAAATATTCATTTTTGTATATTATTTTAATATTTTATTTTATTTTATTTGGACATATTTTGTTAGTTATTTTATTTGATTTACACAAATTTCTTTGGAAATTTGCATAAATAAAAACTGAGGTCTATTCAAGATTAAATAAACTTCATTAAATTTCTAGTGATGAGTTATATACAATAAAATAGATATTTTTTCTTTTAAAAAATTTATTTCCTAGGCTTTTAAAATGTTTTATGAGACATTTTTATTTGTACTTGATGTGATGACCAAGAATGTTACACTTGATTTCCTTAATATCTTTGATTGTAGCTTTAAAATGCAATTTATCATTTTTCTTCAAATTTTTTAAATCTATTTGGCTATATTACTTTGAACTCTATTTCTTCTCTCCTTTTATACTTACATTTATTTGAATTGGTTATATTGTATTGCTTTAATTTATCTTATTTTAGTTATTATATATTTACTTATAATCAATTTAATAAATTTTTTTATTTAGACTCTTTTGTTTTGGTAATTCATAGTAATTTTAAATGAGGTTTAATCAAGATAAAACAAAAATCTTGAACTTTTTTGGATGGGCTCTATCTAATGACATATTTATTTTGAAATTTTTTATATATTTTATTTTAAAAGGGTTCTACAATTTTGAAGGCATTTTCATTTCTTCCAAATTTTATGATCAAGAATGTTGCACTTGATCGCCTTGGTATTTTATAAAGTAACTTTCCAGTACAAATTATCTCATTCTAGCTTTTATATATATTTAGTTATTTTTAAATAGTAATTTTGTTATTATATGTTGTTATTTACTTCTGTAATACATAGCAATTCTTAACGAGTTATGATTTAGGCAAAATAAAAGTCACATGCCACATCTTGGAGAGATTTATGAAATCAAATATTTACTTTTATATTTTAAAATACTCTTTATTAGATTGATTTAGCATGTTTTTTGAGCCAATTGGAGTAAAATATAATTTGATAATCAAGAATTTTACACTTGATCTCTTTAGTACCCTCACATGATTTATCTCATTTTTTATTTGATATAAATTTACTTAATATAAAAAATATAATCGATTAATCATACATTCTCCAAATGAGGTCTCATTGAGATAGAGAAAATATTATTGGACTCATTGATGAGCAATATCTACTATAATATTTTTTAAAATTATTAGTACTTTATTTTCTAAGGTTTTAGCATACTTTATGAGACATTTTTGATTCATACCAAAATTCATTTTTGAGAATGTTGTAGTACATCTCCTTAGTATATTAGAATGTGTGGTCCTTTTATAATTTTTCTCATTTTTTCAAATTTTTCATTTCAAATTTGTCATCTTGCAAGACATTTAAGATTTTATATTGCATGATTTATTAGACATTTTCATTTGCATCTAATTGACACTTGAACATGTTACAACCGATCTTTTTAGCATCTTTTAATATAAATCTTCTTCAATATTTATCTCATTTTTTCAAATGTTCTAGTTTAGTTTGGTTATGTTGTTACATAACTCTAAATCTCCACACCTATGATATTCATATTACTTCAATTTAATTATAACATATTATTTTGATATATCTTATTTAACCTTTAATAAACATTTACTTAAAATTAAAATAATAATTTATTATTATTTGTTTTTTTTTTATAATTCTTAGTAATTTCTATCATTGTTTGACAAAGATAAAGGAAATGTTATTAACCTCATCTTAATGAGTTGCATCTAATTAAATAATAATTTTTATATTCTCAAATAATTTAATTTTATGGTTTTGATACAATTTTGAGATGTTTTTGATTCTTACCTGATTTGGTGATCACAGAATTTACACTTAACCAACTTAGTACCTTGTAAAGACATTTTCTTTTATAATTTATATCATTTTTTCAAATGTTTTGCATTTATTTTGTTATTTAGTAATGTAACTCGAAGTCTCCTCTCATATTACTATTACATGGTTTAGATTTATTCAAATTACATTGCATCAACGTTTCCAATTTTAGCATTAAAATGTATTTACTTAATATTAATTTAATAAGTTTTTTTTATTAATGCTTATTTAATTTGGTAGCTAACTATAATTCAAAAGAATGCCTTATTGACTAACACAAATTCTGTTACACTCTAACAATGAGCTCTAAAAAATTAAACATTTATTTTTAAATTTTTTAGATATTTAATTATCTAAATTCCTTATATATTTTAAAAGATATTTTGATTCATACATGATTTGATGATTGAGATTGTTGTGCTCGATCTTCTTAGTATAGTAGAATATAACATTGTTGTAATGTCAATCTAATTTCATAAAATGTTTTATTTTAACATGGTTATATTACAATATAACTCAAAATCTCCTCACACGTTACTTTTACATTGCTATGATTTGGTTATATTCAAATTGCTTCAATTTACTTCCTTTCAGCACAACTATATATTTTCATAATATTATTATATTTATTATTATTTATGATTATTAAATACTTTTTTATGTAGTATTTCAAAAGAGCTTCAATCTAAATAAAATAGATCTCATTGGACTCATCAAAATGAGTTTTATTTTGTTAAATAATCCTTTTTATATTTTTAAGTTCTTTTTAAATCTTTTGGTACACTTTACATGATATTTTGATTAGTATTTCGCTTGACAATCAATGAAGTAACATTAGATGTCTTTAATACATCAAAATGCAACTTTCTTATACAATTTACCTCTTACTCATTTTCTCTACATTGATTTGACCAATTTCAAGTTAATAATAAATCTCATCTTATATGGAAGAAGAAGAAGTGGAAGAAGAAGAAGAAGATGGGGAAGAAGAAGTAGAACAGGATAAAGAAGATGAAGAAGAAGAAGAAGAGGAAGCTGAAGATGTACAAGTACTAGAAGAAGTACAGAGAAGAAGAAGAAGAAGATGAAGAAAAAGAAGTAGAAGAAGTCAAAGAAGAAGAACAACAACAAGAAGAGGTAGAAGAAGAAAAAGAAGACGAAGAAGAAGAAGAAGATGAAGATGAAGAGGAAAAAGAAGAAGAAGATGATGGTGACGAAGAAGAAGAAGAAGAAGAAAAAGAAGAAGAAGAAGAAGAAGAAGAAGCAGAAGAAGAAGAAGAAGAAGAAGAAGAAGAAGAACAAAATAATGATGATAATGATGATGAAGAAGAAGATGATGAAAAAGAATGAGAGGAAGGTGAAGAAGAAAGAGAAGAAGAGGAAGAAGTAGAAGAAGAAGAGGAACAAGAAGAGGAAGAAGAAGAAGAAGAAGAAAAAAAACCAAGAAGAAGGAGTAGAAGAAGAAGAAGGAAAAGAAGATGAAGATGAAGAAGAAGTAGAAGAAGAGGAAAAGGAAGAAGAAGAAGAAGAAGAAGTAGTAAAAGAAGAAGAAGAAGAAGAAGGTGAAGAAGGAGAAGAAGAAAGAGAAGAAAAAGAAGAAAAAGAAGAAGAAGAAGAAGAAGAAGAAGAGGAAGTAGAAGAAGAAGACGTAGAAGAGGAAGAAGAGGAAGAGAAAGAAGAAGAAGAAGAAGAAGAAGAAGAAGAAAAAGAAGAAGAAGAAGAAGAAGAAGAAGTAGAAGAAGGAGAGGAGGAAGAAGAAGTTGAAGAAGGTGCTGAAGGAGCAGCTGGAGGAGGAGGAGGTGGAGGAGGACAAGATCAAGAAGAAGAAGAAGAAGGACAAGTTGGAGAAAAAAAAAGAAGAAGAAGATGATGATGATGATAGAGAAGAAGAAGAAGAAGAGAAGAAGAAGAAGTGGAAGAAGAAGAAGAAGAGGAAGAAGAAGAAGAAGAAGAAGGAGAAGAAGGAGAAAAAGAAGCAGAGGAAGAAGAAGGAAAAGAAGAAGATGAAGAAGAAGAACAAGAAGTTAAAGAAGAAGAAGAGGAAGAAGAAAAAGAAGAAGGAGAAGTAGTTGAAGAAGATGAAGAAGAAGAAGAAGAAGAACAAGAAGAAGAAGGTGATGATGATGATGAAGAAGTAGAGGAAGAAGAAGAGGAAGAAGAAGAAGAGAGACAAGAAGAAGTTGAAGAGGAAGAAAAAGAATTAGAAGAAGAAGAAGATGATGATGATGAAGAAGAAGAAGAAGGAGAAGAAGAAGTAGTAGAAGAAGAAAAGGAAGCAGATGAAGAAGAAGAGGAAGAAGAAGAAGACAAACAAGAAGTAGTAGAAGAAGACAAACTAGAAGAGGAAGAAGAAGAAGAAGAGGAAGAAGAAGAAGAAGAAGAAGATGGAGAAGAAGAAGGAGAAGGGGGAGTAGAAGAAAGAGAAGAAGATGAAGAAGAAGAAGAAGAAAAGTAGAAGAAGAAGAAAAGAAACAAGAAGGGGAAGAAGAAGATGTAGTAGAAGAAGTAAAAGAAGTAGAAGAAGAAAAAGAAAAAGAAAAAGGAGAAGAAGAAGAAGAAAAAGTTGAAGAAGAAGAAGAAGAAGAAGTAGAAGAGGAAGAAGAAGAAGAAGAAGAAGAAGAAGAGGAAGAAGAAGTAGATTAAGAAGTAGACAAAATAGAATTAGTAATAGAAGCAAAGAAGAAGAAGAAGAGGAAGAAGAAGAAGTAGAAGTAGAAGAAGATGAAGATGAAGAAATAGGAGAAGAAGAAGACGAAGATGAAGAACAAGAAGAAGAAGAAGAAAAGAAGACGAAGGAGAAGAAGAAGAGGTAGAAGAAGCAATAGAAGACGAAGAAGAAGAAAAAGAAGAAGAGGAATAAGAAGAAGAAGTAGAAGAAGAAGAAGAAGAAGAAGAAGGTGAGGAAAAAGAAGGAAAAGAAAAAGAAGAAGCTCGAACAAATAATACTATAATAATTAAAAATATAAGGTACCCAATATTTTCAATTCTTTTAATAGATTTCTTTGAATTGTCACCAAGCACATTTTTTCCTCTATCATAGGCCTTTAGTTGGCTGAATAGCTTGATGTTTCGTGACATGTGTATTGAACACTCGTTATCTAAGAACCACATGTTCTCCTTGACCTTGTAAAGAAGAAAGTTTTACACTCACAAATTAATTGTTAGTTTTAGGAACCCAAACCATTTTGGGTTCATTAAATTCAGGATTAGTCAAACTACTATTTGCCTTCACTACCCATGCATAAGTAAGATAGTTTGAGTGAACATTATTTTTAATTCTGTAAGTATATGAAGAGTAGTGAATGTGAGGGATGGTATCATATGTATAGAAGGTGATACATAGTTTGCTGGTCAATGACATTTCAAATTGAAGGGAAAGGATGGCAATAGATGAAGACCACTTTAGCAAAGTTTGCTGCTTGCTAATGTTGGCAGGTTACTAAGAGGACAATTTGGGCTTCTCAAAGTTTTCTTCTAGTTTCAATAAATTTTGAAAAAAACTTGGAATTAAAAATCCTTATAAAAGAATGAGGTGCAATGATTTATGATGGGAAGTAAATCCAACAAGATTAATACGAAAGGAGTAAAGTGCCTTATTTTTTTTCTTCACGACTTGTGATAATTACATTTAAATGCTTTCTAGAAAAGAAAAAAATATCATAACAAGTATTAACTACCAAAGTTTGAATAAGTTTGTCAACTATGGGGGCAGCCAGTGTTTTGAGCAGATGCATTTGCAGGACCACCTGCACGTGAAATGGCATTTTTCACTTATAAAGCTTACAATGAAAGTAGCACAAACCAAATCATGAACCTTACACTGGTTAATGGATCATCTTCAAATAGTTCTAGAGATTTCTCATAGAGTTGTAAATCTAAGAAAACCTAAGTACAATGATATCAAATCATCATTCATATAAATTAAGAATCAATAGCAAGGACGTAAATTAAATGATGCAGATCCTTGGTTTATTTAAATCGTGGTTCAAGAAGGAACCTCATCAAGTTGTTTCTGCAATATATCAAGCATTTGTCGTCTTCTTTTATAATTTTCTTGGAGCATTATTGATCTTCGCTTATGCAGTGACTCCTGTAATGTTGGCCTCAAGTGGGCAAATAAAGCACTAAGGATTGTGTTTGGATCATCACCACCTACAATTTATTTCATATTGTGCAGATAAGGCAAATAAAAAAAGGACATTTACAGGTACAAAGGGAAACGTAATACAAGATTTTTGGTTGGAAATTTTTGATAGCTAACCTCCCAGTTCTCTCAGGTCAGATGAAACTGCCATAATCTTTTCGACAATCCACTCGTCAAAAGGAACATTTCACCTTACTCGAGTTTTTTTGCTTCTGTTGAACTTGTATCCTTACTTTTCTGCAGATTTCTTTTACCTTTTGTGGGAATGTTTTCAAGGAAGTTAGAATTGTTTTCAGAATGTTCAACCTTTGCAGAACCTACATGTTTTCCTTTTTTCTTCTTTGAACCTTTCTAAGGTACATTTTTTCTACTGCTTCCATCAACAACGGTCTCTTTAATCTCAGATTTCTCAAATGAGATGCTTTCAAGCTTGCCTTCATCAGCCAAAGACCTTGCCGGTCTGTGACCACCAAGACTTGTGAAACTGAGAACATTCATATCTTTTTCAACTAGATCAGATAAATCCTAACCAACAAACAAGTTGTCACCACTCTCTTATTCTCTCCAGAAATGAATTAAAATTAAAAAGATAAAGTAGCCATTAAGGAGTGAAAAAGCCAACTCAAACCACTAGTGTGGGCAATCAATCTCTTCTTGTATCGAAGCAGGACAGCACGTGAAATTCACCAAATATTATACACATGTGCGTGACCAATAACAAACAGCCAATTAAATTATGCAACAGGATTAAGAAATCCAGAACTGCATTCTAAAAAAGAATTCAATTCTCAGTACAAATGATAACTGAATTTCTAGAAACCGATAGTGAAGTTATATGAGTTTTCACAGCGTGTCAAACTACACGTATACTTGTTCAAATATCAAGAAGTTAATTGCCTCCTTTAGTATTGTTTACTGAAGTATACAGCATGAATTGGTTAAGGCGATTGTGCCATAACAAACTCCTTGTTAAACTTGAACCAAGAAAGGACAATTTCGATGGTTCTTGTCAAATTTTGGTCCCATGTCCCGTTTTGATGGTATCTTTGATAGGGAGTAGAATTAGTAGACTTAGTGCATAGGAGAATCGAACTTTGATACCAAGCACTAACAGAATGACATAGGAATGGTAAATCCGTAGTAATTTGTGCTCAATTGCGAAAAAAAGGTGGTCAATGATGGGATTGAACAGGGACAACGGCAACATAAGGCTCGGGCAACACCCTGGCAAACCTGGCAGAGCATATCAAATCCTATAAGCACTAGCCAGGGCTAAAGATTGGTGATGATAGCAAAGCTTGTGGTTGGAATTGAAAACACAGAGGGAATAATCAACGATCGAAGCTTGATTGAGTGTGGGCATAGATAAGCTGGGTTGCAAGAAGATGGAGAGTACATCCGTGCAACATGAAAAAACTGATTTAGACATGAATGATGCTTAGCACATCAAAGGTAGCTCAAGGGGGGTGACTGGATTTGGGCAAAAAATTTACCCAAATATGAGCGCAGTGAGTAGGACGTGGCTGGGTGGAGGTCGAGATCCAGGAGATAGTATCTATTGCTGTGGTAAATATTAGGAGCACCAACCAAGGAAAAGATGAGGGCAAAAGCTATAACCTAAGGGGTTATAAGTAGTTGTGGCATGGACAAAGATGGTGGGATGCAAGCAAAGCTAAGTTATAGAAAGATCAAGGAGATCTAGTAATCGGTTGCCATTCTAGGGCCAACAACAAACAGAAAGAAGAGAGATGAACTTCAAAATTGAAAATTGGAATGATGACGACAATGTATGGTAACTCTAGACTGCAACCAGATTACAATAAAGGCCAGTCTATGCCCTCATTGAGAAAACCACCTATACAAGCCTGAAGCCTACAAAATCTTCTTGAGCAAATTAAAAAGAAAATAATCCCCTTTTTCTATTCCAATAAAAACTTTTAAATAGAGTGCAAGAAGAAGGCCCTAATAGAAATAAAAAGATCAAAATTTTTTTCTCTAAAAAACAAATAAAATGATAATAATAAACAAAGAAAATCAGCAAATTCATAGAAATAAAAGAAAGAATAACCTTAATTCTCATAAATGACCAATTACAATCCAATAACAAAAAAATGCAATAAAATGCTTTTTCTAATCATTTTATAACATTTGATAATGATTTGGCACATGAAGTATGATGAACTTGAACTTCTTATATAATAGATTTTACTTAATCAAATTGATATGCTTTATTTTTTAGGTCCCATTTGATACACCATTTTCAAATTCAGTTTCTTGCAAAAGTGATTTTTGGAACGACAATCAAGTATTTCTTGATCACATTTCAAAATTTACTTTTTTAATCTTAAAAACAAAAAGAATATAAAAAGAGTAAAAAACAATTTTCTCCTTACAAAATAATATTTAAGAAATCACTTTTTTACTAAAAAGTCAAAAAACACTGCAACCATTTTACAAAAATTAGTTATCTAATTATGCTCTAATCAAGAGCATATTTCTCAAAAATATAACTTTTTAATAGCAAATAACAATAATATTTTTCAAGCGACATTTTCATTAACTTAATATGTCAACAAAAAACTATGCTTGACATAGCCTTACTCTAATTCAAGCTTTTATTGGCCCCAAAGATAAACTCAAAATTCAAATAGCATGAGAGAGAGAAAGAAAGAAAGAATGCAAATGAGTATGAGATTTTACGTGAAAAACCATACAAATATGGAAAATATAAAATGCCACATGAGAGACTAACAAGAATGAAAAGGAAAGCTCAAGCTATTATATATAAGGTATAAAACATAAAATAACAAGAGTAAGAATTGAGTGTAATGGATGTATTTCAGCTAAAGGATGACAATTCAAGTAGAACTGCTGATCTAATTTTTGTAGGCTATAGGAGCTTGCCATAGAGATGATGGTTTTTCTTTTGTTGTTAGGTTGGTTTACTAATCCATGATCCTCCTTTTTACCTTTCATAAAAAAGCTCATGGAAAGTTTTTAGCACAAAGACTCTTTAATGTTTGGCATGACATGCAACCACTAGCACAACAAGTGAAGTTAATAAAGCAACACATAATAGCCTTCAAGTGATGAGAAACTTTGATAGAAGAGTGAAATATATCCCAACATTTGTAATTATCAAGGTGACTTTCTAGTTGAGAACAAATTGGTGATGTCCCTCTGAGGACATCATTCGATAGGACTATGCTAATGTAGCAACTTGATCCATTAAAATAATCATGGCTAGTTCTTTGGGCTTTGCAACTAATCTAAACAAGCTCAGTGCCTTATTTAATCAAGTCAT